>JAOPHQ010003987.1:0-347500 GCA_030340625.1 Merluccius polli
GAGAGAGAGAGAGAGAGAGAGAGAGAGAGAGAGCACCAGCAAGACCAGCCTCGAGCATCCTTTCTCAACCAAACCACCTTCAGTTAGACCAGAAAAATAACCTGGCTCCCCTCCTCCATCTTAGACACGGCACACAAACAAACAAACAAACCTCTTGGATCTGATGAACAGTGAGCGGGAGGGAGAGAGAGTATGCAGACTTGAGCAGATTTTGCAGTTGCCATAGAAACAGCCAGGGAAGTGAGGGGGGTGGAGGGGGGGGGGGGTTCTTTCTTGTTGGACATTATTGGACTGGAGCTGTGCACTGTCAGCAGCACCAATACAGTGATCATGAAATATGATTGAGCCCCACAGTAGCCAAACAAGAAGTACTAGGTTAGCCTAAATATGGCAGCATAGGAGAAGCCTATTAACAGCACTTTATATAACCGCTCTCACTGAGCCAGTCCTTCAGGCTAAAGCACCCCCCCCCCCCCAACTCAGCTAGCAAAGACATAAAGCGTAAACGCTGTGAATAACTGTTGCAATAGATCATCTATCTATCATATCTTGCTCCTTGTGCAACAATATATTCAATATAATCATATATATAATGAAATTATCTCTAAGAGAGAAGAAAAGGTAACAGTGGCATGCTTCCAAATAGCCCCCAGTCACACAGTATTCATTCATTCAAATGTCTAACTCATCATCTGCATGCCAAACTGTCACACCTTCATAACAATAGGCGAACAAGGGAGGGAGAAAAGCCAGAACTCTTAGTTGCTTTAAATACGTCAAACGAGACAATGTGGAGGAAGCAACTGTATCTGACACAGAGCGACACGGCCTTTATATCAAACCAGCAGCTGAGGAGAGTGGCCTGGTCACTGGTGCCATATCATACAGTGGATAGAGAGACAGAGAGACGGAGACACAAAGACAGAGACAGAGAGAGAGAGAGAGAGAGACACGCACACACATATTATTCCACATTATTTATTAACCCTATGCATTACGTCACCCAGCCAGGCCCTAGGGACACAAACAACACAGTGAAGCAATTCTTGCCACTCAGATTTCCCAGTATCACTGTAGTTTCACTGTAGTGTGTGTGTGTGTGTGTGTGTGTGTGTGTGTGTGTGTGTGTGTGTGTGTGTGTGTGTGTGTGTGTGTGTGTGTGTGTCTGTGTGGCGGCAGGTCATTGAGGAGCAGGTAGGGGTTAGACTGTGAATAGACCGAGGTCATTAAGGAGCAGGTAGGGGTTAGACTGTGAATAGACCGAGGTCATTAAGGAGCAGGTAGGGGTTAGACTATGAATAAGGAGCAGGAGCAGGTCTCACCAGCTCCTTAATGACCTGTCTCTGATTGACATCTTGCTTGATGAGGCTTAAGGTATAGAGGCATGGGGGATTAAACCTAGAACCTTTGGAGCTAGTCCAACAGCCTAGCAGTATGCTGTTCATACAGTCAACTCTGGCTGTGCATGTGCACAGAGACTGTGCTGAGAGGTCACAGTGCAACACCGATTGAGGAACATGGCCACCTCCCTTCGTCGTCAGATCCTGATTTATAGCCAGGTTCACTTAAGGACCATATCATTACGTGGAATACAACAGGTTATAATCTCATCTGATATCATTTCTTCCAACATCAATTTGTTCATAAATGAAAACAGCCTTTCACAGCCTTTCTATGTTTGAATTTTCAATACACAAGTATCAGTGTAGGAATGCCCATGCGACACCTCACCATGTGTTGTTGTGAATGGGAAGCTGAGAGATGAGTCTATAGGCATGATGCTCATAACAGCAGCATGGGGGGTTCAGGTAATAAGGTGTTAAATAAAGCTAAGATACTATTCTTTACATATCAAACACATACACAATTCGGATTGCGGGGAATAATATTAGAATTACAGCAATATGGGCTATACAAACCACCACTGGTATTATAATAACACAGGAGATGGGGTATTATGGTCTGCCTCCACAATAACACTGCCTTGTGCCAGGCAGAAATAAGAGACGGGGTTAAGCGCCGTGCCGCACTATAATAAACCTACATTATGAATAATAATAACACGGCTTGCACTGTTTTACTTTACATCATTGAATGCCGAGCAAAACATAGTAACTAGACGTGATGTGGTCTAATGGAGAGAGTGCGTTAGGGATGCGGAGCGCGTCCACAATGCGCTGGATGTAATGTTCAGCTGTTGTGACGCGTGGATCCGTTGAATAAAAACTACGATCCGGCCATTAAGCCTATTTATTACCAAGAAATATAAAACGAATATTACCCACCTTAAGCACGAGGTTCACATAAACCAGTCGGAGAGGTTTGTTATAACGTCGGTAATTCCTTGCTGGACGTTTATTCCCCCGGTATAAAGCGGGTGCATAATGGCACGCGCATGCGCACACTAAGCGGCACGGGGACGCACGGCGCGGCGCGCGCGGCGCGGGGCGCTCGGAGCGCGGCTAGCCGCTAGCAGACGCAGTTAGCTAACCGCGTCTGCCATTAATGACACACTCACCTCCTCAGACAGCCTGCAGTCTGCGGCCGGCCGACATCTTGCTTCACTCAGGTGCTAAAGGCTGGTCGGTGTTTACTAATCATGGGTGTGTGTGTGTGTGTGTGTGTGTGTGTGTGTGGGGGGGGTGACAGCTGTCACCGCCACCGCTGGAGAAGTGACGGCTTTAGGATAAAAACAATCATTCAGAGATATTGATCAGCAGGAAACAATATCAATCAGATGATTATTTATATGGGTGGGGAGTGGATTATCATGTAGACATTAGCAAATCGAGGCAACACAGAAGGTGCACTTTAGCACTTACATGAACCAAGGATGAGGTCATGGTTCAGCAGGGGAGGGGGGGGAAGAAAAAAACGTTGACGTCATTTTCAGCCAATCAGGGCCGGTGGCTCGGGGGTGAGGTGACGTCAGCCTAGTGATCCGTGGATTAAAGGGCTTTTAAAGGAGCCGTGCGCAGCGGCTCCTCGTGATCCGCTCCCCGCGTGCAGGTTGCGGTGGGCGGCACCCTGACGTCACGCAGGTAGCCCCGCCCCCGGCCGACCACTTCCATAGGGGAAGTAATGGCCGCTCAGTGACATGCACAGCTGGCCCTCATTGTCTACGTGGTTAATGGGGTTTGAACACATTGTAGTGTCCTAATAATGAATAAAAATAATAACAAATAATAAATAATAAAATAATAAAAATATAGCCTTCTCCCTACCTTTACCAATGCACAACGAGATGAAAATAAAATAATAATAATAATAATAATAATAATTTAGCATAATCTCGCTTCATTCATTTTGCGTTGTAAAACAAACATTAAATTGTGCCCATGCAATATTTTAATTTCGCAGTTTAATTCGGTGCAAGGCTGTGGACAGGTACACACGTTACTCTGTATAGAGTGCCATCTAGCGGTGTGAGTAGGCCAATGGGAAATGTGGATATTTTTTTCGAATAGCCTATATATAGGCCTATAAAATATCTATAGTGCATATTATGTAATATAGTATAATAACTATATACATATATTTATATATTATAATAGCGTCACCATTTATTGTGAGTTTGTTGTATCAACAGGTATAGTAGGCCTATATATAGCATGTCAAAATAGTATGCATCCTGGCATGAATGCCCCACCAAAAATAAATACAAATGACCTGACACATGTTCATGAAAATCTACTTTTATTTGGATGCAAAAACTCACAACTTAAAGCACTACTATAGCAGTGGAGGGGCTAGGGTGTACTGCTGGTTGCTTGTATGTCTGACTGTCTAGCTATTGTGTTGTCCGTATTCACAACAGTGCCGTTCCAACATAGTAAGTCAACTTCATAATAAAGCGTCTTGGCCAAGCACACTAGACATTATCAGAGTTGCGATGTGTTGTGATTCATTTCCCCTTGATGTCTTTTCAATCCCAGTTTCTACTGTCATAGGAAATTGTGGCAGTTTGTGTTTACATGTCCAGTTACATAGTTGATTTCATGGGCTAATTTCACAAAGGTTTAAAGCTACCTGCTGATAATGCACATTACATCTGACCTAACTCCATACAAAGATGTTTACATGGTCTCTTATTACACGTGAGCCTTTATGTCACTGTTTAGCTGCCTTACATTTCACAATTGTTTCTCATGTTGTCAACCGAAAGAAAGCGGCTTTTGATGACGAATGGAAGGGTGTGTGTGTGTGTGTGTGTGTGTGCGTTTATGAATGTCTAACAAGTCTGAGGTAAAAATTCTTCAAGAAAACAAGGTAATAACAAACACAGAAAGCAAAGCATATTAAAGCAAAGCCTAAAGGTATTCATTTCCAATACTGAAGACTCAACCTACATTTTTTCCCTCATGTTGAAACATAGTTTAGGTAACTGTCACATTTTTCTCTTGTGAAATCCTGCGCTATAAACCAGTGACTGGACCAACAGTATGAGCTACATTCAGTCATGGTATCAACATAAATATACACAAGGCATCTACTTGAAAGGATTGTATCAAAATGTTCTAAAAATATCTCTGGTTGGTTTCACAAAAGCAAGCTGTATCAAAAGCATTGGCAGAGAACAAGCAATATAATAGGCTAAACCCTTTACACAACGAAAAGCCGGACAACCAATCACATCGCTTTGATTGTGGACCTTATGTAGTCCCATACGATACATGCAAACCATTAAAACTCAACACAGTCAAAACACGATACAGAAAGAAAAGACCATTTCACAGCGGAACATCCCAGAGACCACCTTAGGTTGGTCTGTTGTGCTTCATATGGATCAGGCCTGGCCCTATCTATACAACTACCATGTCTCACTGCACGCATGTATGTGTTCAGGCTACTGCTGGAAACAGTGATGTCATAGACTCACAGAGAGTCAGAGAGACAGTCATGGGAAGGGTTCAAGGTCTCTCTCTCACTTTCTCGAAATATATATATATATATATATATATATATATATATATATATATATATATATATGACAACATGGTAATACTGTAATGCTTTAGACTGTTCAGAAGACTGCCTAATTTGTTTGTTATTTAATCATTGAATTACCTAATCGTTAATACATTCCTTGTAGTTTGGTTACGTGTACATGCTTTAAAAATGAATACTTAGCACCATGCAACCTGAAGATGAGATGGCTCTCAAATGCATCTGGGTTGGTTTTTTGTTTTTTTTTGTTTTTTTGTTTTTTTTATATATATATTTTCTACATTAAAATGAAGAGAAAGCATTTTGCTGGTTGGTGACAATTTTCTGGACAAACTTGTGCAGAAAAAACTAGTCAAATGAGCAAGTATTTGAAATGTTTTGTGTGTATAGTGTCAAAGGTAAGAAGATGATGGAGATTTGGATATTCATTACGACAACAACTCTAATCCCTTGTGAATTGTCGGCCGGGTTCAACGCGTTAAAGGGCAGAGGTGGATCTCCGAGGTTCAGAAAGCACTCACCCCTCTCTCTACCAGCTCTAATCCGTAGCCACCTGAATGTGGCTTGTTGGCACAACCCAGAGGTGAACGTGAATAAATGTGTGAAAATAAGCCGGCTCAGGACATGCATCGTGGGTGGAGCAAAACAAAACCAAAACACACGGCAAGGCTTTTCTTCTTCTCATCTTTCTGAACCTGGGAGCAGTGCAGCTCTGGGGCCAGGTGAGAGGGGCTGGGGTGAGGAAGGTGGGGGGGGGGGGGGGGGCACCAGCGGCGGTGGTGGTCCAGGGGTACAGTGATGTGTCTCAGGGGGTCGGCTCCTCCTACTCCTCTGCAGGGTGGGACAGCTGCTTCTCGTACAGGCTGAGGACGTGGTGCACAAATTGGTACTGCTCACAGGTCTGGATCATTCCACCCCTGGGGTGGACACATACACACGTACATAGAAACACATACACACACACACACACACACACACACACACACACACACACACACATTGACACGCATACACACACATACACACACACATGTACAAAGACACGCACACACGCACACACACACACACACACACACACACACACACACACACACATAAGTGGTGTGTTCTGAATACCTAAAATAAAAAGTAGGCTAATTAAGGAGCACTGGCCTTCCTGACTAACACCCTTAAACAGACAAGCTGTTAGGAACTGGTCAGCAATTTTCCTTGAAATAACACATCCTGAGTGAATAAGCATTTAGCTACTTCATAGCATATCTCTTAAGGGAAACCTGACCCTACATTGTGACCCCCGACCCCCCCCCCCCCCCCCCACCCCCACCCAGTCAGTCACCTCGTCAGGGGAATGGGTCCACCTGAGCTGCCCAGCTGTTATAAATCAGGTCTGACTGCAGTAGTCTCAGTTAAGTTGGAGCTGAAGAGTCAACACCTTTAGTTGTCTCTTCAGAAAATGTTCAGTTATATACTGTTGTGGGATTTTCTTTTGGTATCCCCATGGTCACCTTTTGGAACCTGATTAATGTGATTCCTCTTTCCAAGCTCCTGCGCTTTGTGCACTTTGCTTGGGCCCTCGACAACGCTCCATTTCTCAGAGGAGTTAAGACAGGGATTTCCTGTTTGTTTGACCTGGGGATAATCCTGAGCCTGTGGTTTACCTGTCCAGGCGCAGCTGGCAGGTGGTTTTCAGGATGTCCACCACCCCCTCCGTCCTCAGCTGCTTACAAAGGATGGAGGTGGCAATGAAACATCCGGTTCGACCAATCCCAGCGCTGCACAGAGGAAGAGGAGCAGGGGAATGTTATTTATGTGCAGTATTTACAGTACAGTCATACCATTTATGACTATACTGATTATTAAAGGGGCTGTAGACAACTTTTCTCACCCTAGCGTTTCAAAGTGGTATTATATTTGCACTGCTGTTGCAAAGACAAACCAAAATGCTTTCTGTTTCCTCAGAGCCTAGTGACCACAAACAACAAGACGCATATTTGTTTTTGGAAATCTTTGCGAATGAAACGATCAACACTTTGGAAATAAGAAAGAAAGAAGCATCTTCACTGAGGTGAAATTGGCATCATTTTATTCGGGAACAGGCAAACGCTATCGTAATGATGTGCATTGCATAGTAATACCATAGTTTGAGTATTGCTTTGCACAAACAAGTATCTGCAGCAGGGGTTGGCGTCGGGGTGGAGGGGGGAGTAGAAGAAAACATTAGGAGGAAAACCGTGAGTTTATTCATTCACTTAGTCTATAATGGAGATATGAAAGCAGATACAAATTATTTAGTATGTGTTGAGAAAAGCAAACTGGGTTGGTAGCCTGACTGGACCGCCTGGCGAGTCGCGACATGAGGTTTATTCAGGTAGTATACTCGATGCAAAAACGTAGCGTACGCAGAAGTAGCGTCATCAGATTGGCTTTACTTTGGTGATTCCACCGTCTGCCATTTCCACTACTGGGGATAGCTAATGGGGATAGCTACCGATAGCTACCGGGTAAACTAAAGTGCTATCTCTCCTGGTTTGGTTGCACATTAATTAATTAATTAATTAATTAATTAATAATTGCACATTGGTTGACGCGTTTTCTTTGTGCCGTAAAGTGAGCCTTCATTTTTCCCGGGAGATCGTACCCGGTGGCAGACAGAGCTGCATAGTGAAAGCGAGGCTTATAGGGAAGCTAAGGGAACCAATCGAAACGCCGATGGTGTCATTATTCTGTAGCCATTACACTGTGCAATCAACATTTATGTCATATTGATACGTTAAAGCAAAAAAGTTGTCTACAGGACCTTTAAGCTATTGAGTTTTACCTGCAGTGGACAATAACAGGGCCACTAGTGGGCGGGGCTTCCTCTCTGGCCCTTTCCACTTCCTGCACTAGCTCCAGAAGGGGCGGAGCTTTGTCTGGTGTCTTCTGGTCAGGCCAGGAGGTGTACCAATACTGCCGCAGACTGCGCTCCTCTTCCCCATGCTGGGTGCGAATGCGGGGCATAAAAACACAAAGTGAGAGAGAGAGAGAGAGAGAGAGAGAGAGAGAGAGAGAGTTTCCATCTATCCATTCATCAATTATAATAGGCCCTTTTCACAGAGGAGTCATCATAGGACAAACACAGATGTCTCTCATAACACTAATTATGGGTCTTCTCCTTTTATGCACCAGGGCTCGGGTAGGAGACTTATCTTTAGTCTACTACCCGAGCCCTGGTGCATAAAAGGAGAAGACCCATATTGTGTCATGAGTGACATTTGTGTTTGTCCTACGACCACTGTGAAAAGGGTCTATTGACTACTGCTAAATGTAATCAATGTTATGGTATTGATGTTATTTCTAAAAGAACCATGGGCCAGTGTTGATGACTTGTTTCATGGTGTGATGAGTCCATCCTCCTGCACTAAGATGTGTATGAAACCAACGACATGGTCATTGATTTAAGAGAGAAGCCACCTTATCCTGTGATCACCTCTATTAAAGGTGTTGATATTGAGCTATAAATATCTGGGAAGTTTTCTTGACAACTTGAACCCCATGCCGACTGTATAACCTAAAACATTGAAAATGCACTCTTTTAATGTCTCTCCTGAAGCCAAAGGGTAATAATTAATGACCAGCCTGTCGACATTGTGGAGGACTTTAAAACTTGGCCACTTCACTTGCTAGTAGACTGAGCTGAATTTTCATATGTTTTCCTTTATTTAAGAATGGGAAGGACTAGACTGGCATGGATTGTAAACATGGCTGGGAAAATCATAGGGAAATTACAGAGGCAACTAACTGATATACTGTATATGTGGACCAGAGCAGGTGAAACGCCATGCAAATCTTGAGTGATTCCTCACACCCAGTCTGGGAGGCGCTATGGGAACCCAAGGTCACAAAGATTGCTTTTAGGAATGATTTTGTTCCATATGCCATTTTCATCCCTGATGAATTCAAAATTATCTTCTCTCCCAATAGGCCTACTGCATTTTACAAATTATATAATGGTTCATATATGTTTTTTATGCTTTTTATATCAAACTCTATTGCTCTATATACTTATAAACCTTTTGTGTCCTGGATGTTTTTTTAGTGTTATATGTTTGTACTGTGAAAGCCACATTTCCAGAAGGCAATAACGATCTAATCTAAATGTACTTCTATCGAAGGTTCAGTGAATGGGTTTCCACTTGTTGTATTGTTGTTTGGTTTGGGAACATGACTCTGGCCAACAACAACACACTAGCAAGGAGGTAAGTAACATACAACAAGCAAGTCCTTAGAAAAGCTAATGCTATTATGAACAGGCAGGATCACCTCAGGTCTTAATTTGAGGGCTCCTCCTAGGAGGACCAAGCAACATATGATCTCATTTGTCCCTACTGCCATTGGCATCTTAAACTGTAAATGCAACTAATCTTCTCTACTAATTGTCTGCTCTACTTTAATTGTAACTCTTGTCTGGACTATCTCTGTATTTTATTGTATTTTTGTAGTCGTTGCTGTCCGTCTGTATTTATCCGTTGTGACCCTGGCTGTAAATCAACTTCCGTGTTAAGGGACAATAAAGAACTTAAACGTGTTAATCTTATTAGGACATTGGAAATAGTGGAAATGCTCCATCACAAAGGACTTGCAGTGACCAGTGTTGGACCATAGGGGGTGTTTTGGTTTCACTGGCTCATTGAGTTAAGTGAGCGGCTGTAAGCGCTATGTCTCTTTACAATCTCACCTTCAGAGCGAACACCCTCATACTGTAGTCATCCTCCTGGGTTACCGTGACAACAGTGATCTCAATCCCCTCGTGGGTTACAGTGTCCTCAGGCCAGTATTCTGCACATTTCTACAAGATACAAGATATAGTGGTTTACTACACACATGCATGCGCATGCATGCATGCACACACACGCACGCACGCACGCACACACACACACACACACACACACACACACACACACACACACACACACACACACACACACACACACACACACACGTGTATTACTTCCATCCTAATTCATTAATTCCATAAAAATGTTCTTCTTGTATCTCTCCATCCATCATATTATCCAACATATATCCATCCCTCCGTCCACACGCCCACGCCCCGGGCCGTCCTTCAGCCCCACCTCGTTCTTCTCCTCTAGGTTGGTGATCATCACTATGATGGGACTCTTCTCCTGCCACACCATCCTCCAGAAATCCCCCACCGTGTTCACAGTGGGTCCCTGGGTGGCAATGTAGGCGCGCTCCCCGCCTCCGTAGCCCTGCCCAACACAAGCTCTGCTGTCACACCTCTTTTATATTCCACAGGTATTCTACGGCCAGGTTTACAACGATTGCAATCAGCTTGTTTAGTGCAAGGCTTTAGCATTGCTAGGGCGGGGTCCCTGTTTCTGCGTTCCTTCTCAAAGTTTTACCTAGCTCTTTGGGGGGAGGGTGTCATACAATGTGGCCTGGGAAGCCTTTTGAGACTGTAACTGTGATTAAGGGCTATCCAAACATACATTGTACTTGAAGTAGCTAAAACGTGAGGTGGAAGAAGGCCAACATGACTACAGTGTTCTCCACCTACCTTTAGGTAATTAGCATTGATGTATGTGCTGAGGAAATCATCTTCGTCTGAAGACTCCAAGATGACTCTGCTGTGTGTGTCTTAAGAGAGACGGACAGGATCAGGGAACAGAGCGAAGGGCGTACACATACAGTGCAAAAACTCCAGTTTGTAAGATCAAATCTAAGATTAGCTAAGTTAACGAGATTTGAATAATGTACGGTAAATAGGACATTTTTGGCATTTCTCTAATAGCTTAGACAAATGCTAAAACCTGTTTAAAACCATTATCCCTGGGAACTGCACATGTTGAGCTGTTACTGTTCTATACAGTGTCCCCTATATGCTATGTTTGTTGGTATTTTATTCAATTTAATTGTGTTATCTAACTGTCCATAATGTTCACTGCATGTCTTGATGCTACTTTCCTTGTCAGGTCTAACTAATAAACTGGCCCCCAATGAGACTATGTACAGATAACATTGTATGTTAAAATCAAGCAATACAAGTTGAGTCTGTGTTCAGTTCTCAGTAGTAGAGTTCATTCTTCTCCACTCACTTGGTAAGATGGTCTTGTAGCGGTTCTTCCTCACCAGTCCTGGGTAGGTGTACTCCTTAGGGTCCACAAAGTTCATCGGCGTCTCCTGGATCGGGTTGGGGGGAGAGAGAGAGAGAGAGAGAGATAGAGAGAGACATGCGTTACCGTAGCAACTGCAACATCATCCGCTTATTCATCCGCTTGCTTTACATATCGAAACACAGCAGCGGATATGAAGTGATTTACTCAACATGTTTTGTAAACCATTTCCAGTGAAATACCTCGCTTCACTCTGAGTGTGTTGTGTTTGTTTTGGTTTGAGGACAGACAGTTGGAGTGGGAGATCTCTGCCAGGCAGACGCTGCAGTCCAACGCAGGTTTGGGTATGCAAATGTTCCAGCTTGCTTCCTCTCGCCCACTGATGGACACCGGAGTAGCTCTTGGGTGTGCACTGATGTTCATGGGGTCATACGAATGTGTGTGTGTGTGTGTGTGTCTGTGTGTGTGTGTGTGTGTTTGTCTGTACACATGTGGGCGGGTGTGCGTCTACAAGTCTGTGAATGTCTTTTTCCAAGTGGATTGTATTTATTTCATTTTTTTTCTGTTCATTGTTATGTCAATTGGTTTATCTACATATCTTGTACATGTCCTGTTGAATGTGTCTGTGTTTCTGTGTGTGTATGTGTGTGTGTGTGTGTGGATGGGTGTTTTTGTCCATGTGCGTGTATGCGTATGTTCATTTGTGTATGAATGCGTGCCTTCTTTGCGTGTGCATCTACGGTGTGTATGTATATATATATATATATATATATATATACATATATTAGTGGTGGGCCGTTATCGGCGTTAACGTGCTGCGATAACGCAAGACTCTTATCGCGCGATAAAAAAATTATCGCCGTTAATCTATTCTCAAAGTTGGGTTGGGAGCGGATTTCCACCAAGGAAGGTAAGCGCCGCGGAACGGCTGCGTCCTCTGCCCCCCCCCCGTCAACAATCGCGCAGACTTATTTTTAGTCATTATTTAGGTAGCACACACATATTATGAATGCCTTCGACAGAATTCAATGAGCCATTTTAATCTAGATTAATCTAGATTAATTCCAAGATTACAGTTAGATTAATCTAGATTAAACAAATTAATCTATGCCCACCACTAATATATATATATATATATATATATATATATATATATATATATATATAAACATGTGTATGTGTGTGTGTGTCTGTGTGTGTGGGGGGGCCCTCGTTCAACTCACATAGAACTGTGCCTGCAGGCCCTGGTCGTCCAGGGCCCAGGAGTGCAGCAGGGCAGGGGTCAGCGGGTACGCTCCCTCCCTGAGGTACTCCTTGGCCGACTGGTCTCGCGGCGACAGCTGGGCCCCGTAGCCGTAGGGCTCGGTGCAGCCAGGCGTGCACATGTCCAGGGTCAGAGACACGTTGGAGCCCCTCCTGTGGAAACACGGTTTCCGGAGGAGGACTGTGACTGTTTCCCAGCCACACAGGGTGTCAGAGCACAGGCCAGGGATGGGCTTGCAATAGCAGGGCTTCGTTGAAGAGTGTTATCCATATTGTTTGCGGTTGAAGTTGAATTGTTTGCGCATGTTATGCGCACACATTTGAGTTGACATAATCACAAAACTATAGTCTGACAAGACATTTCCATTTGAGGGCTATGTTTTAGTAAGAATTCTGTTGTGACTGTTTTAAAATGTTTAAAATGTTAAATTAATGATTTCATGTGTAACCATAGCACCATCATTTGGGCTGAACAATATGGTAAAAGAAATCATATTGCCATTATTTTGACAGGTATTGCGATTGTGATATAAATCACTATTATTGCGAATGTGGAATCATTTTTGCATCACAATTGTCATTTTCACTGAAAGAACTATTAAAATCATGATGTGACATTTGTAGGGGTTTGTACCAAACAAATATGTTTGCTTACATCTGGAGAAAACAATGTGTAGGCCAGGGCATCTCTGCAGCACTACAGTACTTCATTTATAATGGTGTTTTACATTTACATTTACACATTTTACCCAAAATTGTAGCTCCTGTCATTTGAATATTGCACTTGGCCATATTGCGATTTCGATAATATTGATATGAATTGTTCAGCCCTAACCATCATCAATTAAGGCTACACACATACGACAGATACATACATTTTCAATACCTTTGTTTATTTCCATATTCATCCCATTTATCCCATGTACATGTGTATGTTATTGTTACACACATCAACCTCAGCTGCTATCCTTCAGTGTCTCTTGACGTTCCTACCTCTCCTGAAGCCCCACCGACGTGACCGTTAGGGTGGCAGCGTCCCCCTCGGCTCTGGTTTCTGCGCCCAGGTCGAAGACAGGTGTCTGCGGCACAGGCTCGAGGTCCAGCAGGTCCTCCTGGGCGTCTGTCCACTCCGACAGGGTGAAGGAGGGCTGGCGGCTCACAGATTGACGCCTGTCACAGTTCTCCACGGAAACGGTTGCCACGGGCCACAGGCTGCAGCCGGAGTTCCACTTACACACCATGTGTACCACCTGCGGGAGCCGTCACCCAGGCAACCGGGAGATTCCAGCATGCCGAGAAACGGTGAGTGCATGCAAAAATGGACATGAATAATTGCATAAATGAATAAATGAATCCATGAATCAATTAATCAATTTATATCCATATGGTTGAAGGTTTACAGATTGTAAAACATTGTGTAAAATTATATAATAATTCCGTGACCATATTTCAAAACGTAGTATAAAAGTAAAAAAAATCACAAAAAATCTAAATGTATATCATGCCTTCAGGTATACATAAAGTTACAGTGCATAGGTTTTAGATTGTTCTGCATCAAAGGATTACTTGTTGTGCATGTTGCCTATTGCACTTTAATGATACATTAAGCTAATCACCCAGTGTTCAATTATACATGTTATATTCCCGGCTCCGATTTTTGTTTTTCTTTACATGTCAAGCAAATCTGGTAACATTCGTAATGTTATCTAACAATATTTGTTCTGTGTAGCCTCTAGAAGCTATAGAGCAGCTAGCGCCCCTTAAACACACTAGAGGACGTCCAAGGGCAAACATCCATCAGAGCTTCGCCTTCCAGGCTCCATGTAAAACGGCGAGATGTTGTTTTGTGAGGATAACCTGATCTATGTGTCATCATGATCTGCTCGCTACAGAGCTGTAATTGAAGGGCATAGTTAGTAGTGCATCAGGAGGTTTACCATAAGGACGCAGATGGCTCCACCGACCCCCGCCGTGCCCAAGACGACCCAGTGGTGTTGTTTGGTGTTCGCCACCTCCGTCATCAACTGCCTCGCAGACTAGTGTGTAGGGCGATAGAAGCAAAAGGAAAGAATCACAAGCAGAATCAGAAGCTTGCCCATATGGCATGACATACAAGATGTATGCACATGGTGCATACATAAAAGACAGTCAACAACAAGTAAGGTGCCAAGATAGTGCAAAACAATAAAATGAAAAAAATATAAGGGGAAAGGAGTCAGAAAATAAGAAAAGTAAGAAGACAGAAAATATTAGATAAAGAAGATATGAGGTAATATATGAAGGAAGTAGATAAGAAAGGGATTAAGGGTAAGAGACAGATACAAAAACAGACCATGTTTCTCACACACTTGAGAGAAAAACGATTTTAAAATTTAAAGTATGACTATAAAATAAATAAAATATTAGATATACATTTTATTATTATAGTAATTATTATTTTAAATAACAATTTGATGCAATAATAATTCAATTGTTACTTAAAAATACAACATTATAACATATTAAACTTAGTTCAGTTGTGTATCAACAACACTAGACCACTCAGAACATAGGGTTGTGGGCCATATAAATAATGCAAAATGAAATAAATATTTGTAAAACAATGGGGCAGCTGTCCCCCTAAGCAACTGTCCTTCCCATCACAGTGTGTGAGTGCTTGTGTCCTATTGCAGCAGCTAAGGTGGTCCTCACCTCCACTCCAAAGATGGGGTTGCAGGGCAAGATGGAGCCCAGGTAAAAGTCCACCACCTGCAGGACTTTGTAGATGGAGGAGACAGGACCATTTCCCTCCATCACGAAAAAACACCCAGTAACCCTGACAACAGAAAACCAAGAGGGGGGGGAAACTTGAAACACATTTCATTTTACATTTTATTTTATTGTACATTTCGCAAAAAAAAAAACGGAAACGCAAATCAGCCCTCTCCCTCTCCTCACTCTCTCTATTTACTCAGAAATAATAGAAGAAGAGGCCAGAAATTACGTGGACAAAACAAGAAAACAAGAAATCAAATAAAAATTGTGCATGTGATGATGCCTTCATCACAAACACAAATTATGATAATGTGCACCTGTTCATTTCTTCTTGAATGAATTCATTTTATAGGAAACAGAGAAAGGATAAACACGAATAAATAGATAATAAATATGAAAGAGACATGACATTTTAACAACAGATGAATACAATCAGTCAACACTTAGAGTTAGTATTTGAGCTTGGTACGCTCTGACAAAAAATTAATAAGAGAAACTAAAGGCAGAAGAGGGAGAATATTAGGTGCCCTAGGCTTTATTTGCAATGCTAATATGGTAATTACCATGTTCTGGATTTGTCAAAGGACCCCTCGCTTACACGTAGAGCTGACTGGGGCCGTTTCAGTCCTTTGAAAGCTTTTGCTTTATAAAGCTCTTTGCTGACTGAATGGAAGAATATATGGATGCCACTATGTACTATATACAAATTCATACTTCCATAGTCCCCGTCTTTTTACACTTTAGAAGCTTGTCTGTATAATGTAGCATACTTACAACAGTATACGTTTGTGAGACAAAAAAACCCCCATCAGTGTTGAAATTATGCATATGAAAGATTTGTGTTATGTTGCCCTTTTTGCTCTGAGCCAACTCTGCATACCAAGTGTGTATTGTGCGTGTTACACATAAATGTCACTGCATGATGTCATCCACCCAAAGCGCTGTGCGCCTGGTGCAGCTGCACCCACCGTGACCTGCGAGAGGACGATGAGGGCGGCCCAGCAGTGGAACTCCAGCAGCAGGCCGTACACCTTCTGCATCACCACCTCCTGTGGCCCCCTCTCTGGACCCGGGGCGGGGGGCGCCCCGGGCTCCAGGGACAAGCTCCGCTTGGCCGAGCTGGCGCGGAGGTCCCGGAGCTTGTCAGCGCTGGTGGGCTCATCCAGCCACACAGGGTCCTCATCCGGCTTGAGGAAGATGGAGTCCTCAGTGTGGGACCGGCTGGAACTGCTCAGCCGATGGGTCATGATCTCCCTGTGGTCAATCACTGGTGATCAATCACTATCAATCAATCACTATCAATCCATCCAGCAATCTGTGACCCAATGCCTATTAATCAAATAGAGTGGAAATTTAAACTAGACATATCCTGTGTGTGTTTGTGTGTGCGTTTGTGATTCTGTCTGTATTTCATAATGAGTATGTGCTTGTGAATAAGAGAGAGAGAGAGAGAGAGAGAGAGAGAGTACTCTGTGTGTGTGTGTGGGTGTGTGTGTGTGTGTGTGTGTGTGTGTGTGTCTGCGTCAGTGTGTGTGTCAGTGTGAGGTAATACAGGGTGTGTGTGTGTGTGTGTGTGTGTTTGAGTCAGTGTGAGGAAATACAGGGTGTGTGTATGTTAGATTTATTCCACAGGTTTTTTCACAAGTAGAGCCGTGTGACTTGGAGAGGCTCTCATCTCTGAAACCTCTTGTCTCTTAGATTGGGTCCTGTTGTATGCATGTGTGTGCATACGTGTGTGTGTGTGTGTGAGAGAGAGAGAGAGAGAGAGAGAGAGAGAGAGAGAGAGAGAGAGAGAGAGAGAGAGAGAGAGAGAGTGTATGAGAGTGTGTGAGAGTGAGAGGCTCTATTGTACAGGGATGAGTCAGTGGTAGTGTGTTTACAGCCTTGCCGTCGCTATGGAAACAGCACCTCTCATCTTGCTTGCCTGTCCCAAGCATCTAATCGACCAACAATATGCATGCAAACTCATACACATATGCACGCACAGGCGCATACACTCAAACACTAATACATGCATGTACACACACATGTACACACGCACGTACACAGAAACACACACACAGCGATATGCATACAGATGCATGCATTCATGTGCTAACATGCAGCTCCGATACAGTGCAGCGATAGCCATGTGACTCACCAATGTTAGGTGGCAGGAAATCGAGGGTTAAGTCAGATCACATGATCAGGGTAAAACGTTTGGTTAACCAATAGTTGTCAGCCATCGTAGGGAAGAATCAGCTGTAAATAACAGAAAACAAGCAAACAAAAATAAGTACAGTTAAAGTCACGTCTGATCACGTCTTCACAATAAAAAGAAAAAACAACTCATCCAACCAATGAAATAACTGAATGAAAGTAGCAGATGCTTCTCCTGACCAATACTGTAAATGTAACTATTGAATGTTAGTATAGAGCGGCACCAGCCTGCAGCTAGGATTAACAACCCAGATTGAGATGAGATTACTTAGAGGTGATGTCATGACTGCATGAACACCATGTCAGAGAACAAAGCTCACATTTCCGCAGACAGACAGACAGACAGACAGACAGACAGACTCTTCTGTGTTCTGGCCTTTTTTTAAAACCTTTTCCCAACAGTCCTTTTCCCTTCTCTCCTCCCCTTCTCTCCTCCTCTTCTCTCCTCCTTCTTGAATGAATGTTGTCATCCCAGCACTGCATGTGTGTGTTACTGTATGTGCTGTAACTGATTATATGTGAGACTGAATGGAGATACCTTGGCGGTGTGTGTGTGTGTGTGTGTGTGTGTGTGTGTGTGTGTGTGTGTGTGTGTGTGTGTGTGTGTGTGTGTGTGTGTGTGTGTGTGTGTGTGTGTGTGCATGTGTGTGTGTGTGTGTGTGTGGGAGGCTGGTGGGAGGTGAACAGGAGGGGGTAGCTTTGAGTTCTATCTCTCTTTGCTGCAAAGGTGGTTTTGAAGTGATGACGTTAGTCAGCCAGCCCTGTAACCATGGCGATCTGCATACATACAATGTATACATGAGAATACACAATAAACACACACAGTAGACACAGTACACACACACACTACACAATAAACACACACAGTACACACTGTACATACAGTACACACACACACACACACACACTACACAAAGTACATACAGTACACACACACACACACTCTACACTACACTACACACAGTACACACACATGCACACACACACACACACACACACACACACACACACACACACACACACACACACACACACACACACACACACACACACACACAGAGAGAGAGAGAGAGAGAGAGAGAGAGAGATAGATAGATAGATAGATAGATAGATAGATAGATAGATAGATAGATAGATAGATAGATAGATAGATAGATAGATAGATAGATAGATAGATAGATAGATAGACAGACAGATAGACAGACAGATAGATAGATAGATAGATAGATAGATAGATAGATAGATAGATAGATAGATAGATAGATAGATAGATAGATAGATAGATAGATAGATAGATAGATAGATAAACAGGCAGACAGACACAGACAGACAGACAGACAGGGAAAAGCAGGGACAACCTGTGTTTATGTGTACATTAGTGGAGGACAACAACTCCAGAGTTTATTTCATGCTTCCCTTCTTTCAGGAGTTCACATGCTTGTTTTGGCACTTCTTGGGATTCCAAGCTTCTCATTTACCATTATGATATAGCTGCCGTGTTCATCAATGAAGGACTATTGTGATCCCATTATCTGAACAACACAAGCAGTGTTCTCTGGTAACGCCGTTGGCACCACTGAAGAACAGCCCCTTCATGACACTTTGTCATGAAGGGCCTGATGATATGCAACAAGGATGCATATGGACACACAGTTGCATATCACAGTCTCCTAATGATAAATATGTGCATTGTAAGTAAGATAAACATCGAAAAACCTATTGAACAGTAATGTAATATGGCATGTAATGTAATGTTCTTGGGGTGCAGTTTGAACGGCAGTGCGTCAGTGTGATGTGATACAGGATGTGTGTGAAAGACTGGAGGCACCTTGGTGGTGTGTGTGCATGTGTGTGTGTGTGTGTGTGTGTGTGTGTGTGTATGTGTGTGTGTGTGTGTGTGTGTGTGGGCATGTGCAGTGTGTGTGTGACAGGGTGACGAGGAGAAGAGGAAGCTCTTGGTGAAACTGATGATGTCTCTGTAATGTGAGTCTCCATCCCGGGAACTAAGGCCTGCCTGCTCAGGACCTCTCCACACACACACACACACACACACACACACACACGCGCGCGGGCGCACACACCGAAACACGCACACACACACACACACACACACACATAAACACAAAGGCACACACACACACACACATACGCACACACGCACACACAGACATATATATATATATACAAAATCATACACACACATACTGTATGGATAAAGTCATTTGCATACAGTGTAGACAAAGTTATGCACACTTACAGTACATACAGTCATACACACACATGCAGGATAGACAAGGTCATACACATACATTAGACAAATAATAGACAAACCCATTCAAACACATATCGTAAGATATTGTGTCACAAACACACACACACACACACACACAAACACACACACACACACACACACACTCGCACACACAACACAAACACATCTAACACATACAGTATAGAGCATGTCATCCAAATACACACAGTATAGACAATGTACACACACATATACTTTTCAGACAATATCATACACACACCATTATTTTTTCCCCATCCTCTCTGAATAAAAGCTAGCCAAGTGGGAAACGTAATCAACCCTATTGGGTTGCTACTGTCCTGCTTGCCCTTAGTTACAGGCCTATACCAGCCACATTTCAAACAACACATTTCCATGAATTCAGCATGAGCCGTGAAGGAATTATTGAAAATGTGTTACATTGCAAATTGATTCCCAGACTGTTACGGATCAATGTGTGCTCAGGGAATGGCCAACCATCGTCTTTTTTTTTACGCCCACATCAAAAACACCGACGCAGAAATGGCTCCTCTCTCACGGAGAGTCATTCATACTAAAACAAAAACACCATTCACATCACGTAGCCGTGGCTACGGCGAGCCTGTGCGACCACACAGCGCAGAACTGGATGTGTGTATTAGTAATGAATCACCCGGGGAGGCGGACTGTTGCATCTATGGAAACTCCCCCCCCTCCCCCTCCTCCCGCCCCCCGTTTTCACAGAGAAAGCACACAACCTCCAGCAGCAAGCCAGCCGCGTTAAATACAACAATACACGCACACATGATATAAACACACACACACGCGCGCTGTGCTCTTAATACACAGCTCCTACCAGTACTGACACATGGATTACAAGTAGAATGCAAGGACTGCTGTACAATAACACACACTGCAATTCACAAACACTGACTGCTCCTTACCTTGACCCAGCCAGCTAGTCAGTCAGCCAGTCAGACAGTCAGTCAGACAGTCAGTCAGACGGGAAATCACGGTATAGCGCTCAACTGCAGGGCTGAAGCATTGGCATTCACCCTGTGTCGCACGGCCGTGCAAGCGGAGGGAGGGAGAGAGAGAGAGAGAAAGAGAGAGAGAGAGAGAGAGAGAGAGAGAGAGAGAGAGAGAGAGAGAGAGAGAGAGACAGGGAGGAGAAGAGGAGGAGCAGGGCATGCGCCCCGTCCTGAGCATGAAGACTGGTTAAAGATAAATACGCTCACCTGGACCGACGGTCGACTCCTCCTCACATCGCCATCTGCTCCCCCACCGCCGCCACTGCCACCTCTGATCCTTAAGCTCCAACACAAGCCCCAGCCAATCCCTTCATTAGCCTCCGACGGCACCGAGTCCACCAGGGAGGGAGAGAGAGTGAGAGAAAGACTGAAAATGATAGAGAGAGAGAGAGAGAGAGAGAGAGAGAGAGAGAGAGAGAGAGAGAGAGAGAGAGAGAGAGAGAGAGAGAGAGAGAGACTGAGACTGAGAAGGTGCGAGCGACCGAGAAAGGCACGCAATGGTGTGTCGTCTACAGAGAGGCAAGGAGAAAGCGATGAGTGTGTGTGTGTGTTTGTGAGAGAAGAGAAAAGGGAGTGATAGAAGAAGCGAGTGAGCGAGGAATGAAAGTGCTATGGGGTTTCTTTTGTTTGTTTCCTCGAGGTGAAGTAGATCCACAGGCATCAGCTTCCTCTCCGTATATGCAGCAAGAGGCTGTTCGGTCGCCTTGGCAACAGAGCTTGAACGAGGGGTAGAGAGAGGGAGAGAGAGAAAGAGTGGGAAAGAGAGTGAGAGAGAGAGAGAGAGAGAGAGAGAGAGAGAGAGAGAGAGAGAGAGAGAGAGAGAGAGAGAGAGGAAGGACGAGGGAAGGCGCGCGAGAGGGGAGTCTACGTGTGCTGTGTGTGCGCATTTGTGTGTGTGTGTGTGTGTCACAGCATGGAAGAGAGAGAAACACACAGAGCAGAGAGAAATAGATATGAAGAAAAAAAAGGAAGGAGGTAAGGATTGGATCATAACACATGAACTCCACACGCACACACACAAAAGACACCCGCCACCCACCTCTACCCGATTCTTTCTCACCCATCTACACCTCTCTCTCCCTCTCGCTCTCTCTATCCATCTCTCTCTCACTCTCCCTCACTGCTGGTTCCTCTACACACCTCATTCTCACCCAACACTTCAGTCTCCCCTGCCCTCCGTTTATCACCCCCCTATCCTCTCCACTTCTCCTCCAGCCCCCCCTCTCTCTATCTCTCTTGTGCTCTCCATCCACTCGCTCCCTATACAGCCATCCATTTTTTACCCCACCCAACCGTCCATCGCTATCCTCCCGTCACTCCATCTAACCTCTTCACTGCATCGTCCCTCCCCCCCTCTCTCCCCCCCCCCCGCTTTGCCATATGGTCTTCCTGTCCACTGTAGGAAGACCAGTATCTCATCAGACACTGAGGGATACAAACACCTCACACCTTGTCACGCAGACACACACACACACACACACACACACACACACACACACACACAGATATACTGTATATATATATATATATACAGTATATATATATATATATATATATATATATATATATATATATATATATATATATACAGTGGTACAAAGAACCACACAGTTGATGATAGAAAGGTTGATCCAGTGGCATTGGGTTATACGGTTATGGAGTGTGGCTGTGTTTGCACCATTACATCACCACTGTGCACTTCACACTGCACTCTCATCTTTCTCTTTTAGAAAGGTGCATATTGAAGACATCTGAATTGGCAGATTGTTTCAACAGCAAGCAAAGATATATATATATATATATATATATATATATATATATATATATATATATATATATATATATATATATATATATATATATATATATACTTAAGCACAATTCATAATAGGATTATTACTATATCGATTGCAAAGTTCTAATGTTAAAGTCTTTGTAAACCAAAGGGAAATATGTGTTTAGAGTTTGTCATACTATAGAAAAATGTGTTGTTAACCACCCAGACATGATGATTAAAAAAGTCGCCAAGTATATAAAATTAGGATTCAAAATCGTGAAAAAATAAGCATTATTCTCAGTTCTGAGACGATGGGAGCGTGTCCGCTGAAGGCCATAAGCCACGCCCATTTGCGCACGCGGGGGCGGAGTCTCTCTCACCTGTCAAATAATAACTGCCAAAATGATAACTGCCAAACTCGCGAATGAGCGTGACAAGCAGTGACGCAACTGCGCTCTGGTTGTTAGGGGTGAAGCAATGCTAAGGGGTAGCGCTTACGTCTTCATGTACCCTTTAAGCCCCGCCCATACTGAAAGCGGAAATGGTGAAAAATTCAATATTAAATGGTTATATCTTTTCACATGTTCTCAGCAATGACTTTCTAACGTGTGTAATGTGTTTAGAAACACATCTCAGAATTAGCTTTACATGGACTTTAAATTGTAATGTTTATCTAATGTTGACTCATAACATTCAATTCACCACTCAACAATTGTTTCATTACAAAAAATGGCGCAACAAAATAATAAAAACAATGCCCTCTATTAGTAAGAAAAATATACGACATTCATGAAAGCAAGGACACATTTATTGTAGTAATACTTTCCACTGAAAACACACAGCTGTGTGTCATTGTATACATTTATCTAATCTCGTGTGTGTGTGTGTGTGTGTGAACAAAATCCCTGCCACTCGGCCCCCCCTGCTGGATGAGAAGGGTAGATGCAGGTGAAGCGCACAGCGTCTGCAGAGACAACCTTATTGAGAGATAGGTTTGTATTGGTCAGGAGCAGGGTATGTCGATGAACAATATCAATCAGCGTCTAGTTTGTAATTCTGGTGGTCAGAAAAAGAAGTGAGAGGGGCCATGTGGCGAGGTTAGCCTTGACTGTGAGAGGGGGGAGACAGACGCAGCTGCAAGAGGTGGGCATGATTGTTATTGGAAAAGTAATTTAAATGTGTTGTAGTCATGTATGCTCTCTCTCTCCTGCTGTGAGTCTAGGTCCCAATGCTGCTCAAAAGGAGACAGTAATCTTAGGCTAAATCAAAATCCCAGTCGCTGACGAGCTGCCGCCGACAGTCGCCAAGGGGCCGATATGGTTCTTTTGGTCCACATCCAAGTTTGATTGCTGTGTTCACAAGCAACCAGACCAGGGGCCTCATGTACGAAGGCTTGCGTGGATTTGTACGTGGATTTTGGCGTACGCCAAAACCCCGAAAATGTCGTACGCACAAATCAATTCAGATGTATGAAAGTGTGCGTACGCATGGATCCAAGCGCGTTTCTTTCGTACATCCCGATCAACGTGGAACTGAGCGCACGTGCAGATGTGGCAAACTCCTCCCTGTCCACGCCCTCATTTAAATATGCAAATCTATGTAAATAGGCCCTGGACCTGAGATTCACCTCTATCCGATCACATAAAACAAGCAAGTGTGGCACAGAGGATATTTATATATTATTGCCACTTTTTTTTGCGTACGCCACGTTTTTGTGCGTACGCAACCTTCGTACATGAGGCCCCAGGTCTGACCATCAAACTCACCAACGTATGTGCTTGTGAAAGCGCCCCTGAGCCCAACAGGGTTACATGGTCTCTATTCGAAACAACCTGACCGGTGGAACCACAACAAACGAAATATGGCCGATAACAGCAAACGCAAACTCAGCCAGCACCTTAAAGGTTTAAGGTGTAAAGGTTTAAAATCAAACCTGTGTAGTAGACTGGCCACTGTAGAAATACATTTGTTAAAATCGTCTTTTGATCTCCATCTTGCACTCACGAATCTTCGGAAGAATATATTGTATGTTTGGATTGACAATTTGATCAACCAATCATATTTGGATTGGTAGCTAGTGGGCGAATTCTTTCAAGTTTTCTACGGCTCCAAGGTTTTCTAGAAGACCTAGGAGACCTAGCTTAACTAGCTTTTGATAGTCGATGTTGAAAATGGCAACCGGTTCGCCACCTGCAGTTCAATCCCTGCTTCATCACAGACCTCAGGAAACTCCTCTTCATCACTGTCTCTATCCAGGTCCCTGGCAGCTGCCTGTGGCTGCTGGCTTCCGGGCTGGGCGACTGGTAGTGCAGTGATGAATCTCCAGTCACTTCCATCTCGGAACTACTCTCAGAGCTTTCCTCTTTTTGTCTAGTCTGCCTTGGAGCACCTTGTCTGTTTTCATCTTCATCTTTTCAGTCATCTTCCTCTCCTTTGTAGATTCTTCTACATGCATGAAGTTGCAGGGCAGAAGAAGGTTCCTGTGGAATTGAATAAGAAAAGTGTTTTTTGCTACGAACGTTAACCTTGTTTTCTTCTGTGTCTCAGGATCATACCCTCAGCTACCTGCCCATTCCTTCCTGTCTGCCATGCTGACTAGCTTCAAGTTCCACTCCGCCTGGGTCTAAGCCATATTCTCTCACCACTGCCAGCAGGAGCTACACCTCACCATTTCATTCCCTGGATTTTCAATAAAGCCTGTCTTTTGGTTTCTTCTGTTTAATGTAACAGAATGAACTGGCCAACCTGGACCCAGCACGTTGATGTGCCGCCCCGCTACACTTCACGCCACTGTCCTATTTCACAGCGTCGCCGCGTGTCAAGTGCCGCCAAAAAGGCGCTTTTTTCTTTTCTTTTTTTTTTCTTCTGCTCCGGAGACGACTATATTCCTGTTGACGCGCCGCAGCGCAACGCTTCCTATGTGTGCTAGGGTCATAGACGCGCTGCTGTTGCTCTTGATATTTATACAAAAATAGGCTATATATCATGATTTATTGGGAGAAATAAACTATATGTAAAATCAGACATTCAGCACCGCCTCTCTCTCTCAGCACCGCACCTGGAATGATCCTGTGTCTTGCCGACGATTCGACAATGAGATTGGCAGTCGAATCAGGCTCCTAAAATCGAATCGTCGAATAGTCGACTATTCGGGGTAACCCCTACTGAAGACCAACCAAACTTACCTGTTTCTGCCACCCTTGCTCCACCCATTCTTTAGCCCAGAGAGCCTCATCTGCCACTTCCTGAGCCCTACTCTGGAGATTTAGGTAACTGTAATGCGTTCCTTCTCCAGTGCTCACTAGTGTTTCGGCAGCAGCCATCTGCTTTTGGTAGTGATAGCGCCAAGATACCATTTATTATGGGTCTTCTTAGGGGAAGTGCATTAAGCTGGGCTACCGCCGTGTGGGATAATCAACCAGCAATTAGTTAATTGTTTGACAATTTCATTTTGGAAATGAGGAAGGTATTTGATCACGATCAGCCAGTTCAGGGAAGGAATGCTGGTAGTCGTCTCTTTTCTCTCCACCAGGGGTCCCGCAGTGTAGCCGAGTTTTCCATTGAATTACGCACATTGGCTGTAGTTTCGGGGTGGAATGATGAGGCACTTCAGAGTGTTTTTTTAAAAGGGCTCAGTGATCAGGTTAGAGATGAGTTGGCTGCCAGAGATGAGACCACCAGTCTAGATTCTCTCATTTCCTTAGCCATAAGATTAGATGATCGCTTCCGTGAGAGGCATAGGGAGAGGGCAACCTGTCCCGTATCTCAGTCATCACCTCCTCACCCCCTTTCTCCACTTCTGCACTCGCTACACCTGTCTCACCTGAAGAGGCAAGGCAAGGCAGCTTTATTTATATAGCGCATTTCATACACAATGGCAACTCAATGCGCTTTACATAAAACAAACATTTAACAGTAAGAATTGAAATAGAAATTAAAAAAAATAAAAACAACTACAGAAGAATAGAAAGAGAAATAAATAAAATACTATAATAGAGCAGCATAAAATAATGATTTAAAAGGACATAGTGCAAATGAAAGATTACAATTTAAAGTGCTTTGAACGAGCTCAATCATAAGCACAGGAGAAGAGAAGTGTTTTTAACCTGGATTTAAAAATGTTCACAGTTGGGGCTGATTTCAGTTCAGCTGGTAGTTTGTTCCAGTTTTGTGCAGCATAACAGCTAAAAGCTGCTTCACCATGTTTAGTTTGAACTCTGGGCTCCACTATCTGACCTGAGTCAGTAGATCTCAGAGCCCTACTGGGTTTGTATTCTACTAAGATGTCATTCATGTATTCTGGACCTAAACCATTCAGTGATTTGTAGACCAGTAGCAGAACTTTAAAATCTATTCTATAGCTGACTGGGAGCCAGTGTAAAGACTTGCATTCTGAATGAGCTGCAGCTGTTTAATGCTTTTTTGTGGGAGTCCAGTCAGAAGACCGTTACAGTAGTCGAGTCTACTGGAGATGAAAGCATGAATCAACTTCTCCTGGTCTGTTTGAGACATAAAACCCTTCACTCTGGATATGTTCTTAAGCTGATAGAAGGCTGTTTTGGTGATGGATTTGATATGACTGCAGAAGGTCTAATCTGAGTCTATCAGCACGCCAAGGTTTCTGACTTGGTCCCTAGTTTTTAGAGAGAGTGACTCGAGATGTTTACTGACGGCAATCCTCTTCTCTTTATTGCCAAAAACAATTACCTCAGTTTTGTCCTGATTTAATTGAAGGAAATTTTGGTTCATCCAATTTGTTACTTGCTCTAAACAGTGACACAATGACTGTATTGGACTGTAGTCATCTGAGGACAGTGCTATGTATATCTGCGTGTCATCTGCATAACTGTGATAGTCTACATTAGAGTTCTGCAGAACTTGACCCAAAGGCAGCATATATAGACTAGGGTTAAAGCAAAAAAAATCATCTGACTGAAAATTTATTTAGGTATCACTTTGGGTCATGGCTGCATACTGCCTCGATATTTAAACACCACGTGGTCCCTTCTAGTTCAAAGCCAGGGCATGAAACCAGTATTTTATATATATATATATATATATATATATATATATATATATATATATATATATATATATATATATATATATACGTATATATACGTATATATCGGCCAACAATAATCAAACAAGGCAGTAAAAGTGGGCATTAAACTGTATAACTCTTTTGAAAAAAAGGGAAAAAAGGCCGACATATGCCTATACAATATGCAGCCGGCGCTCGGAAAAGGCTCGCAACAAAAAGATGAGCCACACATTTAGAAACAATTGCATGAACTATGTAAAAGCAATACCTTAGTCAGAAAACATATATGAGGCTGAACTTTTTGCTAAAATGTCACAGTTATGGAAATATTGAAAATGTTGGAGCGGCTGGCTTGACCACGCGAAACCGAGAGACGGCTGTCTTGACCGCAGTACGCGATCGGTCATTAATCAATAATCGTATTTAACCGTATAACTGCACACAACTTTATTTAAAAGCAATCAAATGTAAAACATGTGTGTTGGTATTTTGGTGTCCGGTGCGTGTGGATGTGCGGCTCCTCCGGCGGAGTGGTTCATGTTAATAGCGGAGTCCGGGAGGGTTCACCTTCACGGCGTAGTTACGAGGGATGTGCGACTATCGTTTTAAAAAATACTAAAGTGTTTTTTAAAGTTAGAAAGATATTAGATATTCAACCGATATTCACGCTCCAAATTACAGCGATCAGACACGGGGAACTAAAGCCGCGATCACCGCACCGCTTCAAGACTCACAGTATGCAACACAACGTCCTTTTGATCGATAACAATATAAATTGATCGACACATTTCTTAACGATCAATGATCGATCATCGATTAATTATGCCCATCCCTAGTAGCAACACTTCTTTCTACTTTTGAAATAAAAAAAATAAACATTTTGGTCATACCTGATCGAGGAGCATCTCAAAGTGCATAAAAACAAACTAGTGCACATTAGTAGTAACGTTTGTTGTTTTCTGTAGCTCTCTCTTGGGCTGTGCATGAACGCACCATTGTAGTACAGCTCCGTACTGTACGATGCACCAAACTGCGCGTTTGCACGGGTCCCTCTCCTGAGATCCTTCTGGAAAGTTTGCGCGGAAAGTCGGGTGTTTCTCAACGGACGGTTTTCATTTTCAATTGTACGTTTCTGCTTTGAGGAAGACATGTAGTTTTCTACTACCGGCGACTACTAGAGCTACCACTTCTGTCAACAAAAACGCACGGACTTATGGGTTGAATGTTGCTAGGATACGTGGAGTGTTGCATTCATGGTCTGTACTACTGTAGGAATTTTTAAAAGGCTCTCGAAATGCTTATTCTTTTATATGCGGTTCTCACTCTGCCTTTCTGGTGGGACCACGGGACCTTACGAGTACCAAGAACTGACCCCTGAGGAACTCCACATGTCATAGCCATTCGATTGGATTCATAACTTCCAATGGTCACAAAATAACTCCGCTCTTCCAAGTAGGACCTGAACCATTCTAGGACTGTTCCGCTGAGTCCTGCCCAAGTTTCCAACCTGTTCAACAATATACTGTGATCCACAGTGTCAAATGCAGCACTGAGATCCAACAGGACCAGAACTGACACCTTGCCTGAGTCAGTGTTTAACCTAATATCATTTAACACTCTAATAAGAGTTGTTTCTGTACTGTGGTGAGGTCGGAAACCTGATTGAAATTTGTCAAAAAGGCCACTGGAATTCAAGAAATTGCTGAGTTGATTAAAAACCACTTTCTCAACGATCTTGGCTATAAAAGGAAGATTTGAGATAGGTCTGTAGTTGGTTAACATGGAAGCATCCAGCGTTCTCTTTTTTAAGAGTGGCTTAATGGCAGCTACTTTTAGGGATTTAGGAAACGTGCCCGATTGAAGTGAGCTATTTAGTATTTGTCGCAAATCTATTTGGACAGAGTTCACAATAGTTTTTAAAAAGTCTGATGGCATTGTGTCAAGACAGCATGTTGATGGTTTTAGATGCTGAACTGTTTCCTCTATGGTTTTTTGGTCAACTGTATTAAATTCTGACATCGCAGTTGAGTTATTCCTGGGAGGTCTTAGGGATTGCGTTATTTTATTGTTTTGTTGATTTGTGTTAATGTTTAACCTTATGGACTGGATTTTTTCACTGAAAAAGCAAGCAAATTCATTGCATTTTGCTGTGGAAAGGAGTTCTGGAGCTATCTGTTTAGGAGGGTTTGTCAGCTTATCAACCATAGCAAATGAGTGCGAGTGTTGTTGATGTTCTTATTAATAATTTCAGAAAAGTGTCGCTGTCTAGCCTTGAGTAACTCATAGTTAAAATTACAAAGACTTATTTTGTAGAGGACATGGTGAATTTGAAGTTTAGTTTTTCTCCACTTACACTCTGCTTTCCTGCATTCTGTTTTTAAAGCCTTTACCATCATAGTGTTCCTCCATGGTGTTTTCTTTCTGATCAAGGTCGTCTTAGTTTTAATAGGTGCAACAGCATCCATGACATTTGAGATTTTCCAGTTAAATTTATCTAGGAGTTCATCAACTGACTCTGCACTTCTTTTGTGTATCGTCATCATATGTCCAGCATTGTGTTGTGTAGCCACGCCCTCGTCTCGGGTCCCACTCGGAAGAGACCCTCCTCTGAAGGTGGTCTGTGCAGGAGACAGGCGGTGATAATGTGGTTGGCAGTCTGCTCACGCTCCCCGCACTCACACGCTGCACTGTCTATTAGGCCCCACTTCTTCATGGACGCTTTGAAGCAGCCGACCCCTGTGCGTAGGTGGTTCAGGAGGGTCCATTGCCGGCGAGGTAGGTCTTCTCCTTCAACGCCATCTCCAGGATCCGGGACGTAAAGGTGTAGACGTGTGTGTCCTGCCGACTCCCACTCCTGCTTCCATGCTGCCGCCAGCCAGGCTTTGGTTGTCAGATCCTCCGGGATGGAGGTAAGCATCTCTTGCGCAGCCTGATTGAATGGGTGGCGGGACTTGAGTCTGCTTGGAGGTGTTGCCATGGTTGTGGTGTCATGGAGGAGGTGCCAGTCGTGTTCCTGGGCTTTTCTTGCCAGGGCGAGGGTAGCAGCCTCTCGTCGTAGGCCGGCTGGCGCTATTCCTGCTAGGACTGGCAGGTAGAACACAGGGGTGGGTTTCAGGCTGCCCGTTATGATCCGGAGTGCACTGTTAATGGCCGTATCGACCATCTTGGCATGTGGGCTTCTGCTCCAGGTTGGGGCACAGTACTTGGCTGCAGAGAATACAAGAGCTTGCGTGGAGATGCGTAGTACCTTGGCAGAGACCCCCCAGGTCGTGCCAGCAAGGCGACGGATGAGTGAGACCCTTGCTGTTACTTTGGCCCTCACTTCCTCCAGATGTTGCTTGTAGGACAGTGTCCTGTCCAAGCGTACGCCCAGGTACTTTGGGGCCTGCTGGAACTCCAGGGGTTTGTTGTCCACGGAGAGCTCCAGTTCCCTGACTCTGCACTCACAGTTGGTGACATAGCTATAGCCTCCATAAACTTTGCACTGGTATTCTCATTTATGTACCTTCTCTTAACAGACACAGAGGTTAACTGATCATTTGGAATGATCTGTAAGTCAAAGAACACACAGAAATGATCAGAAAGAGCCAAGTCCGTAACATCAACAGAAGAAATGTTAACACCTTTAGAGATAACCAGATCCAGAGTGTGGCCTCGAGTGTGTGTGGGCCCTTTCACATGTTGCAAGAGGCCAAAAGTGTCAACTAGAGCAGAGAGTTCTTTGGCATTACTGTCCATGTTATTGTCTACGTCAGGGGTTTTCAAATTGGGTGAATGTGAGCCTCCCCTTAAAGTAGGTAAGGACAGCCGAGAGGGGCCCTTTGTGATTGGGTATATATATATTTTTTTTCCATGGACGTCGGTCGTCGGGCCGGGCTGTATTGCGATCGCGCACCCCAAATTGAACAGATTCACATATTTTCATAACGTTTTTTTACGATTTCAGCCACATAAAACCTCAGATTTAAACAACAAACAACTTTGACTTTCAATTTAATCGTTCATATCAGTGGGAACAATGAGGCCTCGCTTTTGATGCGCAGAGGTGTTCAATGCGGGGCTGCACTGCAGAGAGAAATAAACACAAGTTGTCCTCCACCTGCAGCCTTGATCTGTATTTATTTTTAATCAGGGTCAGTGTGGAAAACCCACACTCACACAAGTAGGTGGAGGTGAAGGGGATTATTTTATTTACGTTATTATTTTATTTACGTTATTATTTTATTTACGTTTATTTAAATTATTTTATTTTAATACGTTATTTTTTCTTCGTGTCGCGCCTCCCCTGTGGCTCTTTGGCGCCCCCCAGGGGAGGCGCGCCTCACCTATTGAAAACCGCTGGTCTACGTGAATGTTAAAATCCCCTGTTATGATAAAAAAGTTGTAATCAGTGCAGATAACTGACAGCAGTTCAGCAAACTCAAATCAAATTTCAAATCAATGAATTTTCCTGAGTATCTTGGAGGTCTATAAATGATTAAAAAAAGAACTTTTGGATAACCTTTTAGTAAAAAACAGAGATATTCAAAAGAGCTTGTTCATAAAACTGAAATTTGTTGGTGCTGCCCCATTGAGAATAGCACAACAGCTACATTCAGTCAGCCATGTTTCACTAAGAAGTAAAAAATCTAGATCATAGGTCATAATGACGTAATTAACTAACAGTGATTTGTTGACTAGTGATCTGATATTGAGTAGAGCTAATCTTGTGGAGATAGCAGGAGACACTGGTATATTTCGAGGTTGACATGCTATACTTAATAAATTGGCAGATTTACCCTTTTTATTTCTCACCAGTTTAACCATTCTTCTGTTACCTGTCATCACAGGGATTGAGAAGGCTATCTGAATTCCATAGGGCCCTGATTTTTCTGGGGGAGAACATTATTGGTATCAGTATTGCAGCATGGACCCGGCACGTATCAGTCCGACTCACAGATTATCTGAGTCAGAGGAGGTGTGGGGGCTCTGTGACGTTTGGGTGATGGTGTTTTCCAGCGTGGTGGAATGGGAGGGGCTGGACGAGGAGGGGGATTTAGGGGAGAAAAAATGGGATTTGGGCGTCGTGTGAGTTGGATTCCAACATTGAAAAGGTCATTCATCCTGTCGGTGAAATCCAGAAAATGGGGGAATGGGGAATCCAGGCTGTGTGGAGAGAATGAAAGGCTGGATGGGGTCCCGGTGGGTGAAAGTTGGGAGTCTCCTGGTGGGGCTGGGGGAGACTCCACTTGTTGGGCTGTTGGGGCTGAGGGAGACTCCTCGGGCCCTATCTTGCCGGTCTGAAACGCAAGTATCAAACGCAAAGCGCAAGTAGCTTTGTGGGCGGATCTTGGGCGCTGTTGCTATTATGCCGGCGGGATAAATGACGCTTGCGCCCAGCGCAAATCTAAAATGGGTTGGTCTGAAGTAGCTACATTAGTCATAGGTGTGGTTTGGGCGTAACGTGCAATAAACCAATCGGAGCGTCGGCTCACATTCCCTTTAAATGCAGGCGCGCTTGTTCCATGGCGAGCACATCGTGCATTGCCACTACTGGACCCAGACGTGTCCAATCCCACCGTAGCGCGCGCATGCCCATCAGAGGGAAAATAATTAGCTCTTCTGTTTAAATCCTTTCAGCTTTCCATTTTCCGTTGACAAAATGTAAATAAAGAAATGTCACAAAGACATACTTTCCGATGGTTTGGCCTCACTCTCACTGAATCACGAGGTTTCTCAGAAGAAGGAACAGCAAGAGAAGCGTGTGTAACGTAGAGCAGGCACCCTCATTTAAAACATTTGTTTAACTATATTCAAGGTGTCTGCTGCCCTAATTTGGTGCACCCCAGCATCAAACATTGACGGGAGGGCAACATATGCAATTGCCTTCCACTCTTATTTGGAATAATGACTCTTTGTCTCTGTCAGCTTTTGTGGATTCTGGGGCAGATGAGAACTTTATGGACCGGGAATTTGCTCTCCAGGCAGGTATTCAGATGACTGCACTCAGCTCCCCCCTGACAGCCAATGCTCTTGATGAAAGGCTTTTGGCTTAAGTAAGCCACCAAACGGCTCCTGTGCTTCTGTATCTCTCTGGAAACCATGTGAACATATTCAGTTATACGTCCTACCATCACCCAATGTGCCTCTGATTCTTGGACATCCCTGGTTAATCAAACACAATCCTCATCTGGACTGGACTACTGGTAAGGTGGTGAGTTGGAATACATCTTGCCACAACTCTTGTTTGCAATCTGGTCTCTCTGGCCTCCACCAGAGGCAGCTACCAGATTTGTCCTCTGTCCCACTTGAGTATCATGATCTGGGGGAGGTCTTCAGCAAGGAGAAGGCCCTATCCATGCCACCACATCGCCCCTATGACTGTGCCATTAACCTCCTTCCTGGATCCCCTCTACCTACCAGCCGGTTATGAAACCTGTCTCGTCTGAAAGAGAGGCAATGGAGAAGTACATCAACAACTCTGTTGCTGCAGGTATCATCCGTCCCCCTTCCTCTCCTGTTGGTGCCGGGTTCTTCTTTGTATCCAAGAAAGACAAGACCCTTCGTCCATGCATTGATTACCGGGCCCTGAATAACAACTGTCAAAAACAAGTACCCTCTGCCACTTATAAGTTCAGCTTTTGAACCCCTTCACGGTGCCTCTGTCTCAGTGGCACCGTGAAAAGCTGGACCTGAGGAATGCATACCACTTGGTTAGGATTAGGGAGGGGGATGAATGGAAAACAACATTCTTCCATCCTCCTGTGTAGTTGCTGCTGTGACTTGGGAGGTGGACTCCTTGGTGAGGGAGGCCTAGCAGGTACAACCTGACCCAGGTAACGGTCCACCAAATAGACTTTTTGTTCCCGACCCTGTCTGTTCTCAGGTGCTTCTGTGGGGGCACACTCCCAGGTTTGCCTGCCATCCTGGCATAGTCCATACCCTCTCCCTCCTTAGGCAACATTTCTGGTGGCCTACCATGGAAACAGACACCAGAGCTTATGTCTCTGCCTGTACTGTGTGCCCGCGGAAAAGCCTCCCATCAGGCTCCAGCTGGTTTGCTCCATCCATTGCCCATACCAGGACGTCTCTGGACTAATATAGCTCTGGACTTTGTCACAGGCCTCCCTCCCTCACAAGGTAACACAGTAATTTTAACTATTGTGGATCGATTCTCCAAAGCGGTCCATTTTGTGGCTCTTCCTAAACTCCCTACAGCTCGTGAGACTGCTGACCACCTAGTGCATCATGTGTTCCGCCTGCATGGGATCTCTTCAGCCCTGCTTTGCTCCGGAGACCGCAACCGTCAAATCGCTAACCGTCGCCGGAATCCTGCTCCTGCCTACAAACCAGGTCAGAAGGTTTGGCTTTCCTCTCGAGACATTCCCTTAAAGACAGACTCTAGAAAACTCTATCCTCGTTACATTGGCCCCTTTCAGATTGAAAGAATTATTAACCCTTCAGCTGTCAGACTCAAGCTTCCCCAGTCAATGAAAATACATCCCACATTTCATGTATCTCAACTAAAACCTCTGTCAGTCAGTCCTCTGTGCCCTCCAGCCAACCCCCCACCTCCCGCCCGGCTCATTGATGGACATCCAGCCTACACAGTTCAGCGCCTACTGGATGTGCGGCGTCGTGGTAGGGGTCTTCAATATTTGGTGGATTGGGAAGGATACAGCCCAGAGGAGCGATCCTGGATTCCCCGTCGCCTAATCTTGGATCACTCATTAGTCCATCAGTTTCATCAGCACCATCCAGACATTAAGGGCTCTCATTAAGGGGGGGGGGGGGGGGGTTGTTAGAGTAAGTAGTTTTCTCCTCCTTGGTTTCCCTATGTCTGTGTGTTTGGACTCCTCCCACTCTCCTTGATTACCTGCTCACCTCACCTCTAACTGCTCAAACCTGCCAGCCATCAACTTAGCAGCCCTGCAGTATTTAAACCCCGGTTCTCCATCCACTCTCCGCCAGATCGTTGTATCTACAAGCCTGGTAGTGACTTTCTTGGCCAAGTTAGAGAACGCAAGAAAAGTGTTTTTTTCTATGAACGTTAACCTTGTTTTTTCCTGTGTCTCAGGATCATACCCTCAACTACAGCTACCTGCCCGTTCCTTCCTGTCTGCCATGCTGACTAGCTTCAAGTTCCACTCTGCCTGGGTCTAAGCCATATTCTCTCACCACTGCCAGCAGGAGCTACACCTCACAATTTCATTCCCCGGATTTTCAATAAAGCCTGTCTTTTGGAATCGTAACAACCGAGTTTGTGATCTACTTTTGGGTTCCTCTGTTTAACGTAACATTGGATCGGGTTGCTTTGACAAAGAATTTGACAAAGCAATATCCAAAACATGTAACAGAAACAGATATCCCTCAATCGGAAGTCCCTCCCTCTTGCCTCTCGGCGCTAAACCCATGTAAGTGAAACAGATATCGCTCCCTCCGAAGCATGCTCAGAGGTCCTGATCTCTCACTCACCAATAAAGGTGAAGCAGTTTTCGTTATCATATTAGTAAAACAACCATTTATCTTCCAATCCGCAAAAAAGGGGGCAAACTCCCTGGGGCAGATTCCTGCTAAAAAATGCATTTCAGGGAAAAAGTATGGTGGTGTTGGGCACAGCACGGTGGCTGGCATTGTTGCGGAGGTGAGCAAGGCCCTTTGGCACTCCTTGGTGGAGGACTGCAAGTCTGTCCCAACCAAATAAGAAGACTGGAGGGCCAGCACTGCTGATTACACAGAGCAATGGAACTTCACAAACTGGGGTCTCTCAACATCAAACATGTAGTGATCCAGGCTCCTAGCAACTCTAGGACTCTACTCAACTGTACTGCAACTACAAGGGGACTTATTCTGTCTCTTGGCAGTTGTATGGCCAAGTACGGCTTCCGAGTGGTTGTTTTCTGCCGCTATGGGAGGAGAAGCGATGCAGGGACTCCAGGCCCTGAGAATGGCAACTTCAATGTCCCAGAAGACAACTCTGCTGCCAGGAGCAGAGCATCGTGGGAGACTGGGCCTTCCCCCTCTGCTGAGACCTCATGAGGTCCTGGCTCCAACCTCTCGTGCAGGAACAACTATAAGCTTTCACAGGCAAGGATAATAAGAATAGAGAATACAATAGCAACAAAAGGGAATGATGCCTTTGGTATTCTCTCTGCTGTGTTGCAGTGGTGCATGTACATGTGTCATACATTGCCATCAGCCCTGCCAATGCTGAAGCCTGTGTGAAGACCACTGGTGTCCTGCACAACTACCTTTGGAGGACCATGGGCAGGACAGAGCTGGCTACTGGTGTGGTAGGGAACACTGTGGTGAGTCAGCAGGTCAGAAGAGCAGGGAGCAACAATGCTGCACAGGAGGCCATTCGTGTAAGGGAGTCCTTTGTGTCCTACATATCTGCTGAGGGTGCAGTGCCATGGCAACCACAGGTGTAATCACAAAAGGCCCTTTTAAGGGCCACCCACATTAACAAAAAAAAGTGTGTTTCAATGTTCAATGTAATATGCAATGTAACCCCAATTATATTATCCAGTATAATACCCCCATTATCACACCAAGATTATCTTGACAGTTAATTTGTTCTTTTCTTCGTATAGAATATTACACTGCACAATAAACTAGTGATATTGTGGAAAGGATATTCATGTATTGTCAGTGCACAAAGATTTTGATTGTTTATAGTAGATGGTTGCGACTGCTAATGGAAGATACATTTATACAATTATTACATAATCTTTTCATACTATATCACAATTGTTATGTTCCCACACCTAGCTCAAATGAAAATGGTTTCGCTCACTGATTCCTAACAAAAAAACATTGAACACAAAGCGGTACACTCAATTTTCACAATAGACCCTTTTCACAGTAGGAAAAACACAGGTGTAGCTTATTACATTAATTATGGGTCTGTTCGGTTTAGGTATGGCAGTGCACCAGTATAGACACAACTAGTCCAGTATATATACACTGACCATGCTGGTGCTGCGACAGACATAAATAAAACAGACCTAATGTTAAAATGACAGGAACAGGAAGTTACTTTACCCTGCTATTGACATTCTGTGAAAAGGGTCCATTGGCGTAAAAGGTGACATGGGGATAGCATGTATCCACCACAACCACCCACTGAGTATATCAGAAAGATGGATTGACTGAAATGTGAAAATATGCCCAAAACTAAAATCCCACAACAATATATAATGTCAACATTATTCAGTTCCAAGATAACTTGTTCAGCCAGACCCATGTATACCCCTGGGCAGGGTAGCTCAGGTGGACCCCCTTCCCCTAACGAGGTGACTGACCGGACGCTAATTAATTTCAGAAAAGCAAACTTGAAATATCCATGTGACTATAACATGATAAATTGTGGTACTACAGGCTTTATATTCTGGTATTACAGCACAACCAATTATAGTAATTAGTCTGCAAATTGCTTGTATAATTTATCAGTATATTTGCATGATTGTCAACAGTACTTCACCCACACTGACCTAATGTAAATGTACCTTTACTCATTTAGCTTTGTGAAAATAAACATTAAGTCCTTCTGATCATGGCAACAGATTTCGCTACACCCCAATTCACAGTCAGAAATGAGCAGGGTCAGCCAGGAGCTGTTTGGCATGCCTGCTGCATGGATGCATCAGTGTGGAGTTGGAAGAGAAACACATGGGTCTGGTATCTTGGGTCTGGCAATGTAACTGGCCATTGTCCAAGTCCTAAATGGGTCACTTGTCCCTCAGTTTAGGAAGAAGGTTGTACTTTGTGGGTTAACTGGCGGGAACTGGTAAACACTGTATAGTAAACATACCCAGCCATGGGTCACTATGGCAATTAGGACAATTTTCCTAGGACAAACATAAACAAGCCAAAGAAATACAGATTAGAGAGATAGAGTGTGTGTGTGTGTGTGTGTGTGTGTGTGTGTGAGAGAGAGAGTGAAAGAGCGAGAAGAGAGACAAGAGAGACAGACAGAAAAGAGATAGTGTAACAATTCTGCCCAAACCCCACTCACTACCTGTGTTTTTCCTTTGTGTCAGTGTAATGTTAGTCACCTATGTTAATGAGTAATTCTGTTCACTTGTCTTCCATTCATGATGCTCGAGCAGGAATTAGGGCACTTAAAAGTGCCCTAGTTCCTGCTCTGTTTGTTGGTTCCTTGTTTGTTGGTTCCTTGTTTGTTTCGGTCTGCCTGTTTTCACAAAGTACAGCTTCCTTTTGCACCTACCCCGAGTCTGATCTCTGCATTTAGGGTCATCTCTGTATACAAGCCGTGACAGAAGGAACTGACCACAAGATGAACCCAGCAGAGGTTTCCTCATTCCTGGCAGTGACCTTTGTGCACCAGAATTACCTCATGGGCTGGATAATGGAACTGGCTTCCCAGCTACCCAGCCTCACTAACCATGAGCTATGCTACCCAGCCTCGCTCTCCAGCTACCCAGGCTCACTCCCCAGCTTAACAAAGTTGTCCCAAACCCACTCACTACCTACAAGCTGTTAGTGTAATGTTTGTCCCCTGGGTTAATTAGTAATTCTGTTCACCTGTCTTCCATGTGTTGAGTTTTAAAGTTATGCCCCAGTTTGTCGGCTCCTTGTTTGTTGGGTTGTTTCTGTCTGCTGCCTTTTACTACCCCGTGTATTGTCTGCATTTGGCTTTGAGGGAAAGATTTAAAGAAAACGGATACAGAGAGAGAAAGTAGTTTCGGTTTTGTTTTGTTTGAAATCTAAACCTGCAGGTTTAAAGACTTTGTTTTCAGACGTTAGGGATGAAGTGTTTCGCACACTCTGATCCGGGCCCAAACTCTGGTAATGATCAGCCCATTTCCTTATTCTGCCCTGTCAGAATTACTCCTTAAACCTGCACTATATAACATTTCTCAAGAACAAAACGCGCTCAAACGCAGAATTTTTCTCAATAAATTATTTTATCCTGGTCCACTTTTGTCAGTAACAGTAACTGTCGTCTGAAAATTGTACAGCTATAACTGTAGATACAACTCAAACCACTAGAGGTTACTAATGGGAATAGTACATTCTATCCCATTGGCCTGACAAAGTAGCAGGGATAACAACCAGTGAGGTGGATAGGAGGAGCAATACTCCAGCTCCCGAGGGGGTGGGGGGAAGGGGTCCTCCTCGTCTTCCCCTGTCACCTTCATGCTGCAGTCAGGCATTATTTACTGCCTCTTCCTCCTCGCCCTTGGAATCTCCTCTCTCCTGTATTTATTTGTATTTATTTTATTTAACCTTTATTTATCCAGGTGAACCCATTGAGACCAAGGACTCATTTGCGATGGTGCCCTGGTTGCAAAACAATTCAACAGTCAATCCAAATCATAAACCTATAAAACAACATCAATACAAATATTAATAAAAATATATATTTAATAACAAAACAACAGTAAAACAAATCATGTATGATAGATGTGAAGGCCATGAGGGAGGAGGAGGAGGCGGAGGAAGAGGAAGAGGAGGAGGTGCTGCAAAATGTGTATCCTGACATTCCTCTTTACCTTCCTCTTCTTCTTCAACATATTGTGAATGGACTTGGCTTGGAGCATTGTAAACCTGGCAGGGGGGGAGGTTTTGTCCTTCATGTCACAAACAGCTTCAATCTTTGTTCATATCCACACATAGAGATGTATCAGACTGAGACCAAATCAAGACCCCCACACACACACCTCTTTCCCCCACTTGTTAACTAGTACTATCCCTAACTGTGGAAAGTTGACAATGAGTAAATAGGAAATAAAATGACTTCTTATGTTGGTGTCAAAGTGAGCCCTGGTCTAGGTCTACCTATAGCATGAACTCCATAGGTCTCCTCCATTCAATAACAAATGTCCTCTTACTTATCATACACGATGACATGCCAGAATGTGTTGCTCCTCCTCAGAGTCATCTTAAGGTTCAGTGTGTGGCCAACAGCCAATGTATATAACCTAACCTTAGTCCTAATTAGGAAATTCCTCCATTGTGTTTCGTGTTTGGTCTGGACTGAAATGCATTTTTTTTTTAACTTCCCATAGAAACAAAAGCATGTTCTCTTATTTGAAAGCAGGGCAAACATTAAGGAGAACAACCTCTTAAACGGATCGCTTGGAACAGGAAAAAGTAATATGTAGTCTCACTTTCCGTATCAAACCTAACCTCCCTAATCAGGGTGTTTCTAGTTGGTGTTACTGATGTGACTAGTTGCTGGCTAGCTAACATAAAAGTAATGGTCACATAACAATAGCTTATGCTTTCTTTCCATAGACCTCACCTCTCAAACATTTATATGATTATCGCCTGGCCATTTGGATGTGAGGCAGGGGGCAGGAAGAGAAACAGCAAAGTAAAGCTAAAGCAGAAGTAGAAAGGTGGAATGTCACAATGCTTATCAGGAAGAGGAAATAATAATGTTTTTCAAATGGCTGGTGCAATTGTTGTGCACCGCCCCCACCTAACATCAGATAAGGGTTGAATTTGCCATATCATAGATGCACGTTATGAAAATCGTGTAGAAATAGCCAACAGGTAGTCAGGAATACAGACAACATAACAGCATTCATCTTCTCACGCAAGGGCCGTTATAGGGCTTAAAGCTTTCCAATAAATCCATTATTTATACGACAAATCACCATGACGTCACAACAACAATATACGTTCTTCCGGGTGGCAAAAGACGAAGCGTTCTCCGATGGCAGAACTAGTAAACAAACCCCTCCATATCATTTGACAGGGCAGAGCGATCGAGAAAACAGTACATGGCTTGAATGAATGATTTTCTTCTTGTGTGACGAATGTATAACCGCACATATGTATCAACAGGCTGTAATATCTACACATAGGCACTAGGGAATAGAAATAAATATATAAGTTGTATTAACCGCACCTGGCCACCAGATGGCAGCACACATAATACACTGGGGGCGGGCGCTAAACACTAGCCAATCAGAGCATAGTATGCGTCATAGAGGCCACGCCTACCCAGGTACTACCAAACTACACATCCGGGGGAAGGCCAGAAACCCCCAGGCAGCGTATCTATTAGATATCCAGCTAAGGGTAGCTCCACGCGCGTGAATTTTACAATTCCTCTCCATTTGCTTCATAGATAATATACCTAAAGTTAAACAAATAAAGTGAGTTAAAAGCGATCCTGTGTCGGCGGCCTTCTTCCTCAAAGAACACACTACACTTGCGGGGCGCTACGTGACATCTCATTAATTCATACGGGTATGGGAAGTCTCATTAATATATTACGACGGAGTATTAGGGCCACATTAAGAAAAACATTTTTCATTAAATTACGAGAATAAAGTCATAAATATTGAATTAATTACGAGAATAGTCGTAAATATTGAATTAATTACGATAATAAAGTCGTAAATATTGAATTAATTACGAGAATAAAGTTGTAAATATTGAATTAATTACGAGAATAAAGTCGTAAATATTGAATTAATTACGAGAATAAAGTCGTACATATTGAATTATTTACGAGAATAAAGTCGGAAATATTGAATTAATTACGAGAATAAAGTCGTAAATATTGAATTAATTACGAGAATAAAGTCGTACATATTGAATTCATTACGGCTACACTATAGGCTACACGTTAAACGTTTATTATACGGTTGTGCTCACTAAGCAAACCCAGGTTTAAGGCAGCCTACAGGGGGGTATACTACGAAGCTCGCTGAACATACCCAGGCTTTCTTTGGATAACCTGGATCGACAAATACGAAACTCGCAATCAGAGTTAAACGGTTCCACGAAGCTCACTTACGAGTCACTTTGGCTGTAGTGGGTAGTGGGTTGAGTTTCCCTCGCTCACTCACCCTCAGCCCTTGGTAATACGTCACACGGAGGCCACTTGGAGAGCCGAGGGGAAGTGGGCGGGGGAGGAGGAAAAGGGATAAATGAAACGCACCTGCCCTCGCCCGGTAACAGCCTTGACAATCATGGATCGGCCACACGTTGTCGGAGTAGCGCTCTATTGCCTATTCCAAATAACGCGTAATATACGGAGACTCATATCTTTGAGACGAAGACGTCTTCTGCGCTTGATAGCAATACGCCAGCACCTGGTAATTTCAGAATTATTAGTTTTGTTTTATATTTTATTCAGACAATTCATTTATTTATTTATTTACCTTATTTGTAGAAAGTTTGGTTGTTTAAACACATTTAACCTACTTTCAGTTTAGTTGACATTAGCTTTAGATTGTTATTTCTAATAGTTATTAGGCCTGTTACCACCACCATCCTCGTCCTCATCATTGTCTTTAAATGGCCTTTATTGTTCAAGATTGTGATTCAGAAAACTATACAAACACAACACTTAAAGTCATGTAGGATAGATGTTACAGGGAACAGTAGTCTATAAGGATTTATAGTGGTTGCTTCAATTTCAAATGAGAAAAAAGCATGTAGTTGTTTGTGCATTCTTTATGCATTCTTATGTGATGCTCACAGTTTTGTCTTTATCTTTTTTATATGAGTGAATTTGTTTTGCCAATTGTGCTGTTTCTATACAAATTTATACTAATTGCCTTGTATTTCTTTTTTAGGTTTTCCCATTTTTTGGCTGCCTGTGTTCCTGTCAGCCTTCCCTGCAGACCCATCCTCTGTACAATTGTCCTGTTTGACAATAAAATAGTTATGTTATGCACACCAAATACATTAAAAACATTATATAGTCTCCCGCAAATAAAATTAGCACCACAACAAAGAAGCAAGTCTCTAGAATCAGAAGGAATAAGCTGAGCTGCCAACTCTCACGGATTGAGCGCGAGTCTCATGTCACACATGCCTTTTCTCATTCTAATTTTCCCCTCTTTGTGAATTTTATACGGAATCGTCTCGTAGACTATTAAGAAAGTAAAGATGCACTTTTTACAAAGTCAAAAGCTCGCGGAATCTCAGGCCAACCTGACGTCAAAAGTTGGCATCCCTGAATAAGTAACAGAAATACATTCATATGCAATGACACAGTAGGTTACAAACAAACTCACTCCCAGGCCAGCTTTGAGGCATTTCTCTGGTAAATAAACATTCATAGCTCATTCTGAGCTTAATGAGGAGCTCTCTCTCCTCATCAGACCCTGTAACAATATGGAAACAATCCCTAAACCACACAGAATGCACAGCAAAAGATGTAACATCAGATAGATAGGCTATTTAGATACACTATTTTTAGTTTATTTTCCTTTTTTATTTGTGGCAAATAGTAGCCTATAATAGCAGTATATGCTTACACTTGTAAATTGTTGGCTCTGTCAACAGGTAGTCTAATTGCATAATTACCTGGCCGATCCGCGCTGGCTCCTTTAATTCATTATCTTCTTCTTTGGTGGTAAACAAACAGCAGACAACGGTGTTTGGGGCTCATTACTGCCACCGTATGGATGTATTTTTCGTGCACCACTGCAGTGCATTGTGAGTGATATACAGCTCTGGAGTGACCGTCGATGTTGACTCGATCCCTCAGCCCTCAAGGGTCGATCTCACCAAGGCCACTTCAGCTTTTTAGAGAAATGGAATAGCCCTTATGATGGCGATGGGGATTCCCCCGAGGGCAAGGGCTGAGGGCAAGTGAGCGAGGGCGACGCAACCCACTATTGAAACACAGCCTTTGTCAAGCCAGGTTTTCCGCTTTAGTTTCAATGCGCGTTCCCATAAAAAGGGCGTAACCCAACGTTATTCACCTTGACGAAATTGATCCGACAGAGTGAACATGGGCTGTGTATTTCACTCAGGAGGAGCAAGTAGTGATTATGAACTCATACGAGGAGTTTAAAAAGCAAATAACGGCAAGGTTGCCCATAATAAGGCTAGGGAGGCGTGCTGGCAAAAAATAGCAGATTCTGTGAATGCGTGAAAACATTCTGCATAGCCTAATTGTCTAAACATATGTATGCCAAATGCAGAATTGTTCGCCATTTATCCCAATAGAGTGCATATGATTGCAAAATGCAAAAGCAACCTCCATCACAAAACGTAATATAATATGAAAAAGTAGCTACTATTTTAGCAGTTTGCGATTGATTCTCATTTCCCCCACAATGCATTGCATGACGTCACGTCGGGGAGACGACAGACCAAAGCCCGCCTTGAGACCATTGAGAGAGACGAGTAGAGAGAGATTGGTAAGAGATTGTTCAGCAGATTATACAGATAAATAGATAAATACATAGTATTTATCTATCAATCTATCAACAGTATTTGTAGTAGTTGATGTACTCGTCGCATTGCTGCTCGAAGGTGTACCGCCCCGTAAAGCAGTGCCGGCGTCTGTGTCACTGTATAACTAGAAGTAGTTATAGTCTAGTCTGTATGTGGAAACCACTAAAAAGGTTTTAAGTTCACAAAAAATAATGGTCACGTTTCTGTTTTACTTTAACCAGGGGGTTTAATGGCAGCATCCGTGCTCCTTGTTTGGTTTTTGATTTTCTTGTTTTCTTGTTACACTGCCAAAAAGATAGTGACGAACATGCAAACACATACACACGCATGCACACAGACACACACACACACTGCACACACTGCACATTATATGTAATCAAATAATGAATTACATTTATTTCAACTTTGGACCATTTGTTATTTACGGACTGCAGCTAACAAAGACATTCAGATGAAAGACATGACATCATGACATCATCTCACTCATTCCATTGGTTCATCTCTTGGTACACAAATGTGAGGCATGAAGGCTATGTGGAGAGTGGCTGTTTGAAGTGTCTGCATAAGCCAATGGACAGAAGACAATGCAGAGGAACCACAGGAACCCACAGCTAGCCTGCAGTGCTACGTCCCCCTAAGTACAGACGTCTGTAAGGGACTCGGTTGAATTAAGTCTTCAGGGCCAACCCTGGGGAATTACATAACATTTCCATGGAAATGGGGGTCATAGTGACCAGCTCTTCACAAGCTTCTCTATCTCCATCAGCGACCCCAGCAAGCTTGCTGCCTCCTCCTCCTACTCGGCATGAATGGCATTATATGTTGTCATGTGTTTTTTTTGTTTTCTATGTCGTTATGCATGTATTAGGCTATGTTGCTGCTTGTCTGTGAAATGCAATGAGTAATTGATTCGCATTCAACAAATGCTGTGCATGGATTAAGTTATTATTTTACTTACACACATTTTATACTGAAATAAACTACACCAGAGTGCTAAAAACATGATTGTTCTTTAATGAATATTGAATTGTGGCTACATCCATGAGACTAATTGAAGAAGAAGAAGAAGAAGAAGAAGAAGAAGAAGAAGAAGAAGAAGAAGAAGAAGAAGAAGAAGAAGAAGAAGAAGACGCAATTTTATTAATACACTAATGCTATGCATATTCCCAAACATGATTCTCCACTCCATATTTCAAGTCAAGGATTGGCCTCTGCAGTAACAGACCAGGGCAGCTGCGTCAGAGAAGTTTCCCTTGTCCTCTGGGTTGGAACCTGCATTCCTACACAGCCTTTCTCTTTGAGTTATGCAAGCATGCTGGAAGGCTTATTCATTTCCACCATTGTGGAAAGAGTAGAGCCCCACATAGCTGATAAGGATATTTAAGTGGGACGACATTATGATGAGAGAAGCTGTGCTGACCTAACGCCCCGCAGCCGCATGAAGGCATGCGGAGAGGAACCAGCGTGACGTGGTCTGGTGGCCGCTCCTCCTCCTCCTCCTCCTCCTCCTCCTCGTTGTGGAGGACAAAAAAAAACATGAAAGTTTCCCCGATTCACGAAGTTGTAGCGTCCGGACGGAGCTCATCATCAGAGTCAGGCAGAATATAAATCCCAGCCTTTTTTAGTGAACAAAGTTTGGAGACGATCGCACTGAAGGGGTTTTAAATACTGGTGTTTTTAATTCCCGCATGATGGGGCGACTGGTGCAGCGCGTCGGTATTTTGCTGCGGACCATTCTGATCTTGTGTGCGGTGCCACAGGTAAGACCTTTCTCTCCTTTACTGTGAACTAATAAAACATAAGTAGCTTGTCCATTTAGAAACGGCGTGCGGGTCAGCCTGACACAAAGGGCTGGTTGTTTGCTGACTGTTTCGGGGCAGCGGAACGGGTCGGTCAGCCACAGGTGTGCGCACCTGTTGCGTGACGTCTCCACGCGTAACGGAGGAATGGACGCAGACGGACGCACTGAGTCATCCCGTTGAAATAATAATTTAATTTAATAATAATAAGTCGTGTTTTTTGGGGGGCAGATGGACGGGCGTCATTGTACACGTTTGTGGTAAAATATAATGGCCCATTGAAAAGTGTAATGGGTTTGAGTTTGGTGACCCGGTGTTGGTGCCGGACGGGGGGAGCATCTTTGTTACAATAGACCGTTTATTTCCAATGACGCGCCAGCAAAAATGTAAACCAACTTTTTATGGTAATCTGATTCTATGGTGATGTAATGACGTCATGATACATACATGTTCAGTAAATTGGCAACGATAGACGCCTTCTCTGAGAAATCTCCATTTAATGAGTCACTCATCACAATGTCGTTGTTGGAGAGAGAGAGAGAGAGAGAGAGAGAGAGAGAGAGAGAGAGAGAGAGAGAGAGAGAGAGAGAGACAGAGACAGAGACAGAAAGGCAAAGATAACACAGGACACTGGCCTGTGAATGGGCAAACTCATCTGTCCCTAATTTTAGTGGTCTTTCAGGAGTGTGTGTGTGTGGGGGGGAGAGAGAGAGAGAGAGAGAGAGAGAGAGAGAGAGAGAGAGATGGTTGAGAATGGCATGTGAGGATGTGTGTGGCCAAGACGAAGGGTTCAGGAATGGACTGGGGAGCAGCAGCACCCTGTCGCTGGTCACTGGATGTGTTACATGCGGCCGGTCACCGCATCAACACAAGCAGGGGGCACCATGTGTGCCACGCAGAACTAAACATTTGACCATGTTGTGAAGGACATTCACTATTCTATTCTATACAATAGTCTGACTATTGGAAGAGATCATTCTCGCAGGTCTATTTATTAGTCAAAGACTACAATTAGGCCTACCCATGATACAGCCAAGACTGTGATGTTATTTGCATAGTTTAAGTTGCATAGCTTTTGGTGACCAAAGTCATCGCAAAGTAGTGAAACTACGGTTGGCTTTTAGAAAACCACATTGCTCAAAGTATAGATGGAGATCGTTACATTGCATATTAGGCACACATGCAAATAAGGGGTCCAGGTCTAGCAATGGTTTGTAGATCAGTAGAGCCATCATACTGATTATATGGAAATGAAACATTTTAAGAGGAACTGGAACTGACATCATTTGTTGACCAAAGCATAGAACTATTATCGGTCGACTATATCTGACAATGTTATTTATACATACTGCCAACCAGTGAGTGTGTGTTTGGTGGTTGACTGCAAATGTTTGTACATGCATCAATAGATACACAGGGCCTGACAGGAAGGCTATTTGTGGTGATACACTAAAATGTAAATATATTCATGATGTGGTGACTTCCATGACGTTACAATCTTTTGGGTAACAGGTGGGGTGTGGCTGCCCCCTGGGAGTCCAGTAGAACAGAAACCAGCCTGTGTGTATGTGTGTGTGTGTGTGTGTGTGTGTGTGTGTGTGCGTGCGTGCGTGCGTGTGTGTGTGTGAAAGCTGAAGAAAAGTGCTGAGAGCCTATTTAAACCCTGCTGTCGACGTTTTTTTTTGTTGTTGACCTAAGGAATCATCTGCCCACAATATCAGGACTGATTTTCTGAACTAAGGAGACCTCAGAAATCATGAGGCAGCCTTTTCATTGGCTGAGGGGTTGACTTCTGTTTGCTGAATGGAAAAATCACGCACGGCTCTCAGCAGGATAGCTCATGATGCCCACTGGACCCCAGTGCTTTGCCTTCCAACTTGTGTATGATTAAACTTTCAATCACATTTGGCTACACAGAATTATGAACTATGGGTACATTACAATTATAAATAATTAATTATTAGTTATTGATAGGTTTATCCTTTTGAGTCACATCAATTGAGTCCAAATCAATCAACAACACAAGTGGGGCGAAAGGCTAATCATACAATAATTCAGAGATACAGTAATAATACAGTGACACAGTAGTAATACAGTAATAATACAGTAATACAGTGACACAGTAGTAATACAGTAATAATACAGTAATAAAGTGATACAGTAGTAATAGTGATACAATGCTATAGTAATACAGTAATACATTGATACAGTAGTAATACAGTAATAATACAGTAATAAAGTGATACAGTAGTAATACAGTGATACAATGCTATAGTAATACAGTAATACATTGATACAGTAGTAATACAGTAATAATACAGTAATAAAGTGATACAGTAGTAATACAGTGATACAATGCTATAGTAATACAGTAATACAGTGATACAGTAGTAATACAGTAATAATATAGTGATACAATAGTAATACATTAATAATAAAGTAATAAAGTGGTACAGTAATACAGTTATAATACAGTAATATAGTGATATAGTAGTCATACAGTAATAATACAGTAATACAGTGGTACAGTAATACAGGTACAGTAAAACTGTAATATTACTGTATTTTTACTGTATCACTGTATTAATGACTGTATTACCGGTACTCCTCATTCAGTGTTCAATACTGACTGACTTCTGATGAATCTCTATTGTTAAGTTTGGTACTTGGAAACTACAGAAACAGCTCACTGTTTTCACAGAACAGGGGAAATAGTACTTCTGTAAAAGGTTCTTCCACAAATGGGAGCTGATAAAACAGCATTTAAATATCACATTCAGCGATACGGTATGCCCTTTCGACCATTTAAAATAGAAGATATGCAATTCAGCAACAACGACAATAAACAAACTTTATCTGTATAATTGTTTCTGTGAGAAGAGCGAGAAAATACAAGGGAATATGTAGGCCTACATCATATAAATGAGTACAAAATGTATACATAATAATGTATAAATAATAATAATAATAATAATAATAATAATAGATTAAAATATACCTGAGATAAGAATACGTTAATAAGCATATACAAGTAAAATATAATCCAGATAAAATGTAAATTAGGTTTTCAAAAGTGGTTTAAAAGAAAGACACGCTATAACGTTAAAATCCTCATTTCTAACAAACACAGTGAAACACATGGCTAAGACCAGGACACTGACTTGACTCATATCCGTGACCCACAACAAAGAGAGACTCAGTTCCAGTAGCCATGTAAATGAGTGGCAGGATCCAACTCTCCCTCAAAGCCCCGATTGTCATCAGTGGCTGCCATTTCACTGGGCCAGTAAGCCGGCCAGTGGCGATAGTAATAATAATAATAATAATAATAATAATAGTAATAATAGTAATAATAGTAATAATAATAATAATAATAATACATTTAATTTGTAATGCACTTTTCATTTAGGGTCTCAAAGTGCAACAGAGTGCAAGAGGTAAAAAATAAAAGCAAAAGCTAAAACATGGAGCAATACACAATTTCAGGGCAGGCCCTGTTAAAAAGGTTTTTAGGCTTTTTTAAAAGCATCATCAAGCAGCAACATTTCGTGGTGATGGTTGAACGTAAAGGCTGTAAAGGCTTTTATTTTCTGTCCCTTACTAAACTACTTCCCTGATGTTCACCTGTTCACCGCGGGGTCATTGCTGTGTTTCACCTCAAGTGTTCAGTTGGACGACCTGAGTTTCGCAACGCATCCTTCGTGTCGCCGGGGGTGAATTTGCATCTGTTCGCGTCTCTGCGTTGACTTTGTATGTAATCGCACCATGCGAAAAATGTGCTTCCTATGTGAAACTCACTATCCTTGTAGCTTCATCCCAACTCTAGGATGGAAACAAGGCGGACATGAGTCTCAGTACAAGGACGTCTCCTGACGGCTTTCTGCTGCCTCTCTTCTCACCGCGTGGAGCCAGCCTGTTGACTAGGGAATCAACCTGTTCCACCCAACTTATGGTCATGAAGCAGCAGGGTCAACGTTTTTTATTTATTTTTTATTAATTCATAATTTGACAGCCTATCAGAATTTTGCTGACTCTGCAGTTGGGAGGAAAATGCTATGCAGCTCTGTGATTGGTAGTCCCGCTATAATTTCACAGAGTAGTAGCTCAATGAGAGACTAATTTCAAATGACAGTAAAACTAATCAATCATATCTTCCCCCTAATTGGTGAGATTTGTCATTACTAACTTTATGACAAGTTCCGCCCACTGTGAGGGACTCGAATCACAAGCTACTAAACTAGGTAGCTAGCTAATAAACTAGCTAGCTAGCTTATCGGCCGTGATTTGGTTTACTTCACGATGGCAGCTGCCGTGAGTAGCGTAATCGCTAGTGAGGAGGACATTATTTCTGATTTATTATCTACGCCGTTTTCTAGGTTCACTTTTAATAAAAATGTGTGATGATGTGATTATTCATCAGCGGAATTTCATTTTGTTTAAGAGATAGCTGTGTTTAGTTTTGGTGATTAACTCTCACTCTCTCCGTGCTGTTTGCTCGTTGCGTTGCTAAGGCTGGACTAAACCCTTTTCACAGTAGGTTATAACTAGTGATGGGCCGTTATCGGCGTTACCGCGCTGCGATAACGCAAGTCTGTTATCGGCGATAAAAAAATTATCGCCGTTAATCTATTGCCCCCCCCCCCCGTCAACAATCGCGCAACTATATCCCTCCGATAGCACCCCCCCCCCCCCCCCCGCTCAACAACCGCACAGACCTATTGTCAGTCATTATTTAGGTATTGTAAGTCATTATTTAGGTAGCAAACACATATTATGCACGCCTTCGACAGCATTCAAATTAGCCACTTTAATCTAGATTAACCTAGATTAATTTCAAGATTACAATTAGATTAATCTAGATTAAAGAAATTAATCTATGCCCATCTCTAGTTATAACACAGGTGTAGTTTATAACATTAAGTATGGGTCTGTTCCATGTAGGTACGGCAATGCACCAGTACAGACAGAACTAGTCAAGTAAATATACACTGACCAGCAAGAGGATGTCACTTTACCCTCCTACTGACCACCTGTGGAAAGGGCCCAATACTATAGAGAGGACACAGTAAGCTATGCTGGTGGTGTGCTTTTTTGGGGATGGGGGGGTCAGAGGGCCATGGTTTAAAAGTCTAGTTTAGATGCGGAGCCAGCCTGCACCACAAGCAATCCCAGCATGCTCAGCGCAGTGAATTGCTCACGTCCTATAGAAAGTGAATGGAGGCAGAATTCGCTCAGTTATCTGAGCATAAATGTAAGCCCCTTCATCTGTGTGCCCGCATGCATGCAAGTGTGTGTGTGTGTATGCTTGTGTATGTCAGCAAGCAAGTGTGTGTTTGTGTGTTTGTGCATGCATATGTGTATATGTTTGTGTATGTAAGGGAGCGTGTGTGTGTGTGTGTGTGTGTGTTTGTGTATGCCGGCCTGCATGCATATGTATATTTGTGAGTGAGGAAGTCTGTGTGTGTGTGTGTGTGTTGCCTAACAGGGCCGACAGAGGAAACAGTGCTAGTCAGGTACAGTACAGTCAGATATGTATCTCTGACACATAACCCTACTACAGGCGATACCAACCTGAACATTTCCATAGACCCAGGATAGAGGATAGCAACAAAACACAAATCAAACCAAATGGAAAGCAGCAAAGCCAGGGTTCTGTAGTTGTTGTTTTTTGGCTTAAATGAGACGTGACATCACAAAGAGGGATAGACAGAAATACATTTAAAAAAAACAACGTTGCAATTATCATTACTTTGATCTTAAAGCCCTCAACATGATTTGTCCAAATCTTTCACACACACACACGTGTGTGTGTATAGCCATGTATAGCCTATGTCTGTGCAACCTACCTGATAGATCGCTAATAAAAGTCACCCCCTTTTTCAAACAATAACTGGTGAACACACACCTTCTATTTTTTGTATACTATTGGAGCGTATCAAACTTCTCCAAAGTAGAGCAATTACAAGATTTTAACGTTCATTAGAATCAGAATTTAAGCTAGGTTAGATGTAGCCTGCAAACTGAGAGGTTGCGCACGCAGCCCTGCTCGTCAATTCACCAATCAGTGATCCGCAACATGTAGGTGGACGTCACCATGCAGTCGTGTCTTTGATTTAAGCGACATGTACACAACAGGTCACATTGATGTTTCAGGCACATTGTTGTGTTGCTTATGTGCATGCTGCTGTTGTCCATGCATATAAGACATAGTTCTGACCACGAATAGCTCTCCAGAATTAGAGACGGGTTATGTTTTTTATTGCTTCATTGTAAGCCTGGGATTAAATAACTATTATTTAATAAATATACTTCAATTTACGTTGATTGCAAAAACCAATGACCTAATATGAATTTATTTCAGGAATAATGTAGACAAAGACTTCCTTCAAAGAACATTCACTTTTTGCTTCTTTGCAAATACAACGAGGGACTAATAATGTATGTAAAATGGTAATGTTTAGCGACTGAGATTATTTATTCTAAAAAAGCATTACAACATGCTACTACTGTCACTATACTGACTATCAGGTAGTAATAATCTGGGTCCTACTGTGTTATAGCAGAATTTCTGGGGGGAGACGGTTCAGAGCCTGGACCAGAAACCAGAAACTGAAGGGGCGGAGTTACGCCTTGTTTCCTGTTTCGTTACGGAGACATTCCACTGATGAGAAACTGATCTGCGCAAGTAGGGGGGATTTGCCCTTCAGAAGTAATACATGTATTTCTACATTGGGCACTCTACACGGTGTTGATTTGAAAGTTCCTTTACAGACATGTTTTTATTTTAATAGGGCTGGCCGAGTTTGTGTTGTTAATAGCTAATTACGCGCTTACAGATCCCCGTTCCAGCAACATGAGAAAGAGAAATGCCCCGTTCACCCAGATTGTATCACGTCTGCTATCAGACTTTAGATTAGTAATCTAAAGTCTGATTTGTGAGACGAGGTATGTGGGGTGACCATTAAACGTTTGGTCAAATAGGTAATGTTGGTTTCAAGTTAATTGGACAGGGATTTTGGAGCCTTATTATGTAAAACTTTGTATTTCAGTTTGGAAAACTATGCAAATATAAACAAAAAATAAAATAATTCATGTTCATTGGGAGGAATGCATGGCAATGATTAACAGCACATTTGATAAGCGAAACTCAACAACTTCCCTGATAAATCCACTCCAGCTATTACAAATGGATTCAAGAACTCAGGTCTTTGCAGTTTGAAAATTGCAATATTGTAACGTTTGCAATATTACTATAATGCAATATTTCAGAATCATCCCTTTAAAAGCTCATCATTTCCCTGAGAAATAAAAGGCTTATGATGGTATAAGGCCACTATTGTCAAAGTGGGGTACCACGTACCCCTGGGGGTACGTGGTACCCCACTTTGACAATCAATCAATCTAGGGGCTACGCAAAATAAATCTGTGATTTACCTTCCCAAACAGTCCTGTTGAATAGCTGACTGCGGTCTCAGTACCAAAAGTAAATGCACGCACCCTAGTGTACCAACAGAATAATATTATCACAATGTCTAATATGTAAGGGATAATGTTAATAGAAAATCAAATAGGCTGCAATATAACCCAGTGTGTGAATCGCGCAGGGTCGTTACATTTAGCTGGAACGCACTTCTCAATGTTGCCTTAACATAATCCTGCCGACACAGCCCATTAATTATGTTAAAAATAAGAAAAATCGAAACGTGATAAATACTAACTGGACAATCTGATCACCACGGGTTTAATTTTTAAATGACAATTATTTTGGCGATTGATTGCATGCAGGCGCACGGGAAGGCATCTTGAGTGAGGGGTGCTGCCATGCAAAAGCCACAATTGTAACCTTGAATCAGCTAAATTTAAGTTTGTCTTTTCGTTATATTTGCCCCAGACATGATTAGATGGAGGCCTGTTGGGATTGAAGTATTCTCTCGCTTCGTCTCATGGACGCTTCGCTCTCTCTTGCAAACCTAAAGGCCTCAAATAGAAAAGCCAAAAAATAACAACAATGACAAATGGTTTCACAATGAATTTAAAAACCTCAGAAAGAAATTAAGGAACCTATCAAACCAAAAACATAGAGACCCACACAACCAGAACACACTATCACTATGGTGAAACATTAAAACAGTGTTTTAATACACACACACACACACACACACACACACACACACACACACACACACACACACACACACACACACACAATGCTGGGGGTACTCAGTAAGATGTAGACTGTCTCAGGTGGTACATGACTGTTAAAAGTTTGGGAAACACTGGAATAAGGGAACAGAGTGGCCACATTCCAAGCAGTAGAACAATGTAAAAAGCTGTACTCTGGCCAGGGAAGTGCTATCAGATTATATTACAGTACCTTAGACCGGCTACAGGAAATGTGGATTGATTTATTAGCCAATGTTGTGCTACTATGTACCTGTTTGTTTGACCTTAATGAAGTGGACGTAGCCTAGTTCAACATTATTATTAGTTAGCCATGACCCACGTCCAGCATAAGTACATTTTTTGTAGCGTTCTATTCTAGTGTTTGATGTGTGGGTGTTTCTGTCAGTATGTTGTGCAAGTTTGTTAATAAGAAACTTCAGAGGTTCATGCTGCCACTAAGTAGGGTTTAAGATGGAGTGAGATGAGGATTTTGTGTTTGTTCACAAGTGAAACGCCCTAATAGGTGTGATGATGAATGAGGTTCTCGACAGGAGAGAAAGTGGTGATTGAGTTAATACGTGTGCAAAAATCACTTTGGTTTTTGTACATTGACAGATTGTATTTTGTTTTTGGATGAACATGCACACAGACCCACAAAAAATGACTCCAAACTACCAATGTGAATCATTGATAGTTTGAGGTTTTGTGTGCCTTGACCGTTTTTAAAGGAGAACTCCGGTGTAAAATGGTTCTGGGATGTTTAGTATGATAACGAGTTCGAACTTTCCATGGAGAGCATACGACGCGAAGCTAAGTTAGCTGTGTTTAGCCGATTCTACCAAACTGCTATAAGTTTGAGTGCTACGGGCATCTGACCTGGTAAAAAATAAATTGCTTTTTTAAAGCACTTACAAGGCTAGAAATAGCCTGACACTTCTTTGGTAGTATAATGAGGGTCTTAACATATAAAATGAGGCATTGACAACTTTGTAAGTGTACAGATAGTTTATTAAAAAGCATATTTTATACACACAATACCTTCAGTAGTTCACCAGTCGACGCCATGTTTTTTTTTAGGCTCGATAAGTCGATTGACGATCACACAAGCATGCAAGCTCTGTGTTCGTCAATCGACTTATGCTTTTTAATAAACTATCTGTACACTTACGAAGTTGTCAATGCATCGTTTTATATGTTAAGACCCTCATTATACTACCAAAGAAGTGTCAGGCTATTTCTAGCCTTGTAAGTGCTTTCAAAAAGGCGATTTATTTTTTACCAGGTCAGATGCCCTTAGCACGCAAACGTATAGCAGTTTGGTAGAATCGGCTAAAAACAGCGAACTTAGCTTTGCGTTGTATCGGCTTTTTGTTGCTCTCCATAGAACGTTGGAACTCGTTCTCATACTAAACATCCCAGAACCAGTTTACACCGGAGTTCTCCTTTAAGGCATGTTTCTTTCCTCTTTCTTGTCCTTCATCTCCCTCTAATTTTAGTCAGGCTACTCCCATTGGACACCAACTATGAACTATTAGTAACAGCAATAGGTACTACTCCTTTTGACTGCCTGAATCTACTGTTCTGTAATTTGATCACACTTTCCCTTACACAATTTGAACTGTGTTTTGTTTTGTTTGACACACATACACACACACACACACACACACATGTACACACACACACATACACACACACACACACACACACACACACACACACACACACACACACACACACACACACACACACACACACACACACAATGAACAGCCCAGACAGACCTTAGTGTCCTAACTGTCTCAATCATCTGTGCTATTTGACGGCAATCAGAATAGAAAGAGTTTAGGTTAAATGGGCTGAACCCTTGGACAAACAACTTCTAAGGTGATTTCTTTTTTTTTTGGACCCGACTGTTATTACGCAGGAAGGAACAGGCGTGTTATCAGTAGGCCTGCAGGGAGGGCAGACTGTTAGTACTGAGCTACTAAAGAACACCCCCCAGCCCCCACCCTCTCTCTTAAGGATTCATGTAATGTTTACTTAGTGGAAACCACAGCTATTTCCTCTCTGGCTGATGCAGACTCGAACTGACCAGGCTGAGGCTAGGGGTCCCTGGCTGACCAGGCTGAGGCTAGGGGGTTGTGGGGGTCCCTGGCTGGTCCCTGGCTAGGGGTCCCTGACTGACCAGGCTGAGGCTAGGGGTCCCTGACTGACCAGGCTGAGGCTAGGGGTCCCTGGCTGACCAGGCTGAGGCTAGGGGTCCCTGACTGACCAGGCTGAGGCTAGGGGTCCCTGGCTGACCAGGCTGAGGCTAGGGGGTTGTGGGGGTCCCTGGCTGACCAGCCTGAGGCTAGGGGTCCCTGGCTGACCAGGCTGAGGCTAGGGGGTTGTGGGGGTCCCTGGCTGACCAGCCTGAGGCTAGGGGTCCCTGGCTGACCAGGCTGAGGCTAGGGGGTTGTGGGGGTCCCTGGCTGACCAGGCTGAGGCTAGGGGTCCCTGGCTGACCAGGCTGAGGCTAGGGGTCCCTGGCTGACCAGGCTGAGGCTAAGGGTCCCTGGCTGACCTAGGCTGAGGCTAGGGAGTATGGGGTCCCTAGCTGACCAAGCTAAGATTAGGATGAGAAAAAACGCCAGGGTTTAGTTATGCTGTTCTTCAATTAGTCTTAGTCTCAAACTTAACAATATACACTGCTTAAAAGTATACAATCTCAAACTGCATCTTTTCATCCATTTACTTAGAGTGGTTAAAGATGTACAGTACGTAGTATGAGTTAAAAAGTAGGGTTATTGCTATGAAATATTGAGTTATAGTTATAGTATAGAGAACCCTACATTTAAATATTAAACAAACAAATACCCTGAAAACCACCATATTTGAGTATGTGCCATAACATATAAATCAGGTCAAGACAGGTTTATTTGTATGGCCCTTAATCACAGACAGTTTCAGCACCTCCTAACCCTGAGAAAAAGATCTTGAAAATGATTTGCTTGATGCTTGATTAAAACATGAACTGTGCTGTAATACTTGGCTAATGTACTGCTCAAAGGCCCATGGTACACTATGTAGACTACATCTGAAGTTATTTGATAATGATGATAATGATGATAATACTTTATTGTCAAGTCTGTCATTTTTCTTGCATCACATCAGCTCTGTTTGCAACATCACAGAAAAAACAAAAGTTAAGACAAGAAGCAAAGATACATACATTCAACATAACATTACAATCCCCGAAGACAATATTCAAGGCCTTCAGCATACATGTGATCTGGGATTACTCTCCCTATTTAATGTAAGGACTGACTGGTGTACAGTAGAGTGCTTCAGTCTGACCTTATTAAGTAAACATACAGTGGTCTGTTAAATAACTGCATTTTGTGCCAACTATGTTTTACAACAATGTTCTGAACTTTCCTCGTAGACATATGTCTAGCAGGTCATGCGACAGTACACAGAAAGTCTACATATTGTTGCTTGACCTCAGTGTGTTGTATTTTGTTTAATGATGGATGCTATTTTAAGTCAGTGTGTATTCCCCAGATGGGCTTGTTCTTTTTAACTCAGTGTAATGGCTCCCACTGAAGTTCTAGTTTTGTTTACCTAATCTGCAGAAGATTATTCAAGACTCAGGACAACTGCCAAGTAAAGAAAGGAAAAATGACTTCCTAATGCGTGAGGTTGTCATGCCATTGGAATGATGCACATTCTAGAAACTAAATGTAAGATTGTTTCCACAGACAGAAGTGATTTGATTCAATCTGACAGTTAGGACTCAAACTTTTGTGAAAAAAATGTCTGCACTGGTATATGTTGATAGCCTAGAACTCTAGACACCCCCTAGCGGCAGCAAATTTATTTGGCAGCTAGGTAGGTCTAGCACGGCTCCGTCGGCTTTTTGGTGCTGGAAACACCAAGTATGTCTGACCAATCACAGCGTGAGGGGCGGAGTCGAAAGCCGGGCTACCATGACGACAGAGTTGCGACGGTTCCGTGTTAGAGGTAAACATGGCTGCTGCTGCTGGCGAACGGATGTCTTTCGAGTCGGCTTTGGCCGCGACTCTTCAAGACTTGAAGTTAACATTTTATTTGAGAAAAGAACAAAGAATGGCACTATAGTCTTTCCTCGAAAATAAATATGTATTCGGAGTTTTGATTAATTACGTAGTCAGAGCCGTCGCTCTGACTACGTCACCTTCTTCGTTGCTCTGATTGGTTGTAGCGCTATCCTATTGCGTGCAGAGGGAACTTGAAAGACAACCGTTTATCCCGCCCACACTGTCAATGGAGCTGCGCCAGACCTTACATCTTTCTGATGTGGGTCTGGCTTGCCAGGCTAATATGTTGAATGATTGTAGTGTGTCTTTTATTGTCCGTTACTGATTGTTCTTAATGTGATTTAAAATGTGATTTTACCAATTGTAAAGCACTCTGAAGGGGTTTGTCCTTGAAGGGTGCTATAGAAATAAACTTGTCTTGACATAACTATCTACCGTTAGTTTTGCAAACGCCTATTAAAAGTGTAAGTAAGCTTGTTTAGTTTTTTAAAATACAAATAAATTGCAATAGGCTATATATTGCAGTGTGCGTCAAACTTTAGGCAATTAATTCTGAATAGTGACAGAATTTGTTCTAAGGCTATTGGTTAATGTGATCTTCCATTACTTACAGTGTGGGCTATTGAAATACATCTCGTCTCTGCTGTAACTCTGCATAAATACCCATTTTTGGCTTCTCAATCATGTCTCCCAGCCCGTTTTTCAACGAGACAAAAGCTATAATGTCTTCAATGTTTTTTTTACCCATAATTCTTCTGCTCCACCAAAGATAGCTGACACCCAAAGTTGACGTGTTACACCCAGTTGCAGAAGAAGCAAGCTACATATAAAACATGCAAAGCATCACTACCAAAATAGCCACTGCAGTTGTGCTTCCTCTTCTGTCTTGACGGACTCCATGGTATTCAGTACAAGTTGTTGTATTTATGTTTATTAGATACAAAAAACTACATAACTTCTGTGAAACTAATATATTTTCAGTGTTTGGATGATTTTATTGTGTAATGCTATTTCTAATAGTGTACCATTGTCATTTTTTTGGAAACTGTGCAAAATTCACACTATAATTACCTTTACAAAACATCCACAGAATTTCAAATTCCATGCTCATATTCTCTTCAATGACCTGTTTAATATCATTTTAGTCCTGATTAGATAGTTTCTTCTGCGATTGTAAAGACTGGCGACTAAAAACCAAAGAGGGTGAAGCAGACTTTAGCTACATTGCCATATAAAATCTTGACTACATTTAAATACTAAAACTGTTGATATTCCCCACTGCCTTTTAGAATGTGAATAAGTCAGCACTCTCTATAGGGCTCTTTAAGCAATTTTGTGCTTAAAGATATAAAGACTATAGGCACCATAAGAAAATGGTTGGTGTCAAAGCAAATGAAGGAAAAGCAGGGTGCTTCTTATGAATCCAGAAAGAAAGGAGGAGGCCATGAAGGGGTGATGACCTCATCTAGAAACACTAGAAGGACCTCAGGACAGTCACATTCTATTCTGCATTTGATTAATGTTGTTGAACATACCTTTGAACTAGACACACGGCAATGGCTTCTCTATTGTTTCAATCCTACCCTATTTAACTCACAATCTGCTTTAAATGGTCTTGACTGTTGTGTTTTCATTGGGATTTCTAGTCTGAATCAAGTTAGAGGAATGAACAGCATTACCTAACCTACCCTTTGACCTTTTAGCAAAGAAGAGTTAATAAATTAACATGCCTGTTGGTCAGCTCATTGTGCGAGAGAAAAGAGAGTGAATATTTTTGAGAGCAGGTGTATCCCTTGGCTTAATATTTAGCTGCCTAGTAAATAATTTGAAAAGTATGTGTCCATGTACTGGAAGTGTAATGATTTCGGTGAACTGGGACTTTTTGTGTATCAATGATACCAATGATACCAACACATATCTTTGTCGAATATATATATATATATATATATATATATATATATATATATATATATATATACTGTATATATATATATATATATATATATATATTAGAGATGGGCATAGATTAAAATATTTAATCTAGATTAATCTAGACTAATCTTGAAATTAATCTAGGTTAATCTAGATTAACGTGGCTCCTTTGAATGATGTTGAAGGTGTCCATAATATGTGTTTGCTACCTAAATAATGGCTTATATTACCAAAATAATGACTTATATTACCTAAATAATGACTTATATTACCTAAATAATGACTAAAAGTGGGTCTGCGCGATTGTTGAGCGGGGGGGGGGGGGGTGCTACCGGAGCTTTTTGTTGAACGGGAGGTGCTACCGGAGCCTTCAGTTGGCGAATTGTTGAGCGGGTGGGGGGGGGGGGTGCTACCGGAGCTTTTTGTTGAACGGGAGGTGCTACCGGAGCCTTCAGTTGGCGAATTGTTGAGCGGGTGGGGGGGGGGGGTGCTACCGGAGCTTTTTGTTGAACGGGAGATGCTACCGGAGCCTTCAGTTGACGAATTGTCGAATTGTTGAGCGCAGGGTGCGATTTGTGAAAAAACCAGAGGGGGGGATAATTTTGAGAAACATTTTATTCAGAAAAATTACCACACAACAGTGTGAAAACATGAAAACTGTTGATTCTTGTGTAGATAAACCTTACACTTAGGCTACATAACGTAGGCGGTAGGCCTATTTTGAACGTGAACTTCACTGCATTTGCAGAAATATTTTCTCAAAATATTGTTAGAGATGGGCATAGATTAGAAATGAAATATAAATGAAATAAAAATACAATTTTAATTTTTTCCCGATATCAGTTCAACAGAAAACATGAAATGAGCTTTTGTTTTGGCGCGGATGACGCAGACAGGAAGTTGGACTTGTGAAATGCAACAAAATCCGGTTGGTTTTCAAAATAAAACTGCTTTCTGCGAGCGCGACGCCTCTGACTTGCTCCCGGTAGATCAAAATCACAGCACAATCAAAATTAACATGGACCCTTTGTATTTTGGTTGTTAATAATTACGATGTAATGGTGAACATTCTTTGGGTGGGGGGGGGTAAATATTGTCCCCACCGAGGATAAAAATAATTCAGCAGAGGGTAGGACGTGTAAACCAGAGGGGGGGAAAGACCCCACCATCCCCACCGGCAAATCGCACCCTGTATATATATATATATATATATATAAATAAAATGCAAAATGCATGATTTTATTTCTACAGGGTTTTGTACTTGTGTCCTACATAGGCATCAACAGGATGATAGGAGAGAGGTTGTAAAGTTGTTTTATGAATCAAAATGATTGTTGGGACAATGTATTTGCCCCAATGTATGTCAATGACAGTATCAATGAGACATTTTATTAAAAAAAAAAAAAACACTTCAGAATTTACAATCGACACAACCAAAAAAATTGCTGTTAGCAAGCGTGGGTAATGGCACAGGGGAAGTTACTAAAGACACCCACTGTTCACTTCCTCGTTCCTGGTACTAACATGATACAGATGAAGAGAACATGTCACAATATGTAAACCAATCGCTCTATCTCTCGATCATCAAGGGACACTGTTGAGTCGAAACACATACAGGACTGGGCTGTGGGGAGGAGTAGTTTGCAAACTATGGGCTCATCTTATCGTTTACAAAAAAAACCATCAGCACCAAAAACACGACTAACCATCAAAACGCCATGGTTTAGTATTCTAAGATGTTGTGCATTATGTAAATATTATCACAGGTTGTTTTTTTTATTCAATACAAAATACAAAAATCTTAATTGGCTAAATTTCATTTCAGCTTCTATATTCTGTATGCATTGGGCTCAAAAAACAGATGGTATATATTTTCACTTAATGCTGCCCTCTACTGGTACATGCCATTCACCCACTTTTCTTTCACTCTTTCTTTGTTTCTCTAGAACTCAAAAGCAGATTGCACCAGTGAGTGGATTCTTTTTTACTGTCAATACATGTATTGTGTGTGTGTGTGAGTGTGTGTGTGTGTGTGTGTGTGTGTGTGTGTGTGTGTGTAATAATAATAATAATAATAATAATAATAATAATAATAATATATATATATATATATATATATATATATATATATATATATATATATATATATATATATGCTGCATTGTTTATCATACTTTCTTTTTGTCTTTCCAAAGAGTTAATTGGTTAATTGTCCCCATGTCTCCTTCATAGATGGGTGCGAGGACTTCGCCACCATCCTCAACACCACCACGATAGGCTTTAACGGCACATGTGAAAACACAATTGGATATTTATCTTACGAAGTAACGATCACTGAGCTCACTCCTGGTGTCCATGAAGTCAACATGTCTTGCTCCAACTGCTGCTTGCAGGTCACAACTAGTAAGTACTACGTAGTATAAAGGCTCATTTACACCGGGGACGTCTGCGTCGCGTTACGGCTGCGTCGCGTTCGCCGCTACTGATCGCTGCCACTCTAGTCAATGAGAGCATTTCCACCGGGCGCGCTGCGTAACGTCTCAGCTGCGTCCCAGGAGCGGCGCGACGCAACAGCAACGCTACGCAGCGTTCTATTTTTGACGCGAGCCGCTGCTGAAACGCGTCAATTTAGAAAAGAGCAGACCGACCGGGCAGGAAGTGAAATAGTAAAAGCCATGGAGCATCCGGTCAATTTTCAAAATAAAACACAATACTCAGCTCATGTAGCCTATCACAATTTCACATCAACATTACGTCATGACCGGTGGTACCAGGGTCAGTAGTCAATCAATCAAAGGTTCTCAGAGGGTCGGCAACATGGACGACGAGAGACTGATTGTCGAAGTGGAGCAACATAAAATAATTCACGAAATAAATCATCCTTTTTTCAATGTCGGAGAAGCAAAGTAAGCTGTTTGTTGTTGTCCTTTCCTTTATACACACAGTTTATCGCGGGATCTCGCGGTCTCGTGTACGTTCAGGATTATCTCGTGATCTCGCGTGAATATGGCTGGCTCGCAAGGCAATGCTACGCTGCCGTAACGCGTCCGGTGTAAATTGACGCGGCAGGGCAGAGGACGCAGCCGTAACGCGACGCAGACGTCCCCGGTGTAAATCCGGTGTAATTCACTTTCAGCTGTTCACCTTGGATACTGAAAAAGGCCAGTTTAGACATGGACGTGCAATGCAATTCAGCCCCAAAGCGTCAGCTTGTTCCGTTATCCAAGTTGTACAATGAAAAAAGTCGAGAGCGGGGACAGCTTGCCTTCAAAGTAAAACTTGCCTACGAGGTAAAAGCGTTTTGAAGCGTGTTGGCTGCAATGGCTGCAGCGGTCAATTTAAGGAGAGCAAAATGAAATAAATAACCAAAAAGCCTAAATAATTAACATAAGTCATACCTGTTATACAGTCATATTTCTGCCACTTTCCCACAACTGATTGTGAATAAATTGTCAATGGGTGCGAACACTGGAATTATTATATGAGTGCTGTGATTCATGTAGACCTATGCATTTTATGATTAATTTATATATTCATCAACTCATTTGATTAAGGCTACTTAATCTGTTACTTTGGGTGAACGTGATTTACCTTGAACTTTTACTTTATTGCTGGCTCTGTTGTCATGACAATAACACCACTAAGCTATCCGATGTAAAAATCCTTCATTCAAGTTTATTTATCGTTCTCTCTCTTAACTAGGCTACATACATTTAAAAAATAAGACAATATTTTTGGTGGATTATCCTCTGGCCTGTATAATAACAAAATGAATGCAGTGGTAAGAAAAAGGCAAACAGGCTAACCCTTTTATCAATCTTTTATTTAGAGTCTCCTGAGCTTTTCTTTTATCTGCTGGTGTAACGTAGTTACACTAACTCTTAGTTTGGTTTTATTTTTATTTTTTGTTCCATGTCACTTCACTAACTCTCATGTCACTTTAGATTCTGCCACTCCCTCCTGCCCTGCATTACCTGCTGATTTCATTCACCTGGCCTGCCCCACCCCCACACTCACCTGCTCCTCATCAGCTAATCAGCCCCTCAGTATATGTACCGGTCCATTTCCCTCAGTTCTTTGCAGGGCTCCGAACCGGTTCAAGGAACGAAAACGAAAACCGAAAACGAACGGAATTTTACGAGGAACGGAAACAGAAACCAAATGGTCTTCAACTGTTCCGGAACAGAAACGTTATTCTGAAATCCCCAAAACCGGTTAATAACGTTTTTTTTTCGTTCTCTATATAGCCTCTAAAATTTCACAAAAGCATAGCCTATTTCATGAAAAAAAAAAAATTTCTGGTTGCCACGTTCACTTCGCCGCCCGCTAAGCTCAGCTGTCACAAATTCCCACCACCACCCTGGTTATATACCAATAACTAGGTCTATTGTAAGGTATCGACCACAAAAATAGACTAGGCCCAATAACACTGCCGGAACGTTAAGAGCGAACGATATTTTACGTTCCGAACCGGTTCAGGAACGATATGTTGGTGGCGGAACGCAAGAACGAAAACGTTAAATATACCGGTTCCATTCGGAGCGGAACGATTGAAAAATAATTTTGTTTTCAAGCCCTGGTTCTTTGCCAGATTGTCTTGTGTTGTTCTTTGCCAAGCTCTCCAGCATTTCCAGTTTTGCCTTCTTGTTCTGACCTTGTTTTGCCTCTATTGGACTACGGATACCTGCCTGTCCCTTGTCGGATTTGTTTGCCTATTTTGATCTCCTGGTTTTGACTCTGCCTGTTTTTTGGACTTAGTAAACTGATTTTCCCTTGCAACTCGCCTGCCTCGTTGTCGTGCTTTTGGGTTCTCCTTTGCCAGCACCAATGACCGTGACAGCTGGTTCCACAGCCTCACAAAAAAGACAGAAACAGACTGAACATTATTGTTCAAATCTGTTCTAACATCACTGGAGTGAAACAAAGGGACCTGAATTATTTTTGCAACCAACAGGTCCTCTAGAAAGCAGCAGGTATTTTGGCTTCTTCTGGACATGTTCTTGCAAGTCAATTTTCTCTGTTGCCATCAGGGCATTGTTATGTTTTACCTGCTTGTAAAACTAACCGCTAATCCAAATCCTTCTTCCCCTCTGCAATGCGACTACTAAATTCTCCATATATGTGCATTTAGTATTCAAAATTGTTATTGTTGGTGAATGTTTTTTTATCTGATCTTTTTATGATGTTTATCAAGTTTATTTATCAACATTATTTATTTATAGATTCAGATTTTGTTTGTATTGTATACTCGAGAGGTGACTAGCCTTTATTTATATAGCATTTAAATTAGATTAGATTCAACTTTATTGTCATTGCTCAGAGTACATGTACAGAGACAACAAAATGCAGTTTAGCATGTACTTGTACTCTGAGCAATGACAATAAAGTTGAATCTTTATGTAAATATACTGTATATGAATCATCAAATGAATCATAACATGCCTACATGAATCACAGCACACTATAATAATTCCAGTGTTCGCGCCCATTGGCAATTTATTCACCATCAGTTGTGGGAAAGTGGCAGAAATATGACTGTATAACAGCTATGAATTATGTTAATTATTTAGGCTATTTGTTTATTTATTTCGTTTTGCTGTCCTTAAATTGACCACTGCAGCCATTGCATCCAACACGCTTCAAAACACGCAACTTTTACCTCGCTTTACTTACGAGCTGTCTCTGTTTCTGAGTCTTGACTTCCTTGTTGAATTTCCATTGTACAACTTGGATAACGGAACAAGCTGAATTTGGCGCTTTGGCGCTGAATTGCATTGAACGTCTAGGACAATGAAATTAGGCAATACCCCTAAACTGGCCTTTTTCATTATACAACTGAAAGTGAATTATGCTTTGTACACAGACATATTTCTTCTTTACAACTTACAACTTGTGGTAGATAATGCCTCCAGGAAGTAATGTCATTGATGCACCATGTATAGCAGACACATATTTTTTTTTTAAATGTGTAAATGTAGGAAATAGAGCATGCACATTTTAAAGAGGAACAGCTATGCTCTGCTACTTCCCTTTAATATAAATATATAATAATATCTCATATTTCTTAGAGTACTGTTTCATATATGCGTGTTAGCACAGCGGAGTTGGTGTTGCATACAAGCAGTACTCGCTTATACCCGAGTGTGATGTTTCCCCTTTAGTATTTCCCTTATTGACAAAATTAATGATAATAAAAAGCCATCTAGATTTTACGATAATTTCCTTATTGTACGATTGTTGTATTGTTATCTTGCATTTATTGAAGACATTAAGAAGTACCTCAATATCTCTCCAAACACCACCAAAATGTGGACTCTTTCTTCATATTTTCATCTCCTCTCTCCTCCACCTATCCTCTTTTATCCCCGACTCATCTCTCCTCACCTCTAATGTCCGCCAACCTTCTCCTATAATGTCTCCTTTCCTGTCCTCTCATCTCCTCGATTCCTTTTCTCCTCCTCCTGCTGAGTTCCACAAGCAATGATAATAACGACGGTGAAGCACACCCTCATGTGTAATATTGCGATAATGCCACGGTTACCAACAAAATAAAAAAAACAACTATGTAATGTATTGAGACTGGCAAGACTGATATAGCCAGAGGAAGCTTCCGTAAAGCAGCTCGTTGAGTTTCAAACGGTACACTGGCCTCCGTCTCCCTTTGTATTTATATAACCAAACTGAAAGTTAAAGACAAAAATGTATATTTTATTTTATGTATTTATAATATATAAAATATAGTTTTATGCAGTGGGGCAATTCACTCTCAAAATAAGTCCCTCTTTGTTTGTTGTATCTGAGTTTCCCTGGAAATACATGGGGTCTGACTAATACCCGGAAAATAATAACAAAAAAGTGCTCAACACTGCTAATGAACTTCAAAGCTCATCCTAACTCATACCCATATTCCCTTGTTTTCCTTTGCAGTGCTTAAAGCAGTCACTGACCTTACAGTAGCTGTGAACACCACTGCTGTCCAGTTGAACTGGGTCAGGCAGGATGACTATAAGCAAGGCTACTCCTATCAAGTCACTGTACTAAGGGGTGGAAAGGATTATGAACCTTTAAACGCCACTGAGAACTACACCGTCACTGGTCTGACCCCTGGAGAAAGCTACACCTTTAAGGTTGTCGGAAAATACAACTACACTGTGATCAATTGCAGCGGTATGTCCCTAAAGCTTGCTTTTTCTTTATCATGTAGATCATGTACCCGATTCTGCCATTAACATGCATGGCATGTATAGGAAAAATATTCCTGACAGGTTCATCCCAAGGAAGTTACCCTTTGGGTGAACCATTTCTACATTTCTGAAAACTAATTCCATATCATATATATATATATATTTATTTATGTTTTCCTTTTCAGAGCTCAACCCTGTAACAAACCTCCAAGCTCACCCTAAATCTACCGACTCTGTCAAAGTGGAATGGTCAGTCCCTGAAAGAGCCCAATCCCATTACAAGTATAGGGTTCAAACCACAGACATGCAAGGAACAACCACAGTCAATCAAACTCAGTCTAACAGCACCGTGGTAACTAATCTACAACCAGGAACTGGATATCATTTCAATGTCACAGTGGTAGCATCAGAGTGTGAATCTGCTGTGAAACAGGAACTCGGTTACACAAGTGAGTATGTCTGAATGATATTTGCTGAGGAAACCCCAAATCAGCATTACCTCACGTTTTTAGCAAATTTACCGTATGACCTTTTTTTGCATTCATCTGTATTTTAGTAAACAATGTAAAACGACAACTCATTTTAAATAAAATGTAACTCTCATCTGATTCACTGTTTTCCTTTGCAGGGCCTAAAGCAGTCACTAACCTTACAGTAGTTGCTGTGAACACCACTGCTGTCCAGTTGACCTGGGTCAGGCAGGATGACTATAAGCAAGGCTACTCCTATCAAGTCACTGTACGAAAGGATGAAAAGGATTGGCAACCACCACAATTAACCACCACTGAGAACTACACCGTCACTGGTCTGACTCCTGGAGAAAGCTACACCTTTCAGGTGTTAACGGTTGTAGGAGAAGTCGAATCAACTGTGGAGAACACCACTTTTCACACAAGTATGTCCCTGAAGCTTGCTTTTTCTTTATCATGTAGATATCATGTAGATCAGTGCTTCCCCTAACTCATACCCATATTCCATTGTTTTCCTTTGCAGTATCTAAAGCCTGTGCCTTTGCCTTTCCAAGCTGTTGGTGTGCTTGTCTTATTATGTAAATAAAGTAGATTCAGTCATTAACATGCATGGCTTGTCTGAAAGTTATGACAAATATGTTGCTTATGGCCAACCTAATATGGTCATTTTCTTAGATCTAACCAAAGCCATTTGACAGTTGATCACAACCTCTTCTTGATAAGATGGTTCAACTCTTAACTTCAGTGTCAGTGAGTTAGTTTTTGATAGTCTGTCTGAACATGTCCTTGTTTATAAGAGTGTCCAAAATATCTCCAACCGAAATGACAGAATAGATTGTTTGTCAATAAGCCCCAAAATTACCCATGAGCATTTTGCTGGTCGGCTTGTCGAATAGTAATAATTGGCTGCATTGCCGCTTGCATTGACATGCTTTTTAACGCGGTTGAAGTAAAAAGATAAGTTATGACATTCTTTGGTTATGAAATAACCTGAATTATATATTTTATTATACACCACATATTTCAAACATGTGGAACAATGAGCTACATTTGTATTGGGAATCCTCAGCCCCCCAGTTCTCGTATATACGCTTGTTCATGGCTTTTTGCCCTAATTAAATGTTCTGTGACATGCACGCATATTTCCTGTTGTTTCTACATGAACATGAACATATTATATGAACACAAACCACCCCCGAATTGATTGGTTCTTGGTTCCTGTGATAGGAACAGGACGCTTTGATGAGGTTTAAAAAAGTGAATGTGCATTTAAACTTTAAAAAAAATGAGATAGAGGTCTAATTGTCAGATATGATTATATTGTATCGCGATTGTCGACGGCGGGGGGAAGGGGGGGGGTGTGTGTGACATGTCATCGTGCGCGCCTATTGCATGATTTAGACTTGACGGTTTTGGTTGAGTATGTGGGGATTTTTTCGGTTGCAATTGGTTTGCACATTTTCAAAAGTGGTGGGGACAAAATTCTAATTATAAATAGTGGTGGGGACATGTCCCCCCCGTAATCTACGCCTATGTAGCTCGCCATTGTAATGCACATTCATTTTAGCCTGTCATCAAGATGTAGATGGAGAAGTCTTTGCGCTGACTAGCCTCTCGAAACCCTGCTCTGGATTGAGTCCCCACATAACACCCTGCCCAGTTCAATCAGCAGTCTCTCCCCCTTGCAATGATCTCGGGGTTACCAACCACCGCTCTACCCCGAGCAGAAATGTAAGGCCGGTGTCCCCTCAGTCCAGGCGTTCATCCGGTGGTCTTGGTGCATTTGGATAAAGGCCTGCTTCCCTCTCCTACGCTCCACTGATTGTTACCAATGATCCACCAACCGACACCGCATCCCTGCACCCCTGCATCCCTGAGGTTTTGCAATCACCTCATTCCCTTCACCTGGTTTTCCCCACCCATCTCCTCACCTGCAGCTCATTCCCTCATTAGTCCCTCAGTATAAATCAGTCCACTTCCCTTTGTTCTCTGCCACATTGCTATCCCGCAGGCTACATTCCTGTTTATCCTGACCTGCCTGTTTTGAGCTTGCGTGGCTGTTTTCTAGACCTTGGATTCCCTGCCTGCCCCTTGTCAGACTGACCTCCCGGTTTTGACCTTGCCTGTTTACAAAGTAAACTGAACTTGCATTGCAATTCTATCTGTCTCATCTTCTTTTGGGTTCAAACCTGCCAGTACCTGCCAGAACTTTACAACACTGAAGTCCTCTCACACATGAGGTGTCATTGCCTCGGTGGCACTAGGATGTGACTATGAATAAGTGAATGATTGGAACTTGAGGCTACAGGTTTTACTGCATGTCCTTTGGACGTGTAATATGAATAAGATAAATTAATGAATTGTCAGATAAACGTGCCTCGTTGAAATCAATGAGCTTGGTGGTTTGCTTCAGTGGCGTAGCTACGGGTGTGCTAGGGTGTGCCGGTGCCACCCAAAGAGGCAGCTGGCACACCCAAAGAATTGCCGTCAGACGATGCGTTGCGACACCTGCACCTGGCGACCTACTGACCTGACTGTGACACCCCCTGCATTGCGGGAGCGCTAACTGCTGCTAATAGCAATGAAACAGAGTTCCCTGATAAATTATTTCAAGCATCATAGCATGTCGTTGCTCATGTTTGAAAAAGAGCTTGTGGAGAAACTGGACTCTGATGAAATAATAAATGCGTTCAAGGCCAAGCCACGCCGTCTTGCCCTTTAAATTGAGCGCTGCGCAGTGCGCACAGGTAAGCAGCAATATCGCTGTGTCCTTTACTCTGCTGCTAAGCCCAATAGTTGTGTTCAGATGTTAAACAGCTTTGTTGATCATGAGAGCTCTGTGAGAGTGCATGAGTACGCGCATGAGTGTGTTATATTTCACTATGTTCATCTCATTGGGCACGCAATGTCTGTGTGTGTGTTATGTTTTTGCGGTGTTTTTTTGAGAACACAAAGTGTGCTTTTTGTATGACTGTTTGTTTTATATTATTTATTTGAGAGTTGTACTGTTGACTATTACTGATGAGAACGCACACAAGTGTGGATATGTTTTGTGTTAATAATGTTGTATTCAAGAGATATATTCTTTTGAATGTTTGTGGAGGTGTAACACTCTGTTGAAAATAAATTTGGCACACCTAGTACTTGCTGGTGCACACCCAATGTCTTTTTTCTGGCTACACCAGTGGTTTGCTTCCACGCTAAGTGATCGGCTGTGGCACTACCAAATTTGCCCGGGCTTTCAAAATCTCTCTGAATGATATAACCTCTTCATCACTAGGCCTATTTCTCAGGTTTTTGCCAAAAATAACATACCCAAGCTGAACAGACTATATCTCCACAACTACAAGGGCTTAATCGTACCAAAAGAAAGATAACACCTGTGAGGTCGTTGTTAAAGTGAAATAATCAACATGGATGCTACTGGATCAGAGTGAATAAAGCTAGAACACAGAATAAATGGAAGATTTTATTTCCACCAGCATGTTTTAGTGTGAATAACACCTAGTGCATTATCAGTTGGCAGCCCTATATCACTATAGGGCCATAGCATGAGCACAACATCTGATTTGATGCTAATAAAAATGAAGTAGGCCTACTGAGTACGGAGTTTGCTGTTGCCTTCAGGAACTCTCAGCTGCTTGATGACTCTGGGCTGGTTCCTCCCCTTTGTCCAGACAGCCTATTCTCCACTTTCCATTCAACATGTTCTGCGATTCTTGACTCTGTTGCCCCTTTTTGGCAAAAATCTACCAAAACCAAGTCAGATCCCTGGTTGAATGACCACACCCGTCTGCTCAGACAACAATGTAGACAGGCTGAATGGCGGTGGAAAAAGGATAAACTGCATGTAAAGGGACAGTTCCAGTTCAAACTGTCCCTTTACATGCAGTTTATCCTTTTTCCACCGCCGTTCAGCCTGTCTGCATTGTTGTCTGAGCAGACGGGTGTGGTCATTCAACCAGGCTGGTTAAGGGACAGTTTGGCTGCCTACCAGAGATCTCTAAAGGAAGCCAAGTCCAAATATTTGTCCTCCATTATAGCTAACAGCTCTCATCATCCAAGACTGCTGTTTAATACTATTGACGCTAATCCACGCCCCACTGTCCTGTGCGATGCCTCCACTGCAACCTGCGAAAAGTTTGTGTCTTTTTTCACTGATAAAGTGGCATCTGTCAGGCGGAATATCTGTAATATGAATATGTCCCTTGTTGATGTCTGTGCTTCTCCGGCACAGACTGCTGTTTTCGAGCGGTTTGAGACCATCTCTTTCGTCTTTTACTAAGGTGGTTAGTGGCATGAAACCCACAAACTGTCCCTTAGATATCATTCCAGCCAAGTTTTTGAAGGAGGTTCTGAGTTCTGTTGGGTCAAGTCTGCTTGTTTTTAGAAACACTTGTCAAAAAGAAGTCAAATAGTGCACACAGCTTTATCTGTGTTGGTTGGCTCACCTATATCATCGGTACCAAACCCTCCCAAACAGGGGCAGAGGCATTTTTCCTTTTTTCCTAGTACGCTATCCCCACAACTCGCAGTCGCCATTTCTCAGCTCAGCTGCCGGTTCCACCAGCAGACTGACCTCTAGTGGTGCATGCTGTGCACTACAATACAGCCTCATCTTCGCGGGTCTTTAGACCGTGGTGGAAACGCAGACAACAACAGGCTGAAGGAACCTTTTAGTTCCTTGAAAAGTAGTTCCTGGGACTAAGAGTTCTAGGTAATTTGGGTATAAAAAAACACTAGAAACCATACAGAACACCCTGGCAACCGCCCATTACACCCTAGCAACCACTTAGAACAACCTAGCAACCACCCAGAACACTATAGCAAAACAACAAGTGCAGAACACCTTAGCAACCATCCAAAACACCCAAGAAGCCACATATAACACCCTCGAAGCCACCATAAAACTAGACACTACTTCACGTCACTCTCCTGTACATTTCCGATATACCAGGGACTAAAAACTTTGATTTCACCAAGCTACACACCACAATTTCTTGCTTTTTCTAGTTAGAAATCAAATATACTTTTTAAAATCTAATCTGATTTCATGGTACCCGGCTGACAATTGTTTTCCTTTGCAGGGCCTAAAGCAGTCACTAACCTTACAGTAGCTGCTGTGAACACCACTGCTGTCCAGTTGACCTGGGTCAGGCAGGATGACTATGAGCAAGGCTACTCCTATCAAGTCACTGTACGAAAGGATGAAAAGGATTGTCAACCACCACAATTAACCACCACCGAGAACTACACCGTCACTGGTCTGACTCCTGGAGAAAGCTACACCTGGTGTGTGGTAACAGTTGTAGGAGAAGTCAACTCCACTGAGGAGTGCATCACTGATAACACAAGTATGTCCCTGAAGCGTGCTTTTTCTTTATTACGTAGACAGTGTACCACCAGATTCTGTCATTAACATGCATTGAAAGTATGACAGCTTTGACAAATATTTTGCTAACGGCCAACCAACTATGGGCATTTTCTTAGACCTAACCAAAGCCATTTGACAGTTGACCCTCTTCTCCAACCTCTTATTGATAGGCTTAATGCCATCCGTGTACCTTAATATGCTCTGGTTTAACTCCTTTTTATACCAATTGTCAGGGTGTTGGTTTTGGAGGTAGCAGGTGTGATTATTATTGCCAGGGACACTGTATCGTGTCCAAGTCGACACCAAGAGCGACCAGCTCTCTGACAGTGTGAACAAAGTCATTGAAACTTGTGGGACAGTTTAGTTGACATTTGAATTTTGCTATGAAGTGTTAGGTCTGCAAATACAATTGAAGGTGCCAACATTATGGCGTTTTTTTCATGTCCTTCATGTCTAACACCACAGAGGAACATTGAGAGGATGCGCGTCGATAGGCTTCTTCTTAAGCGGCGAATACAACAACAACACAGCACAGCGGTATAACATGGAAGCCGATTGGACCAGAACCGCTAGTTCGGCGTTCGCATTAATACATCAATTTTGTACATTTGTGGATTCAGGACAGTCCATTTGTGTGAGGTGGATCAATTTTTGCAGGTAATTTTGAACTCTGAGGAGAGCAATGAATAGCAAGATAGCTAAATAGATAGATACTGTAATAATTAAGGCATTGCATTAACTTCAATGGCCCCAGAAACGTTTTAAACTGTGGTCGTACATTTGCAGAATGTACCCGACTTTTATTATTTCTTCTTTTCCCCACCAATCTACTCAAAATGCCACAGGTTGCCATTTGTGTTGTAATACTGCCATCTAGTGGCCACTTAGGCGAACACACCAATAAGTAACCAGTAGCCTACAAAAAATGCAGATGTTAATAATGTCACGTGAATCAAAATTATTTCTTAAGCCCGATTCAATCAATATTATTTCTTAACCTCAATTCATACAAGTGGGGAATTGCTGTATCTCTTGCAATAATTGTATATAGGGTTTCCCCTCAGAAGCTGATGAAGTGGCACCACCCAATTTTAAATGCCTTAAGCCTGGACATGAACATGGAGGTGTTAACAGGGTACTTTCTGTCATCTTAAGACGTACTAAATAGACGTATTAATGCGCACGCCGAGCTCGAAGTTTTGGTCCAATCAGCATTCCATAGTGTAATAAAGTAACGCTAGGTTGACTTGTTAACATGTAATTAAACCTAACGGTACGAGCCACATGTAAACACACCAGTAGTCTGCCATTGTTTGTAGGTTTCTGGCGCATGCCCAATGTGTGTGCCATGTGAAAATCGAGGTGATATTGTTTTTGTGAAAACCCCGGTTTCCTGGAGGGAGTTTTTTAAAATGTCTGTTTTCAGTGACCTAAAACGTAATTCATCAGTGGATGAAAGGCCAAAACGCATAGAAAAAGCTACTGTGGTGTATTCTTCTCGGCCGCCAGAATACTGGTCTGTGGATGATGAAACGATGGAGGTCCGCTCCCAAAAGGGTCTGAGAAAATAGCTTTTTATTTAACAGAGAACACAAGCGGGAAGACATTCAATGCATCTGAATGGTGGCCGAATCTTCTCCGAATCTGAGTCCGAATCCCCCAATGGGGTCTGAAAACTGAATCCTCTCTAATGCACACACTTCTTATAGGCCTGAGCCAGACCATACCATACTTGGCTGTTCCGAAGGCCGAAACTCTACTCCCAGCGAGCAGATAACGTTTAGATTTTACGGCCAAAAATAACCCCAAGGTCCCAGGACATGGGAGAGAGCTTTCAACGTAAACAATTGGCAAGGCAAGGCAAGGCAGCTTTATTTATATAGCGCATTTCATACACAATGGCAACTCAATGCGCTTTACATAGAACAATAAGAATTGAAATAAAAATTAGAATAATAATAATAAATAATAATAGTAATAAAAAGTAATAAAAAATACAAGAATAGAAGAATAGAAAGAAATAAAGTACTATAAGAGCAGCATAAAATCATGATTTAAAAGGACATAGTGCAATTAAATTTACAATTTAAAGTGCTTTGAACAAGCTCAATCATAAGCACAGGAGAAGAGAAGTGTTTTTAACTTGGATTTAAAAATGCTCACAGTTGGGGCTGATTTCAGTTCAGCTGGTAGTTTGTTCCAGTGTTGTGCAGCATAACAGCTAAAAGCTGCTTCACCATGTTTAGTTTGAACTCTGGGCTTCACTATCTGACCTGAGTCAGTAGATCTCAGAGCCCTACTGGGTTTGTATTCTACTAAGATGTCATTCATGTATTCTGGACCTAAACCATTCAGTGATTTGTAGACCAGTAGCAGAACTTTAAAGTCTATTCTATAGCTGACTGGGAGCCAGTGTAAAGACTTTAGAACTGGAGTAATGTGCTCTGATCTCTTTGTTCTGGTTAAAACTCGAGCTGCAGCATTCTGAATGAGCTGCAGCTGTTTAATGCTTTTTTGTGGGAGTCCAGTCAGAAGACCGTTACAGTAGTCGAGTCTACTGGAGATAAAAGCATGAATCAACTTCTCCTGGTCTGTTTGAGACATAAAACCCTTCACTCTGGATATGTTCTTAAGATGATAGAAGGCTGTTTTGGTGATGGATTTGATATGACTGCTTTGATATGACTGCACTCTGCAACCTGCAAATCCTAGTACCCAGGACAGCACTTTAAGGCAAACAGACAGGTCACAGGTTAAGAGAATAGAAACATCCAACCCTACTGATCCGGGGCGCGAGATAGCGCATCTGCAAGCACGTTCTCCACACCACGAATGTGTCGTATAGACAAACGAAAAGGCTGCAAGAACAGTGCCCAACGCAAAAGACGCTGATTGGTGGTTATCGACTGAAGGAAGGTGAGGGGGTTGTGGTCAGAATAAACCACAATCGGATGTAATCCCCCTCCCACATAAACCTCGAAATGCTGAAGCGCCCAGATCAATGCCAACGCCTCCTTTTCAATGACCGAATAGTTGAACTGGTGCTTGTTGAACTTGCGCGAGAAATAACACACAGGTTTGACAATGCCGCTATCATCACTCTGCAGGAGAACAGCGCCTGCGCCAACCTGACTCGCGTCAACCTGCAATTGAAATGGCTGATCCAATTTGGGGGCAGCCAACACAGGAGCCGACGTCAACAACAGTTTTGCATTCTGGAATGCCTGTTTGCACTCATCAGACCAAATGAACTTGTTACTGTGCTTTAACAAATTTGTCAGTGGGGAAACAACCGTGGAGAAATTACAGCAAAAGTTGCGATAATATCCTATCATCCCCAGAAAGCGCATTAGTTCCTTCTTTGTGGATGGTGTAGGAAAATTGTCAATCGCCGCCACTTTCGCATTTACCGGCTGTACTGTACCTTGGCCAACTACCTTACCCAAATAGACAACCGTGGCCTGCGCAAACACGCACTTCGCTAGATTTACTGTAAGGGTTGCTGCCACCAACCTCTGGAAAAGTGTGCAAATGCCTGCCAGATGTTCATTCCAGGTATCGGCATGACACACTACATCATCCAAGTACACCGCACACCCCTCCAACCCCGCCACGACCCTATTCATCAGTCGCTGAAAGGTCGAGGGGGCGTTACGCAAGCCAAAACTCATTCGGGTGTACGAGTACAAACCCGACGGTGTAATAAACGCAGACAACTCCTGTGCTCTCTGCGTCAATGGGACCTGATAATATCCTTTCAGTAAATCAAATTTACTGACATAACGTGCACTTCCAACCTGGTCTACACAATCCTCGATACGGGGCAGCGGAAAAGAATCGGGCTTCGTCACGGCGTTCAATTTCCTATAATCCGTGCAAAATCTATAGGTATCGTCTGATTTTTTGACTAATAAACATGGTGATGCCCAACTGGAATACGAGGGCTTAGCAAGGCCATGATCGAGAAGATACTGTACACTGGTCTCCATGCTCTTACGTTTGTCCATAGCCACCCGATAAAACCTCTGCTTCACTGGACGGCCACCCTGCGTGTCAATATCGTGCTCAATTAATGTGGTACAGGTTGGAATGTCAGAAAACAAAGACGAAAACTCAAAAATTAAATCTTTCAACTCCTTACGTTGCTCCCCGCTCAAATGACCCAAACACTATCCAGAGCCGCCAGCTGCTGTGTGTTTTGTAGGCGCCCATGCAACACTGCGTCGTCAGGAACACGCACGCCATCCCCAGCTGCCACCTGAGGAGAGTCGTGCGGTTCCCCCACCCCAACGGCCAATCCCACAGAACCAACAGAATCCACCCCCACCACTTCTGAAGACGCTGTATAGTAGGGCTTCAGCAAATTCACATGACACAACTGTGTTGCCCGCCTACGCTTAGGGGTAGACACTAAATAATTGGTGTCCGATACCTGGCGCATGATTGTAAAGGGACCAGAGTACTTCGCTGTGAACGGTGAGCCTGGGATGGGCAACAGCGCCAACACTTGATCACCTGGATTAAACCCTCTGGCCTCCGCTTTACGGTCATAAAGGCTCTTCATTTTCTTTTGAGCTTCGCTCAGATTTTCACTTGCCATTCTCCACGAGAGCAGAAGCCTCCGGCGAAAACCATCCACATATTCTGTTAAACTGGCAGGGGTGTTCGACCAATCCAATTCTGCGGTTAACACAGACAAAGAGGTCCGTACTTTGTGACCAAAGACCAGTTCATTGGGACTAAACCCAGTACTCTCCTGAACCACCCCACGCGCAGCCAACAAGAGCCATGGTAACGCCTCCTCCCAATCTCTTCGCATCTCAACACAGTAGGCACGCAGAAGAGATTTCAATGTGGCATGCCAGCGCTCCAATGCACCCTGGCTTTGCGCATGAAAAGCACTGCTCAAATTATGCTTCACCTGTAGCAATTTCAACGCTGCAGCAAATGTCTTGGAAGTAAAATTAGAGCCCGATCGCTCTGATCGCTCTGATCGCTCAAATAGACACAGCCTGTCTTGGAAGGCGGCAAAGGACCAACACAATCAATAATAAGATGTTCAAAAGGTGAGCTCACAGACTGAATGGGCTGTAGCGGTGCAGGTTTAATAACAGTATTAGGTTTACCTGCCACCTGACAAACATGACATGTTTTCACGAACTCCGCTACATCCCGCTTTATACGTGGCCAAAAAAAATGTAGTAAAACACGTTGATAGGTTTTCCTCACCCCAAAATGACCAGACTCCGCCCCGTGTGCCGTTTTCAACACCAAATCGCGATACTTGCCAGGCACCACGACCTGCAACATCTGATCTGCCACCTCAGGGTCAATACAGGGTAACCACCTATGAAGCAGTAAACCATCCTGAACGAAGTAACCCTTAGTTTGATCATTGGAAGCTAAAGACTACTTCTCTAAACTCTGATCATTTCCCTGAGCCTCCACTAACTCCTCACGGGACAACGGTGCCGGCAACTCAGGAACAAACAAGCCAGCCATAGACATGCCAGACACAGGTGGTGGTTGCGCCTGGGCGCGAGCCATCGACCTTGTCACAGCGCAGGCTGTGAATACTTCTGGGAAGTCTTGAACACACTTATCTGGCTCCCCTACAGGCAGAGGTACAGCTGCAACTACAGGAGGTGGAGAAACTAAACATCCACCCAGATTATTCCCCAAAATTAAATGGATGCCATGCATTGGAAGAGACGGTCTCACAGCAATTGTCACCTCACCATTTACAAACCCTGAACACAACTGAATTTTGTGTAAAGGCACCGAAAAAGACTGTAAGCCTATTCCCCGAATCAAAACACACTTCCCTGTGTCTGATGCTGAGGAAAATTGCAAAACAGCGGCACAAATGAAACTCTCTGATGCTCCCGTGTCCCTCAAGATTTTTACCGGAACTTTATTTTCATCTCCTACCAATGACACCATGCCATTACTAATGAAAGGAGCATAATCAGACGCCTCTGACTCCACAGACTGTGCGTGTGTCTCACTCAGCTCCACTTCACACTTATCACCAATTTCAGCAGGCTGCAAATAGTCATCCACCGTCAAACAGGACAAGACAGTCACATCAGGCGCATTAAAATTATTGGAGCGCGCAACCGAAACACAGGCAACAGGTTTACCCATGTCCACTGGAGCCCTACCACGTGCAAGCAGCACAGGACACTCCTTCCAATGTCCTACCTCGGAACAATAATGACATCGGTCATCAGCAACTCCCATCTGTCTTTCCTTGTTACTAGCCATGAGTGCAGACTCACTGTTAAAATTGCCACAACTGGAACGATGGTCCCTACGGTCATAACGTGAAGATGTAACATAACGCGACGGGGCAGCATAACGCGCAGGAGGCTCATAATATGATGGAGAATCAAACCGCATCTTACCTTTGTGTGTCAACACAAAGCCATCTACCAGAACAGCAGCCTCCGACACAGTTTTTACCTCATGTTCATTAATAAAGATGGCAATTCGTTCAGGCAAGATGTTCTTAAACTGTTCCACAATCAGCAACTCGCGCAATGCCTCAAATGTATCTACCGCCTCTGCAGCGAGCCAGCGGTTAAAAAAAACGAGTCAATTCCCTCGCCATCTCAACATGCGTTTGACTCTCGTTCTTTCGCCAATTTCTGAAGCGCTGCCGATATGCTTCCGGAATAAGCTCGTAACATTTTAAAACCGCTTGCTTCACTTTATCATATTTTCGCCGGTCGGCCGGTGTTAAAGCCACAAACGCATCCTGTGCGCGGCCCACTAACACGGTCTGCAAAAGCAGCGACCTATCCTCATCGTTCCATTTCCTTTCTGTGGCTATATGCTCAAATAATGAGAAAAATACATCAGGGTCCCGCTCATTAAACCTGGGTAAAAATTTCACCATACCTGCCAATCCAGATTTAGGTGAGTCTCCATTGAGCTTACCCTCTTCTATCAATTTCAGCCTAATTCTGTCCACCTCTTGTCCGAGGTGTATCTTTTCCAACTCTGCATCACGTTGGAATTTAAGTCTCTCCATCTCTGCATTTAGTTTATCCCTTTCTGCTTCTCGCTCCAATTTAAGTTTTTCTAATTCAAACAGACGATCTCTGTCTTCCTTTGCTCCAAATCGAATTTCCTTTGCTCCAAATCGAATTTCCTTTGCTCAAACTCGAATTTTTTCTCCATCTCAAATTCGAACAGCTGTTTTTGCTGGTCAAAAGTTAACCCGCTTAAGGTAGTTCTTACAGGCTGAGGAGCTTCAGCGACAGATAGCAATTTTGACTCACTAGGTATTCCCGGCAATACCCCCTGCTCTTTCAGAAATTCCCGAATGAAATCAACTAGCTGCTGTTTCTTTGCGGAAATAATTGTTGACGGCAATTTCGATAATGTTCGGCCAATTTCACCAACTGTTCCTTGGTCAATGCAATGAACGAACTCTCCGCCGGAGCTTCCAAAAAACCCTCCAATGCACTCATGATAGCAAACCACAGTCAATGACACTACTCACAATTAACCCACCAATGAAATTAACTACTGTGCGATCAAACAAAACCAAAACTAGCTCTCACTACAACAAATCCAACCAGGTTCCATAAGCATCACAGTTCGAGTAACAGGCAAATCAACTCCCGGAGCATCCCCCTAAACATTTACCCCCCACTATTATACCCTATCTTCACACTGAGTCCGAGGACAAGGATCATTTACTCACCGATACCAATGTAGACGTACTGCCCCGACAGAAGTCAATCCAGCCGTTTCTGCATGGCGGTGCCCTTGCCCAGACCCAGTGACAGCCGCAACCTGTAACCCGCGTAGAGCGCTCTAAATGGGGAAAACAACAGCTCCCAAGAGGTTTTTCGCCACGCTACCAAACTGCAACCAAACAGTAACCAAAAAAAATGACTGGAAAAAATTAACGCTGCAACACTCCTTCGACCCTTACAATTCCCACTAGACACCGCAACAAAAGGTACCCAAAAATCGGCGGATCTCCCCAAACAACTAACGCACTGATAGTAGGCCCCACGTAGGCTACGTCTGACGTCACCCATTCACAAATATCTACGGTGCCAAAACCACCTACTATCGTACGTTACTACCAAAAATCTTGGAACAAAGAACCGGACGAGCCCCCATATGTTTGCCTTAAAGTGCCCCCATATGTCACAACCACTCGGCTCGTAGAGCAGTTATGACATAAAAGGGAGACCACACCGATACGTACAATACAAAACATAAGTTTATTAAACTATAAATGAGGTGTCAGTAATGTGAGTTAACCAAAGAGTGTATCAGCCAAGTGGTGAAGTGCCAGTGTGGTGTAGAGCAAGGCTGCCGTCGGTTTGACCCATCGGTCTGCACGCAACGAGTGAGCCCAGAAAGTGAGAGAGAGCGAGAGATCAGAGGAGGCCTCTCTTAAAGCAATGTCCAATCATCCAGCTGACAGTTCCTGTCCAGATCAGACCCCAGCGCCACCTGCAGGAATGGATATGAAATAGCAGACAGACAGGCAACCCAGCTGGGCGTGACACATTGAACTTGTCCCCGGGTTACTAAGTTATACTTTGGGTACGCCACATAGCATCTCGCTACCTATCATGACAGTAAGAGTAACTTGTTGTTCGTCTGCATAGTTAACACTTTGAATATATAATTGAATATACTGTATATTTGAACATGAGACAACTTGATTTTCGGACCTTTTTCCCTTGCATGTTTAACTATTCCCGAATATTTCGGGGCTGGCCTTTCCTGCAGCACGTTCATGCTTTCTCTAGTATTACCACTTGATTCCTGGTTGGTCCAGGTCTGCTCTGTTGTTGTGGTTTCACTCTTCCTCTGGATCCGTCCCTGGGTCTGTGGAATTTGCCAAAGCCCGCAGAGGATCAGTAGCAGGCTCGTCAGTCTCGGCATCATCATATGTCTGTTGTTCCTGGCCGGGCTGTGGTTGTAGTGATACCAGGTGGAACTCCCTTCCACCTCGATGACGGTTGGTGTCGCATTGGTGACTTTGAATGTTCCCTCTCTCCTGGGATTGTTCCAGTTTCTCCTGAACACCTCAGGTACAACTGGCTCCACCCCCCTTGCTGGTTCTTTCTCCAGCTCTGGAACTCTGTCTTTCTCCTGGTAGAATATGAGCTTGTGTATGGAAGTTAGTTGTCTGATATACTTTCTCAATTCTATTTCTAATTGTTCTAATGGGGGCCTCTTGTGGGGCCCTCGAAGTGTTGGTGAAAGCATAGGTCGATCCGTAAGCATTTCATGCAGGGGTTAGATGCGTCATTCTGTTGGCTTGCATGCGATAACTCATTAGTGTTAGTGGTATTACATCTACCCAATTCAATTTACACTTCCAGAAATGTTGTAAATTTTTGTCTTGAATGTCCCATTCACTCTTTCCACCATTCCTTGTGACTGGGAATGGTAAACACCACCTAATCGCTGTTTGATGTGTAACTGCTGCACCACACTTTTCACAGTTTTCTGAATGAAAGCTGATCCATTGTCTGAGCTAATTTCTAAATTTCAAACCTTGGCATGACTTTTCTAGATAAAAACTTGATTACAATAGTCACACTTTGATCTTTTGATGGGACTATTTCTACCCATCTGCTGTATCTGTCAATGACTACTAGCATGTACCTTTTACCTTATACACTTTTGATTAGGGATGGGAATCGATTAGATTTTTACGATTCCGATTCCATTTTCGATTCTGCTTAACGATTCGGTTCTTTATCGATTCTCTTATCGATTCTCATTTGGAAAAAAAGGACAACAAACAGGTCGATTAGCGTCATCTTTGTTTAGTTTAGTCATGACCTTAGCCTACAAACCCAACAACAGTGAGGTCTTAACGTTAGTCCGGAGCGGATCGAAAACGCGTCATTCAGAAATCGGTATCGCATGCTGTGTGCGCACAAAGCTGTGGAGATTCGGGCATAAAAAGAATTTGGAAAACGGAAGAAAAGCCAAAGGTACAAGACTGTGTACATTATTTGTTGACCGAGTGAGGAACTACTCATCCCGAATCAAACATAATATGGTCACGACTACCATAACGAACGATTGGCTTATTGGTTAAAGGCTTAATACTCTTTTTATAAGGATTCTACGAAAAGTGGACGAGATAAATGCATGGGAAATTTACTTCGGAGCTGTTAAAAAGGGGGCGGTCACTGTTACGCTCTATAGGAGAAGGAGATATAATAATACAATAGGACCGTATCTTCTCACCGGGGTAGGATTATATGAACGCGAAACTAATAACAAAAGGAACAACTGCGGGAGGATTTGGTGTTGCCATCATCAATGCATTTTTTGATGTGTGAGTGTGCACTCATAGCGCATGCGTAACGTTGCGCATTTTGGCTGCAGGGCAGGAGACATGAAGCTCGTCATACGTTTCCCCAAAGTATATGCGCCAATAAAAGAAAATAGAAACATATGAATGAATTTAGATTTAAAAAGCAACAATAGCTTGCCAACAAGTTGTTGACGAGTCTCGAAGCTCGAGTCCGAGTCAAGTCTGAAGTCTTTTGGGTCGAGTCCAAGTCAAGTCTGAAGTCACTGTTTTTGCGACTTAAAGGGATAGTTCGGGTTTTAAGACACGAAGTTGTATGGGTTCCCTGTCAGCAACGTTGTGCATCAGCACTGACTTACCCCCCGACAGCGTCCTGAGAGGGGGGATCCAGCCGGTTTTTGATGCTGAAGAAAGTAGTCCGGCAAGTTGCTGGGGTCACGAAAGTAAAGTGTTTTTCTTCTCAAAACCATATGCGTTCAAAAGAGTGACATATTTGCACCACAAAAACGTTGTCCAGGAAAAATTAAAACCTCGTTATCACTTGGCACTATTTTTCTCGATTCCTACCACTGCGCGCTACTGACAGCTGAAGGCTGCGCAGGCGTTTCACTGTCTTTCGCGTGCTGGAAAGTTAAGGAACACAGACACACGGTCTGTGTGTGTGGCTGACATGGCTGCTCTATTCGGACACACTACTATGAAGCCCCGGTGATGGTCTGGATGTGTGGAAGATAATAAAACAGCGGTAACAGTCTGTGTGTGTGGCCGACATGGCTGCTCTCCTCGGACACATTACTATGAAGCCCCGGTGATGATATGGAAGTGTGGAAGATAATTAAACAGCGGTAATAGCTGCTAAATAACAACGTCAGTTTGGAGTTAGATTTTGACGTTGTTTGTATGTTGCCAATATAACGTTACAAAAACGTTGGGCCAAAAGACCTACAACTGAATGTCAGAATTCTACGTATATTTGACGTAAACTGGTGAGGTTGACTAGACGTTGGATATTGGTTGCTTGCCAACATAACTTAAAAACAACTAAATAACAACGTCAGCTTGACGTTGTTATTTCATATTGGAATGACGTCAGCTTTAGACGTTATCTCAACGTTAACTTTTAGTTGGTTAACGTTGCAACACATATCCAACCAAGGACCAACGTTAATACAACGTCCTGTGCCAGCTGGGGGTAATAACCCCACCTGCGCAGCCTTCAGCTGTCAGTAGCGCGCAGTGATAGGAATCGAGAAAAATAGTGCCAAGTGATAACGAGGTTTTAATTTTTTTGTGGTGCAAATATGTCACTCTTTTGAACGCATATGGCTTTGAGAAGAAAAACACTTTACTTTCGTGACCCCAGCAACTTGCCGGACTACTTTCTTCAGCATCAAAAACCGGCTGGATCCCCCCTCTCAGGACGCTGTCGGGGGGGTAAGTCAGTGCTGATGCACAACGTTGCTGACAGGGAACCCATACAACTTCGTGTCTTAAAACCCGAACTATCCCTTTAAGTGCGACTCGAGTCCGAGTCTCAGACTCGAGTCCCCATGTCAGTGGCCACGACAGTAGTTGCAGTCTTCTCCTGAACAGAGGTGGCGCCACTGAGGAAAGGCGACCGACTTTGCTATTTCTACACACTAGAAGAAGAGATATACTAATACTGGTACCCATAGACATCGTCTATGCTGGTACCCCTGTGTCTTTAATTTCTTACACATCATTAGACATTCAGTTAAGGTTTAGTTCACCGGGATGTCTCTCACTATACAGCATTATGTCTATTACTTTACATTGCTATTATTCTACATCACTGCCACACCTGGTCAGCCATCAACAGTCCAGTGTATGGCAGCAGTTCTCATATGAAGTGTTTGTAAGCATCTATCTTAATAACTTAATGATTATTTCATATAATTGTATTTTATAACTTACTGCCGCTTTGAGATAGTTTTTCAGCCACGTAATTTCACTCGTCTTTGACCACAAGAACAGTAGACAGCACTTACGTAAAACCACGGTTTATTAGCGAAAAAATATAGGCCTACACCACACAATAAAATAGAACATATAAAGGAAGAAGCCAAAATAGAACGCTACGGAATGATAGCGCTGCGGCGCGGCGCTCCTGGGACGCTGCTGACGGTCAATATCCACTATACGCGAATGATCGCGCGCAATTTGCCGCCTCCATTCACTTTCTATGGGACGCAAGCAATTTGCTGCGCAAAGCACGCTGGGATTGCTTGCGGCGCGGAGCCAGCTGCGGCGCTGCCTGGCTCGGCTTCTGAATTTGCATAAAGTTGGGAGATTTCAACTTTATGCAAATACGAGCAGCGACCGAATCCACGCGGTCACCAGTCAGCAAACAGGACGTGGGCGTGGGCCGTGACGTTGACCCTTCTGATTCATTACCACAATGCGGGCGGGAGCTAGTTGATCCACTAGTCAACACGCCCCCTGCGACCGAGTCTTCAAGGCGGCGCGATGTCACGCGGATAATTCGCGTATAGTGGATATTGACCGTGAGACATTCCGCGGCGGCCCGGTGGAAATGCTTTCATTGATTAGAGTGGCAGCGATCAGCAGCGGTGACCGCGGCGCAGTGGCAGCGATCAGCAGCGGTGACTGCGGCGCACGGCCCCGGTGGAAATGAGCAGGCGCATTAAAATGTGCCTTCGAACTCGTCCGTGTTTCTGTTTCCGCTTTGTCGCGCGCCGCTGAAAAAAAAGAGGTGCGCGACACGGCGCGACCGGGCTAAAAGCGAGATCTATGTCATTTTGATGTCACATTGTCGCACGACAACTTGGGAACGGCGAGTATACTGCGGCCTTAATTTGCGCGGCGGCACATTAATCGTTTTTCTTCGATTACAGTGTTTTCATGATCGTGAGAACCCAAAATCGAAATCGTCCAGCCCTAGTAGGGGTGTGACCACGTGTTTGTGTAACTCGTAGCTCCTCCTAAAATCCTCACATGCGCAGTTCACTTGTTAATGTGATTACAGAGAGAGCACAGTTTGTCCAACGCCCTTCTGAACCAGAGGGGGAAACCTGGTGGCCCCTCAGCTAGAGAATTAGTTGCATCGCCCTTGCGAGTCTTTCCCTAGACTTCAGCCAGCAGCTTCTTCATCTAAACAGTTTCACACCTTCCAGAAATAATAAGAATTCTTTCTTCAATATTTACATGAGTCGTCACTCCCACAATTAGACCACTTGTCATTAATAATATTTAGAGCTCAATCTACAAATAAATTAGCCTGGCTCCGCCCTCCGACGTACTTCCGCTCAATTTTCATTTCCCTTCAGTACTAGGTCTGGGTATTCGGCATATTCGCGGGTTTTCTCCCGGTAAAGTTTTACCGGTCCAATCAGCGAACAGGAGGCGCGGCCTGAGAACAGTGACGTAGAGGTCGTGCGCGAATTTCAGTTATTGAGCGTAAGTACGGAGGCGGGCGGAACCAGGCTAATGCTAATGCTCACTGCATCTGCCGTTTGTATACTGCGCGCAACGTGGTTTCTGGCGCATGAAATACGTCACGACCAAACGTTAGCGATTGGTTATGGCAGATTCGGAGTGGCACTGGGCAGAGCCAATAGTTTTAAACTTCAACAGAGCACCCGCCTTCAGTTAGTTAACAATTGTCAATGGTGAGTGGCCAGACTCTCTGTACAAATGAAATGTAGTACGAGAGGCTGGTGACCAGGCTACAAATAAATAACTTCATTCACGCATCTTTAGCCCACTCACGCAACTTAATAACATCTATAACCGCTGTTTATTCTACTTTTTTCTTTACAGTTCCTCACATATCCGTCGCAAGTCACTTGCAAAGAACAAACATAGACTAAAATTAACTTTAGGCCTAATGATCCACATTAATTTTCTTACGCGCCAAATAATAGACTGGCCAACGCCTTTTTCTTTGTCCCTTTTAACAGGGATTGGTCATTGCCTTTTTTCTTTGTTGTTTCTCCACAGACAAACCACATTTACTTCACAGTAACACAGAACAGAAACACACAGAGACACAGAACATTAAACATTGAACACAACACTTATTTTGAAGCTTCTTAATTTTCCCTAGCCGAATTTTGTTTTTTTATTCAGTTTTTTGTTATCTTTATTATTTTCAGGCTTCACTTACCTGGCCGGGCTTTTCACTTTATCATCTTCTTTATCACTACATTGACAGCCCACCATTTTGCGTTTCTGCATGAAAGTTCTCCAATGACTTACTTTACTTTAGCGCTGTCACAGTCACTGTCACGTTACTTTGGAGCGTGCGTCTTCCAGTCATCGCAAATGCATCTCCGTGCACACACATTCACTGACACTTTCAGTACTCTGATAGTGCCGCTTCACTCACTGCATTTTTTCACATTTGCCTTGGGCCGGGCCGTAAACTGCACTCATCAAACTGTACCCAAGGCTTTTGTCTCACTAAAAACATGTGCTTCCTTTCACTCTGCATATGCATATGCAATCCACACACTCAAATTTGATCAGTCATTGGTTTTTGTTCTCGAAACTGGTGCACATGTCATTACGAACCAATGACGTCTTGCTTTCTGGATGAGCGCTACTCTTCATTCGTTCTTCCCCCACACACTCTCTTTTTTGCTGTCAATGGATTTTTTCTCGAAACTTCTGCACACCCTAATCTGTCTCCCATTGACGTCCTTAATCCCTTACGCCAATTGTTTCTCTCTTTTTATTTGTATTTTTTAGTCCTAAACATATTTGTTACTCTAGTTTCATTTGTTACTCTAATTTAATTTTGTTACTCTAAGTATATTTTTAGTAAATTTATAACAACATCCACCAGCCTATTCTTCTCCGCAGAGACTCTTTTTGGTTGCGGACCCACCGTATGACAGAAAACACCTGAACACAGTATAAAAACCAGAAGTTAGGTGAACATGAACTCACCTATTTTTTGTGCGCACTTCTTCTGGGTTTAAACTGCGTTGAGTTGGTCTCTGGTCAACGATTTTGCGCATTCAGCCAATCCTGGTCGTGACGCCAATATTGTGGTGTATTCTTCTCGGCCGCCAGAATACTGGTCTGTGGATGATGAAATGATGGAGGTCCGCTCCCAAAAGTGTCTGAGTAAATAACTTTTTATTTAACAGAGAACACAAGCGGGAAGACATTCAATGCATCTGAATGGTGGCCGAATCTTCTCCCAATCTGAGTCCGAATCCCCCAATGGGGTCTGAAAACTGAATCCTCTCTAATGCACACACTTCTTATAGGCCTGAGCCAGACCATACCATACTTGGCTGTTCCGAAGGCCGAAACTCTACGCCCAGCGAGCAGATAACGTTTAGATTTTACGACCAAAGATAACCCCAAGGTCCCAGGACATGGGAGAGAGCTTTTAACGTAAACAATTAGCACTTGGGGATGGCTGTTTGTCTCCTTTAATTAACACCGTTAGCATTTAGGTTTTATCTATAGGCCTATGTCTAAGTTGTAAGAGGACACCTCTGTGTTCTTCTCCTAGAGCAGAAGCATTCTTTATGTAAAGGATGAATGAATATGATGAACAAAAGAAATAAGGAGAACAACCTGTAAATGTATAACAGAAAATACACTACACTACGTTTTCAGATATACCCTTGTACATGTGGACCAGGCCAAGTCTAGCATTTCGGGCGTTGGGAATCCGCTTTGCTACTACTGCTCGTCTCATTTCCAGCGTTGACTCAATGATGCCATTTCGAAGCAGCAAATCATGATCAAGAAGTCAAATAGTGCACACAGCTTTGTCTGTGTTGGTTGGCTCACCTATATCATCGGTACAAAACCCTCCCAAACAGGGGCAGAGGCATTTTTCCTTTTTTCCTAGTACGCTATCCCCACAACTCACATTCGCCATTTCTCAGCTCAGCTGCCGGTTCCACCAGCAGACTGAACTCTGGTGGTGCATGCTGTGCACAATACAGCCTCATCTTCGCGGGTCTTTAGACCGTGGTGGAAACGCAGACAACAACAGGCTGAAGGAACCTTTTAGTTCCTTGAAAAGTAGTTCCTGGGACTAAGAGTTCTAGGTAATTTGGTAGAAACACACTAGAAACCATACAGACCACCTAGAATACCCCAGCAACCACCCATTACACCCTAGCAACCACTTAGAACACCCTAGCAACCACCCAGAACACTATAGCAAAACAACAAGTGCAGAACGCCCTAGCAACCGTCCAAAACACCCAAGAAGCCACATATAACACCTTAGAAGCCATCATAAAACTAGACACTACTTCACGTCACTCTCCTGTACATTTCCGATATACCAGGGACTAAAAACTTTGATTTCACCAAGCTACACACCACAATTTCTGTAGGGTGTTCTTTGAGGAAGAAGGCTACCGACAACAGGAAACGCTTTAACTCACTTTATTTGTTTAGCTTTAGTTATATTAATCTACCAAGCACATGGAGGGGTATTGTATAGTCATGCGCATGGAGCGACCCCCTAGCTGGACATCCGTCCCGATGCGCTGCCTGGGGGTTTCTGCCCTCCCCCCCGGATGTGTTGTTTCTAGTCTATGGGCAGGCGCGGCCTCTATGACGCATAATATGCTCTGATTGGCTAATGTTGAGCGCCCGCCCCCAGTTATGTGTGCCGCCACCTAGTGATCAGGTTGGGTAAATACAACTTGTATATTTATTTCTATTCCTTTGTGGCTATGTGTAGATATTACAGCCTGCTGATACATATGTTATTATTTATTCTCAACATTTCTTGCTTTTTCTAGTTAGAAATCAAATATACTTTTTAAAATCAAATCTGATTTCATGGTACCCGGCTGACAATTGTTTTTCTTTGCAGGGCCTAAAGCAGTCACTAACCTTACAGTAGCTGCTGTGAACACCACTGCTGTCCAGTTGACCTGGGTCAGGCAGGATGACTATGAGCAAGGCTACTCCTATCAAGTCACTGTACGAAAGGATGAAAAGGATTGTCAACCACCACAATTAACCACCACCGAGAACTACACCGTCACTGGTCTGACTCCTGGAGAAAGCTACACCTGGTGTGTGGTAACAGTTGTAGGAGAAGTCAACTCCACTGAGGAGTGCATCACTGATAACACAAGTATGTCCCTGAAGCTTGCTTTTTCTTTATTATGTAGACAGTGTACCACCAGATTCTGTCATTAACATGCATTGAAAGTATGACAGTTATGACAAATATTCTGCTAACGGCCAACCAACTATGGGCGTTTTCTTAGACCTAACCAAAGCCATTTGACCCTCTTCTCCAACCTCTTATTGATAGGCTTAATGCCATCCGTGTACCTCAATATGCTCTGGCATAACTCCTTTTTTCAGATACCAATTGTCAGGGTGTTGGTTTTGGAGGTAGCAAGTGTGATAATTATTGCCAGGGACACTGTATCGTGTCCAAGTCGACACCAAGAGCGGCCAGCTCTCTGACAGTGTGAACAAAGTCATTGAAGCTTGTGGGACAGTTTAGTTGACATTTGAATTTTGCTATGAAGTGTTAGGTCTGCAAATACAATTGAAGGCACCAACATTATGGCGTTTTTTTCATGTCCTTCATGTCTAACGCCACAGAGGAACATTGGGAGGATGCGCGTTGATAGGCTTCTTCTTGAGCGGTGAATACAACAACAACACAGCACAGCGGTATAACATGGAAGCCCATTGGACCAAAACCGCTAGTTCGGCGTTCGCATTAATACATCAATTTTGTACGTCTGTGGATTCAGTGCAGTGCGAGGTGGATCAATTTTTGCGGGTAATTTTGAACTCTGAGGAGAGCAAAGAATAGTAAGATAGCGAAATAGCTAGATACTGTAATAATTAAGGCATTGCATTAATTTCAATGGCCCCAGAAACGTTTTAAACTGTGGTCGTACATTTGCAGAATGTACCCGACTTTCATTATTTCTTTCTTTTTCCACCAATCTACTCAAAATGCCACAGGTTGCCATTTGTGTTGTAATACTGCCATCTAGTGGCCACTTAGGCGAACACACCAATAAGTAACCAGTAGCCTACAAAAAATGTTAATAATGTCACCGTAAATCAAAATTATTTCTTAAGCCCGATTCAATCAATATTATTTCTTAACCTCAATTCATACAAATGGGGAATTGCTGTATCTCTTGCAATTATTGTATGTAGGGTTTCCCCTCAGAAGCTGATTAAGTGGTACCACCCAATTTAAAAGATTTCCACCGGGGACGTAAGCGTCGTGGAACGGCTCCGTCCTCTGCCTGCGTCAATTTCCACCAGGCGCGTAACGGCAGCTGGATTCGCGGGATCACGCGAGAACTACAAGACCACGCGAGAATCAGGAGACCACACGATAATTTGTGGATGTCAAAATAGAACAAATAAATAAACGGTTACTTTGCCTTTCCGAAGTTGACTTGCAGTTGCTTTGTCTGTCAGATGTTGATTTGCTGTTGATTTGGTCGTTTTTCCTCGATTTCTGTGCATCTACCATGAGTTGGTAGGCTATATAGTAAATGGTTTATTTTTTGTCCGGTTTAATTGTGTGTTATTTATTTGTGGATTTCTACTTTAGAGTACCTAGTTAGTGTGAAGGACAAATGGACACGTCTTTATGGCTTGAACTGTATTGGTTCACTGAAACATCCAAAGTAATGCGTGAGCTACATACATGTCAATGCATTTGGGGAGGCACAGCGCCGACTAGTGGTGCGGACACAAAACAGCAAAGACATCACATCTCCTCCCCAATTAATGTAGTTCTCACACTGAACATGAACAGGAGATTCCATTGAACATGAGATTTCATCCTAATCTTGAGGTAGGGAGTAGACTGTCCCAAACCCCTGAGTCCGTCAAGGGTTTATTCTGCCCTTGTTCTTGAGACGTGACTCCTTAAACTATTATAACATAAACATGTCAGTCTATTCAGAATGGCCCAAAAACACGTTTTCCACATGCGGTATGCCTTAAGGGTTGTACCTAACTGGTGGTTTAGCAACACGAGATGGGTATCTCTTACCAGTCTCTCGAAGTGGTGTGCTGGTGACTTCTGGTGTTACCTGAGGTGATACCACACTCGCTGGATCAGGAGATGGATGAGTCGCAGGTTCTGGAACAGTGTCCTCGAGCGCAGGCTGATCTACTTGACCGGGGGATGACTCTGTTTCTTCCACCGGTGGAGCCTCCAACTCGGCGTGCCGGGTCAGCATTTGGTCAGCATGGCGTCTCCAGTGTTCCGATGATCCGACATCCACTGTGTATGACACGGGACCGGTTTCTGCGGATACTACACCAGGCGTCCACTTCTCACCTCCTCTCCCATAATCACAAACTAGCACTTTGTCACCCACCCGGAATGCTCTCGCTTTTGCATGTATTTCTCGATGAGCACACTGTGCCTCTTGCGCTTTCTCAACTCGCGATGCTATATTCGGCTTCAACAAGTCAAGGCGTGATCGCAGCTTGCGACGCATGAAAAGCCAGCTGGTGATTTCTTGGTTGTTGAGTACGGAGTGTTGCGATACATCAACAGGAACGCATCCAGTCTGTGTTGAATTGACATTGTCCCTACTGAGCGTTTCATTGAGTGCTTGAATGTTTGCACAAAACGTTCTGCTAGCCCATTTGTGGCTGGGTGGAATGGTGCAGAGCATATGTGCTTCACTCTGTTTCCCTTCATGAACGTCTCAAACTCACTTGATGTGAACTGGGGGCCATTGTCACTAACTAAGACTTCCGGAAGTCCATAGCGACTGAATAGCCCTCGCAACACCTGTATGGTCTTGAAAGTCGTAGTGGAGCTCATGATGTGCACTTCCGGCCATTTGGAATGAGCGTCCACGACCACCATGAATATATGCCCTTGGAAAGGGCCTGCAAAATCGACATGAATTCTCTGCCATGGAGCTCCAGGCCACGTCCACGGATGGAGAGGTGATGGTCCTGGTGCTTTCTGGGTAAGTTGGCAGGATTGGCAGGTCTTTGACACTTGCTCAATTTGTGCATCGACTCCTGGCCACCACATATAACTATGAGTGACAGCCTTCATTTTCACTACACCAGGGTGTCCGGTGTGTAGCTCAGACAGCACTCCGTGTCTCAATTTCGGAGGGATGATGACGCGGATACCCCACATGAGGCACCCTTGTTGGACGGTCAGTTCATCCTTCCTACTGATGAATGGCATCAGGGCGCTGTCCACAGCCTGGACCCTTGGGAAACGACCTGTGGAGACCATCTCCAGCACCTGAGCAATGATAGGGTCTGTCCTACTTTCTCTGCAGATCTCCTTGCAGCTCACAGGTAAGGCTTCCATGTGTTTGATGTGAAAACAGTCCACAGCGTTAGTCCTTTCTTTCGTAGATGTAGGCAGTGGCAGGCGTGATAACCCGTCAGCATTACAGTGACGTGCTGCCTCTCTGTACTGTATGGTGTAATCGTGAGCAGCCAACAGTAGAGCCCACCGCTGCATTCTGGCGGCAGCCATAGATGGTATAGCTTTGCTTGGGTTCAGAATTGTGGTCAGTGGTCGATGGTCTGTGAGAAGCGTAAACTTCCTGCCATATAAGTAGTGGTGGAATTTACGAACTCCGAAAATGATGGAAAGAGCTTCACGCTCTATCTGTGCATAATTCTGTTCCGCTTTGATCAGAGTCCTTGACGCAAAGGCTATAGGCCTCTCTTGTCCATTCGGAAGAATGTGTGAAATGACACTGCCTACCCCATAGGGTGAAGCATCACAGGCAAGTCTGATGGGGAGCTCTGGATTGTAATGAGTCAAGACACTTTGTGATAACAGCTGTTGCTTGGCTTCTCTAAAAGCTGTTGTACATTCTGATGTCCATTGCCATTGCTTACCTTTGCACAGGAGTGCATTCAGCGGGCTGAGAATGGACGACAGGTTCGGAATGAATCTGCTGTAATAATTAATCACCCCTAAAAATGAACGAAGCTGACTCACATCAGTAGGTGCCGGAGCGTCCACAATTGCCCGGACTTTCTCTGGTGTCTTATGCAGACCCTGGGCATCGATGACATGGCCCAAGTATTCAAGTGAATTTTTGAAAAATTCACATTTTTCCTGTCTAAGTCGTAGACCGAAGTCTTTCAAACGCCCCAGGACTGCGTCCAAATTCTTTAAATGATGCATGCGGTCCTGGCCTGTGATTAAGATGTCGTCCAGGTAGCAGTGAACATTCGAAGGACCCTGGAGGACCTGGTCCATGGCCCTCTGGAAATTCGCTGGCGATGACGTGATTCCAAAAGCAAGTCTGTTGTAGCAGAACAGTCCCTTGGATGTTGTAATGGTAAGGTATTTGCGAGATTTCTCTTCAACACATATTTGCAAGTATGCATGAGACAAATCCAGCTTATTGAAATGCTGCCCGCCTGCAAGTGATGCGAATAAATCCTCAATTCGTGGAATCGGGTATTTTTCCACACACAGAGCGGGGTTGATTGTCACCTTAAAATCACCGCAAATCCTTACATCGCCATTCTTCTTGACAACTGGCACGATGGGCGTTGCCCAGTCACTGAACTTTACTGGTGATATGATGCCCTCTTCACACAGTCTGTCAATCTCAGCCTCTACTTTAGGACTGAGAGCATAAGGAACGACTCTTGCCTGGCAAAACCGTGGCTGATGTTCTGCTTTCAGAGCTATGGCAGCTTCAATGCCTTTCAGTGTGCCCAGCTCTTTCTTGAACACTTCCTTGTGCTTCTGTAGCACACCGTCTAGTGTCTCCTCGCGAATCATCTTTATTTCCCGCCAGTCAATCTGTATTTGGCGCAGCCATTCCCGACCGAAAAGCGGAGGCAAGGCCCCTTTAACCACATACAGCGGTAGCTTAGCCCTCTGCCTATTCATCTTTACTGCGACTGTGATGACGCCCTCTGGTGAAATCATCTTGCCCGTGTATGTCTTCAGTATGACATTAGTATGACGCAATGGTAAGTGGCAAAATTGCGTGCCATACAGTTCTTTAGAAATAAGAGAGACTGCAGCGCCTGTGTCTAACTCCATTTCAATTATCTTCCCTTCGATTTGTGGTTTAACACACATGTATGACAAATTTCCATTCTGTGCCATCATATACACTGTTAACTCTGAATCCGTTGTGCTACCATCACTGTTTGACATTTCTTTTGCATCCATGTGGTGCACTCTGTTCTTTTTAAATTTCTGTTTCACAGTTTTCTCCTTATTTACAGTCTCTTTGTTTCTACACACTTTGGATATGTGACCTGTCCTACCACAACTGTGGCATTTTTGATCTTTGTAGTAACATTCCATGTACTAATGATTCATTTTTCCACAGCGCACACACTTGTTGTGCTGCTGACTATTCATTGTAATTGCATGCACTTTCATTGCACTACTTAGCTGATGGGTTTCTCTTGCTACTGTCTCCATAGACACAGCTATCTCCATTGCCCTCTTGAAAGTGAGACCGGCCTCTGTCAGCAGTCTTTTCTGTATTGCCTCAGTGTTCAAATCCACATACGAGCCTGTCTCTGAGCGCGTCCTGCAAGTGTGCTCCAAACTCGCAGTGTTCTGACAACTTTTTAATGACTGCTATGTACTGCGTCACTGATTCTCCCTCTTGTTGGTTCCGTTTATGGAAGCGAAATCTTTCGGCAATGACAAGCGGCTTCGGAGAAAAATGTCCTTGCAAAGCATCCACAATATCTTTATATTCCTTTGTTCCAGGCTTATCCGGAGCTATCAGGCTACGTAAAAGTCCATAGGTTTTAGCACCTATTACACGAAGAACAGCAACCTTATTGTCTTCCTCAACTTCATTTGCTGTAACAAAATGTTCAAACCTTTCCACGTAGGTAGCCCATTCTTCCACCGACTCGTCAAATGCGTCAATATGACCGATGAATCCGTATGACGCCATGTTTGCAATCGTCCTCCATTGTTAGTAGGCGCGCTCAATAGCGTTTTCTAGCAACTCTTCCCTCACGGCAAGACTTCACTTTTCCCCTTCCACTCACAGTCAATACTGCGGCAGAAACAATGCAGGTAAACCAAAGAGCATTCTCGTCGCCAATATATGTTATGTATTTGTGGATTTCTACTTTAGAGTACCTAGTTAGTGTGAAGGACAAACAGACACGTCTTTATGGCTTGAACTGTATTGGTTTATTGAGACATCCAAAGTAATGCGTGAGCTACATACATGTCAATGCATTCGAGGAGGCACAGCGCCAACTAGTGGTGCGGCCACAAAACAGCAAAGACATCACATTGTGTTTAGTGTTGTTTATTGTTGTTATGTTTTAATGTGTTGTGCTGTAGTCTATAGACAAAGTTAGTTATGGACGACAACGATTTGTGGCCGAGTTCGATCGGGAGGGTGTTTTTATTTTGAAAATTGACCGGATGCTCTATGGCTTTTACTATTTCACTTCCTGCCCGGTCGGTCTGCTCTGTTGAAATTGACGCGGTTCAGCAACGGCTCGCGTCAAAAATAGAACGCTACGGAATGATAGCGCCGCGCCGCTCCTGAGACGCTGCTGAGATGTTCTGCGGCGCGCCCGGTGGGGATGCTTTCATTGATTAGAGTGGCAGCGATCAGCAGCGATGACCGCGGCGCAGCCGTTCCGCGGCGCTTACGTCCCCGGTGGAAATCAGCAAACACCGGTAGTCTGGCATTGTTTGTGTTGGTTGGCTCACCTATATCATCGGTACAAAACCCTCCCAAACAGGGGCAGAGGCATTTTTCCTTTTTTACTAGTACGCTATCCCCACAACTCTGTCGCCATTTCTCAGCTCAGCTGCCGGTTCCACCAGCAGACTGAACTCTGGTGGTGCATGCTGTGCACTACAATACAGCCTCATCTTCGCGGGTCTTTAGACCGTGGTGGAAACGCAGACAACAACAGGCTGAAGGAAGCTTTTAGTTCCTTGAAAAGTAGTTCCTGGGACTAAGAGTTCTAGGTAATTTGGGTAGAAACACACTAGAAACCATACAGAATACCCTGGCAACCACCCATTACACCCTAGCAACCACTTAGATCACCCTAGCAACCACCCAGAACACTATAGCAAAACAACAAGTGCAGAACACCGTAGCAACTGTCCAAAACACCCAAGAAGCCACATATAACACCCTAGAAGCCATCATAAAACTAGACACTACTTCACGTCACTCTCCTGTACATTTCCGATATACCAGGGACTAAAAACTTTGATTTCACCAAGCTACACACCACAATTTCTTGCTTTTTCTAGTTAGAAATCAAATATACCTTTTAAAATCGAATCTGATTTCATGGTACCCGGCTGACAATTGTTTTTCTTTGCAGGGCCTAAAGCAGTCACTAACCTTACAGTAGCTGCTGTGAACACCACTGCTGTCCAGTTGACCTGGGTCAGGCAGGATGACTATAAGCAAGGCTACTCCTATCAAGTCACTGTACGAAAGGATGAAAGGGATTGTCAACCACCACAATTAACCACCACCGAGAACTACACCGTCACTGGTCTGACTCCTGGAGAAAGCTACACCTGGTGTGTGGTAACAGTTGTAGGAGAAGTCAACTCCACTGAGGAGTGCATCACTGATAACACAAGTATGTCCCTGCAGCTTGCTTTTTCTTTATTATGTAGACAGTGTACCACCAGATTCTGTCATTAACATGCATTGAAAGTATGACAGTTATGACAAATATTTTGCTAACGGCCAACCAACTATGGGCGTTTTCTTAGACCTAACCAAAGCCATTTGACCCTCTTCTCCAACCTCTTATTGATAGGCTTAATGCCATCCGTGTACCTCAATATGCTCTGGCATAACTCCTTTTTTCAGATACCAATTGTCAAGGTGTCGGTTTTGGAGGTAGCAAGTGTGATAATTATTGCCAGGGACACTGTATCGTGTCCAAGTCGACACCAAGAGCGGCCAGCTCTCTGACAGTGTGAACAAAGTCATTGAAGCTTGTGGGACAGTTTAGTTGACATTTGAATTTTGCTATGAAGTGTTAGGTCTGCAAATACAATTGAAGGTGCCAACATTATGGCGTTTTTTTCATGTCCTTCATGTCTAACGCCACAGAGGAACATTGGGAGGATGCGCGTTGATAGGCTTCTTCTTGAGCGGCGAATACAACAACAACACAGCACAGCGGTATAACATGGAAGCCCATTGGACCAAAACCGCTAGTTCGGCGTTCGCATTAATACATCAATTTTGTACTTCTGTGGATTCAGTGCAGTGCGAGGTGGATCAATTTTTGCGGGTAATTTTGAACTCTGAGGAGAGCAAAGAATAGTAAGATAGCGAAATAGCTAGATACTGTAATAATTAAGGCATTGCATTAATTTCAATGGCCCCAGAAACGTTTTAAACTGTGGTCGTACATTTGCAGAATGTACCCGACTTTCATTATTTATTTCTTTTTCCATCAATCTACTCAAAATGCCACAGGTTGCCATTTGTGTTGTAATACTGCCATCTAGTGGCCACTTAGGCGAACACACCAATAAGTAACCAGTAGCCTACAAAAAATGTTAATAATGTCACCGTAAATCAAAATTATTTCTTAAGTCCGATTCAATCAATATTATTTCTTAACCTCAATTCATACAAATGGGGAATTGCTGTATCTCTTGCAATTATTGTATGTAGGGTTTCCCCTCAGAAGCTGATTAAGTGGTACCACCCAATTTAAAAGATTTCCACCGGGGACGTAAGCGTCGTGGAACGGCTCCGTCCTCTGCCTGCGTCAATTTCCACCAGGCGCGTAACGGCAGCTGGATTCGCGGGATCACGCGAGAACTACAAGACCACGCGAGAATCAGGAGACCACACGATAATTTGTGGATGTCAAAATAGAACAAATAAATAAACGGTTACTTTGCCTTTCCGAAGTTGACTTGCAGTTGCTTTGTCTGTCAGATGTTGATTTGCTGTTGATTTGGTCGTTTTTCCTCGATTTCTGTGCATCTACCATGAGTTGGTAGGCTATATAGTAAATGGTTTATTTTTTGTCCGGTTTAATTGTGTGTTATTTATTTGTGGATTTCTACTTTAGAGTACCTAGTTAGTGTGAAGGACAAATGGACACGTCTTTATGGCTTGAACTGTATTGGTTCACTGAAACATCCAAAGTAATGCGTGAGCTACATACATGTCAATGCATTTGGGGAGGCACAGCGCCGACTAGTGGTGCGGACACAAAACAGCAAAGACATCACATCTCCTCCCCAATTAATGTAGTTCTCACACTGAACATGAACAGGAGATTCCATTGAACATGAGATTTCATCCTAATCTTGAGGTAGGGAGTAGACTGTCCCAAACCCCTGAGTCCGTCAAGGGTTTATTCTGCCCTTGTTCTTGAGACGTGACTCCTTAAACTATTATAACATAAACATGTCAGTCTATTCAGAATGGCCCAAAAACACGTTTTCCACATGCGGTATGCCTTAAGGGCTGTACCTAACTGGTGGTTTAGCAACACGAGATGGGTATCTCTTACCAGTCTCTCGAAGTGGTGTGCTGGTGACTTCTGGTGTTACCTGAGGTGATACCACACTCGCTGGATCAGGAGATGGATGAGTCGCAGGTTCTGGAACAGTGTCCTCGAGCGCAGGCTGATCTACTTGACCGGGGGATGACTCTGTTTCTTCCACCGGTGGAGCCTCCAACTCGGCGTGCCGGGTCAGCATTTGGTCAGCATGGCGTCTCCAGTGTTCCGATGATCCGACATCCACTGTGTATGACACGGGACCGGTTTCTGCGGATACTACACCAGGCGTCCACTTCTCACCTCCTCTCCCATAATCACAAACTAGCACTTTGTCACCCACCCGGAATGCTCTGGCTTTTGCATGTATTTCTCGATGAGCACACTGTGCCTCTTGCGCTTTCTCAACTCGCGATGCTATATTCGGCTTCAACAAGTCAAGGCGTGATCGCAGCTTGCGACGCATGAAAAGCCGGCTGGTGATTCCTTGGTTGTTGAGTGCGGAGTGTTGCGATACATCAACAGGAACGCATCCAGTCTGTGTTGAATTGACATTGTCCCTACTGAGCGTTTCATTGAGTGCTTGAATGTTTGCACAAAACGTTCTGCTAGCCCATTTGTGGCTGGGTGGAATGGTGCAGAGCATATGTGCTTCACTCTGTTTCCCTTCATGAACGTCTCAAACTCACTTGATGTGAACTGGGGGCCATTGTCACTAACTAAGGCCCCGTACACACGTAGCCGGGTATCTGGTAAACCGAATATATTTTTCTACGTTTGGACCTGTCATCCACATGAAAACGCATGAAAACGCATCGTAAACGAATATTTAAAAAAACGTGAAGATTTTCGAAAACTCCGTTTATTTATTCCTCCGCATTTGCGTGTAGACAGAGATAACCGAAGTTTTGCGTTTTCGAACATCACAACTTATGCGCCAAAGCAACAACAAATCTGCTCTGACGTCAAACGTGCGACATTTATTTACAGCAGAAGCAGCATGGATTCTAATGCCTTGAAGACCGTAGTGGTTTTAATTATTGTGCAGGCGCTGTTCACCTCTCTCATTTTACACGCCCAACTACTGCTCCAAGAGCACAGGCGACGGACAATAACATTGCGGTCGGTGATTTACCCCCTCATAACCACTCCACATAGGCATGTTCCTCGCAGAAATCGTCGACGCCGGTTTTGGGTCAGACCGGGACGCACTGCCAGCTGGTGGGAAAACTTCGAGATGGAAGTCGTACTCCCAGAGGAATGGCGTGACAATTTCCGTATGTCCCGGTCCTCACTCCTGTCGCTGTCGGAGTTACTACGTCCTCACATTGAGGGGCAGTCCACTGTCATGCGATCACCCGTCAGTGTGATCAAAAAGGTTGCGTGCACGCTTTACTATTTAGCTGACGAGGGCAGATTACGGAAAACAGCTAATGCATTTGGTTTGTCAAGACAGGTTGTCTCAAACATTGTCAGGCAGGTGTGTAGAGCTATAACAGTGCACTTGGGACCCCAGTTCATACAACTGCCAACAACTGAAAGTGCAGTGCATTCACTAGTGGAAAAATTTGAACAGATCCATGGCCTCCCTCAGTGCATGGGTGCAGTGGATGGGACACATGTGGGGATTAAGCAGCCTTCAGCAAATTCCACTGATTATGTGAACAGAAAGGGTAATTTTACCTTAAATATCCAGGCAACATGTGACTATAAATACTGCTTTGTGGATGTGGTAGTGAAGTGGCCAGGAAGTGTCCATGATGCCCGTGTTTTTTCCAACTCAACCATCAATGACTTTTTCAGAAATGGAAAAATCCCTCCTTGTCCAAAACAAATTGTTGACAATGAAGCACCCATTCCAGTTTACATTTTGGGCGATCCCACATACCCCTTACTGCCATATCTAATGAAGGAATATGCTAATGGAGGAAGCACTGTTCAGGAGCAGTATTTTGGACTTTCTTTGTGCAGAGCACGCATGGTAATAGAATGTGCCTTTGGGAGGCTAAAGGCCCGTTTTGGAGCTTTGAGGAGAGCCATGGATATAAATCTACATGACCTGCCCTTTGTCATTTATGCGTGTTTTGTGCTTCACAACTACTGCGAGGCCTCTAAAGACACAATAGATGACAACTATGTTACTGAAGCCATTCGCTATAACAGGGACAACCAGCCAGACCCAGCACCAGCTGTTGTCGGAGGAGACAGCTTGACAGCTGAAGGGAAAAGAGTCAGGAGAGTCCTAACCCAGTACCTGGATCCATAGAAGGGCCAATGTTGTCAGAGAAAAGCAAACAAAACTCTTCAAAGCAGTTTAACTGAAGTGGCATTTTTTAAAATTATTATTGTTCTTGGTTATGACATCACCTGTCAGATGTTCACATGTTTTGCATGGTATTGCACACATTTCTTGAAAATAGAAATCATATAGTTTTGATAAAAAAAACAAAATATTGCACTTGTCAAATCAAACATTGCACTTGTCACTGAACATTTGGAAATGTGCAGGTACGAATATACAGCATGAATAAACAGTGTCATACTCAAAGTATGAAAGAATTTGGAAAAAGGATTTAACAAAGAACGCATTTTAAAAACATGCTAGAGAAAATAACTTTGCATCTTAAATGCAAAAAAGTAACCCAAATTCAGCTCCTGTAACCAACTGTAAACATTTCACATTTATCGCAAGAACATGCGATAAACATTGTATGCAAGAAAACTTAAGAAATATGATCAGTACTCATCACTGAAAAGAGCTTGAGTGTAAGAAAACCCTGTGAGCCCTGTGCTGCCAGCAGTTGTGCTGGAATGAGCTGCATCTTGTGTGCTCCGCTGTGTTCCTCTGACAGGAGGGGAGTTGTTTGAGAGTGACTGAAAAGCTTGATTACGATGTGCTGATTGTATATATGGTGTGTGTGACATGTGCCCTCTTGCTTCGTATGGCATGTGGTGTGACGGCTGAGGGGGTGGAGGCTGCATGATTTGTCTAAGGACAGTAAAACCTTCTGACATGGTTGTAGTCAACATGTTAAGAGTATCTGAAAGTTTTGCAAAGTTATCAGCTGCTTGCTTCTCTGATGTTTCCAAAAAGTCCACCAATCTCTTCTTCACACGCTGGTCCTCTTCCACTGCATTAAGCCACTGGGTCTCTGCTGGCAGCTTTCTCCTCATTCGGTTGTGCCGATGTCCATTCAGTTTTTCCTTTAAAGAAGAAAATCAAAGAAGTTCATATTTGAATCGTTATTTCAGTGCAACTATAGCGTCCAGATGGCATCGGCATGACTTAAACACATACACACACAATACACTGCCCCTTAACCCTCCAACCCCTACATACATACAGTACACCCCCCAACCCCCTGAATCATCAGTATGCCACTGCCCCTGCTCTTACTGCCCCCCCATGCACTTTAATGCTTTTTGCACTTATCCTGCCCCTTCCCCATATGCACAACAGGCAAAGGAACCAACAATTGCACTGCATTCTTTACATCAGTAATCATATGCATGTGACAAATAAACATCCTTGTATCCTTATACATACTCTGTTAAGCAAAGCTGCATATACTTTACCTGCAACAAGGCTCTTCTTTCTTTCACATAGGGTGTCACACTGCTCTCCTGCTCGGTATCTGAGGCAGCATCGGATGGCTCCACGGTGGACGAGGAGGACGCAGTAGGCGAGGGAACAGAGAGGCTGTCGTTCAAATCATTTGTTTCTATGCCAGACGGCATGGTTGTGGTCGCGGGGGAACCACCCCATATCTGTTCACATAGTTCAAAATACAGAAGAACGACTCTGCCATACCCGCTCCTGCGTCCGTTGTCAACAGCCAAACGATATTTGCACCTCACAGCCTTTATTTTGGTTGTTAAAATACTCTGCGTTAGCTCGCCCCTCTCATGAGGGAAGTCGACAGAGCTCTCCGCGGGATACTGCTCCAAAAGACGGGTCAATATGTCGACGTATTTACTTTGGCAAGATTCCCAATCTATGCCGTCCTGGGTCTTTTCAACTTTATACTCCAAAATGACTTTTAGAAGCAATTCTGTTTCGTTGTCGCTCCAGACGAATGAACTTGGCGCCATGTTTCTTATGTATGTTTTCTACGGAAGTGACAACAGAGGGCTATTCTTATAGGGTAGGATTTGGGGAAATACTGGCATCTACAGGTTTGGAATGCATATGAATGTGATTGAAAACGCAGATGTTCGGTTATGTGTGGAAGGTTTTTTTTTCGGAAACGAGGTAATGTGGATAAAGATTATTTCATAAACGGAGGGGGGGAAATATTCGGTTTTAAAAATACCCGGCTACGTGTGTACATGGCCTAAGACTTCCGGAAGTCCATAGCGACTGAATAGCCCTCGCAACACCTGTATGGTCTTGAAAGTCGTAGTGGAGCTCATGAGGTGCACTTCCGGCCATTTGGAATGAGCGTCCACGACCACCATGAATATATGCCCTTGGAAAGGGCCTGCAAAATCGACATGAATTCTCTGCCATGGAGCTCCAGGCCACGTCCATGGATGGAGAGGTGATGGTCCTGGTGCTTTCTGGGTAAGTTGGCAGGATTGGCAGGTCTTTGACACTTGCTCAATTTGTGCATCGACTCCTGGCCACCACATATAACTACGAGCGACAGCCTTTATTTTCACTACACCAGGGTGTCTGGTGTGTAGCTCAGACAGCACTCCGTGTCTCAATTTCGGAGGGATGATGACGCGGATACCCCACATGAGGCACCCTTGTTGGACGGTCAGTTCATCCTTCCTACTGATGAATGGCATCAGGGCGCTGTCCACAGCCTGGACCCTTGGGAAACGACCTGTGGAGACCATCTCCAGCACCTGAGCAATGATAGGGTCTGTCCTACTTTCTCTGCAGATCTCCTTGCAGCTCACAGGTAAGGCTTCCATGTGTTTGATGTGAAAACAGTCCACAGCGTTAGTCCTTTATTTCGTAGATGTAGGCAGTGGCAGGCGTGATAACCCGTCAGCATTACAGTGACGTGCTGCCTCTCTGTACTGTATGGTGTAATCGTGAGCAGCCAACAGTAGAGCCCACCGCTGCATTCTGGCGGCAGCCATAAATGGTATAGCTTTGCTTGGGCTCAGAATTGTGGTCAGTGGTCGATGGTCTGTGAGAAGCGTAAACTTCCTGCCATACAAGTAGTGGTGGAATTTACGAACTCCGAAAATGATGGAAAGAGCTTCACGCTCTATCTGTGCATAATTCTGTTCCGCTTTGATCAGAGTCCTTGACGCAAAGGCTATAGGCCTCTCTTGTCCATTCGGAAGAATGTGTGAAATGACACTGCCTACCCCATCATCACAGGCAAGTCTGATGGGGAGCTCTGGATTGTAATGAGTCAAGACACTTTGTGATAACAGCTGTTGCTTGGCTTCTCTAAAAGCTGTTGTACATTCTGATGTCCATTGCCATTGCTTACCTTTGCACAGGAGTGCATTCAGCGGGCTGAGAATGGACGACAGGTTCGGAATGAATCTGCTGTAATAATTAATCACCCCTAAAAATGAACGAAGCTGACTCACATCAGTAGGTGCCGGAGCGTCCACAATTGCCCAGACTTTCTCTGGTGTCTTATGCAGACCCTGGGCATCGATGACATGGCCCAAGTATTCAAGTGAATTTTTGAAAAATTCACATTTTTCCTGTCTAAGTCGTAGACCGAAGTCTTTCAAACGCCCCAGGACTGCGTCCAAATTCTTTAAATGATGCATGCGGTCCTGGCCTGTGATTAAGATGTCGTCCAGGTAGCAGTGAACATTTGAAGGACCCTGGAGGACCTGGTCCATGGCCCTCTGGAAAATCGCTGGCGATGACGTGATTCCAAAAGCAAGTCTGTTGTAGCAGAACAGTCCCTTGGATGTTGTAATGGTAAGGTATTTGCGAGATTTCTCTTCAACACATATTTGCAAGTATGCATGAGACAAATCCAGCTCATTGAAATGCTGCCCGCCTGCAAGTGATGCGAATAAATCCTCAATTCGTGGAATCGGGTATTTTTCCACACACAGAGCGGGGTTGATTGTCACCTTAAAATCACCGCAAATCCTTACATCGCCATTCTTCTTGACAACTGGCACGATGGGCGTTGCCCAGTCACTGAACTTTACTGGTGATATGATGCCCTCTTCACACAGTCTGTCAATCTCAGCCTCTACTTTAGGACTGAGAGCATAAGGAACGACTCTTGCCTGGCAAAACCGTGGCTGATGTTCTGCTTTCAGAGCTATGGCAGCTTCAATGCCTTTCAGTGTGCCCAGCTCTTTCTTGAACACTTCCTTGTGCTTCTGTAGCACACCGTCTAGTGTCTCCTCGCGAATCATCTTTATTTCCCGCCAGTCAATCTGTATTTGGCGCAGCCATTCCTGACCGAAAAGCGGAGGCAAGGCCCCTTTAACCACATACAGCGGTAGCTTAGCCCTCTGCCTATTCATCTTTACTGCGACTGTGATGACGCCCTCTGGTGAAATCATCTTGCCCGTGTATGTCTTCAGTATGACATTAGTATGACGCAATGGTAAGTGGCAAAATTGCGTGCCATACAGTTCTTTAGAAATAAGAGAGACTGCAGCGCCTGTGTCTAACTCCATTTCAATTATCTTCCCTTCGATTTGTGGTTTAACACACATGTATGACAAATTTCCATTCTGTGCCATCATATACACTGTTAACTCTGAATCTGTTGTGCTACCATCACTGTTTGACATTTCTTTTGCATCCATGTGGTGCACTCTGTTCTTTTTAAATTTCTGTTTCACAGTCTTCTCCTTATTTACAGTCTCTTTGTTTCTACACACTTTGGATATGTGACCTGTCCTACTACAACTGTGGCATTTTTGATCTTTGTAGTAACAGTCCATGTACTAATGATTCATTTTTCCACAGCGCACACACTTGTTGTGCTGCTGACTATTCATTGTAATTGCATGCACTTTCATTGCACTACTTAGCTGATGGGTTTCTCTTGCCACTGTCTCCATAGACACAGCTATCTCCATTGCCCTCTTGAAAGTGAGACCGGCCTCTGTCAGCAGTCTTTTCTGTATTGCCTCAGTGTTCAATCCACATACGAGCCTGTCTCTGAGCGCGTCCTGCAAGTGTGCTCCAAACTCGCAGTGTTCTGACAACTTTTTAATGACTGCTATGTACTGCGTCACTGATTCTCCCTCTTGTTGGTTCCGTTTATGGAAGCGAAATCTTTCGGCAATGACAAGCGGCTTCGGAGAAAAATGTCCTTGCAAAGCATCCACAATATCTTTATATTCCTTTGTTCCAGGCTTATATTCCTTTTGTTCCAGCTATCAGGCTACGTAAAAGTCCATAGGTTTTAGCACCTATTACACGAAGAACAGCAACCTTATTGTCTTCCTCAACTTCATTTGCTGTAACAAAATGTTCAAACCTTTCCACGTAGGTAGCCCATTCTTCCACCGACTCGTCAAATGCGTCAATATGACCGATGAATCCGTATGACGCCATGTTTGCAATCGTCCTCCATTGTTAGTAGGCGCGCTCAATAGCGTTTTCTAGCAACTCTTCCCTCACGGCAAGACTTCACTTTTCCCCTTCCACTCACAGTCAATACTGCGGCAGAAACAATGCAGGTAAACCAAAGAGCATTCTCGTCGCCAATATATGTTATGTATTCGTGGATTTCTACTTTAGAGTACCTAGTTAGTGTGAAGGACAAACAGACACGTCTTTATGGCTTGAACTGTATTGGTTTATTGAGACATCCAAAGTAATGCGTGAGCTACATACATGTCAATGCATTCGAGGAGGCACAGCGCCAACTAGTGGTGCGGCCACAAAACAGCAAAGACATCACATTGTGTTTAGTGTTGTTTATTGTTGTTATGTTTTAATGTGTTGTGCTGTAGTCTATAGACAAAGTTAGTTATGGACGACAACGATTTGTGGCCGAGTTCGATCGGGAGGGTGTTTTTATTTTGAAAATTGACCGGATGCTCTATGGCTTTTACTATTTCACTTCCTGCCCGGTCGGTCTGCTCTGTTGAAATTGACGCGGTTCAGCAACGGCTCGCGTCAAAAATAGAACGCTACGGAATGATAGCGCCGCGCCGCTCCTGAGACGCTGCTGAGATGTTCTGCGGCGCGCCCGGTGGGGATGCTTTCATTGATTAGAGTGGCAGCGATCAGCAGCGATGACCGCGGCGCAGCCGTTCCGCGGCGCTTACGTCCCCGGTGGAAATCAGCAAACACCGGTAGTCTGGCATTGTTTGTGTTGGTTGGCTCACCTATATCATCGGTACAAAACCCTCCCAAACAGGGGCAGAGGCATTTTTCCTTTTTTACTAGTACGCTATCCCCACAACTCTGTCGCCATTTCTCAGCTCAGCTGCCGGTTCCACCAGCAGACTGAACTCTGGTGGTGCATGCTGTGCACTACAATACAGCCTCATCTTCGCGGGTCTACATCACAGTTATGACAAATATGTTGCTAACGGCCATCCAACTATGGGCGTTTTCTTAGACCTAACCAAAGGCATTTGATGGTTGACCCTCTTCTCCAACCTCTTATTGATAGGCTTAATGCCATCCGTGTACCTCAATATGCTCTGGTTTAACTCCTTTTTTCAGATACTAATTGTCAGGGTGTTGATTTTGGAGGTAGCAGGTGTGATTATTATTGCCAGGGACACTGTATCGTGTCCAAGTCGACACCAAGAGCAGCCAGCTCTCTGACAGTATGAACAAAGTCATTGAAACTTGTGGGACAGTTTAGTTGACATTTGAATTTTGCTATGAAGTGTTAGGTCTGCCGGTATAATATGGAAGCTGATTGGACCAAAACCGCTAGTTTGGCGTTCACATTAATACATCAATTTTGTATGTCTGTGGATTCAGGACAGTCCATTTGTGTGAGGTGGATCAATTTTTGCGGGTAATTTTGAACTCTGAGGAGAGCAAATAATAGCAAGATAGCGAAATAGATAGATACTGTAATAATTAAGGTATTGCATTTGTTGTACTGTGTCCTGACTGAGAGCAAAGAACCAGGTTCCTTGTGTGTGGAAACTAGGCCAACAATGCAGCATTTTTTAGACAGCATTTTTTGCACGTATTGTTTGAAAATATTATTTTGATTACTAAATAATAAACAGAGGAAACATGGAAATTGTTATTTGAACATGCTTGTCACACCGGCCTGCCGAATAGCTCTACTACAAAGTTGATATTGCAATGGGCGCAACCGAACTTGATGTCTGCAGTGCTGCTTGAAGCCCCGCCCCCCTGGTGACGTCAGGTAGCGAGCAGCCAGTGGCCACAGCGCCCGCTGCTGCTTATGTCGCTCGCGGTGTGACCCATCGGTGAAGTGTGTTCACTGCATTATCCTATTATTTTAGCGAGGACTGTGAAATGTGGGAAATGTGTTTATGTTTTGTTACGCGTTTCTGGAATTTCTTTTTTATATATCGGCCGATATATCGGAATTTTAAATCACCAAATATTTGTATCGGTATCGGCCTTAAAAATCCCATATCGGTCGGGCTCTAGTAGAAACACACTAGAAACCATACAGAATACCCTGGCAACCAGGGCCGCTGCTAAGCTTTTGGGGGCCCTAAGCAGAAATATTCAGCCCCCCCACACACACACAAAAAAACTTCAGAGTTCCATTTATTAAATAAATAGCAATAACATTTAAATACAATTGACATTAAATAAACAGAACTATGAAAATATATAAACAATATATAAAACAACATATATATAATAAAAAAAAACAGCAGGCTCCAAAGATGAACAAAAATAATTATGCACATGAATAAGTTCTAAAAGGAAGTAGCATCATAAAAACAAACAAACACACACACACAGACACACAACTATTTTTCACACACCTGGAAACTACCTTAAAGTGCAATATTATCCAAAACAAACTAAACTATGCAGAACTGTATAACTAACTGTATAACTGTATACTAAATTGCGTGTGCATACTCAACAGTTGCAGGAGGCTTTACAAAGGTGCACGACGACTTTTCCTGGCAGCAAAATCACTGATCAAGTCATCATAAGACAGTCTATCTATGTGCCACTTCAGCATTGATGCTGATGACAGCAAGGTCACTTATACACTCTTGTCCCATTGTTGACCGTAGATATGTTTTGGTAAGTTTTAGTTTAGAGAAACTACACTCAGCAGAGGCAACTGTAACTGGTAGAGTCAAAGCAATTCTGAGAGCAGTCCAGAGATTTGGATACACCTCTTGCAGGTCATTGTCATGCAGAAAGGTCAGCATCTCCATGGCAGTTGTCTGTGATGGGAGTTGAGGGAGGTTGATTATCTCCTGCATCATCTCCAGTCCATCAATATCAGCTTCGCCTTTATCTTTGAGAGTTTTCTCCACATCGATACAGTGTTTGTGAAGGTCCTGCTTGGATATACCATGTATTTTCTGAAAATCAAGTAACAGTCCAAATGTGTCTCTCACCTGGCTCAGGGTCTCGAACCGCTCCTGCAGCGACATCAGAACTGAGTCCACAACACGGTTGAAAAATTCTACTTCAAGCCTCTTCTGTGCATCACTGAAGGGCTCATCAGGAACTTCATAGCCAAACTGCCTTTTTGTGCTTCTCAACCTCTTCTGTTTGAGCTGAGGTTTGAGGTTAAGAGCCTCACACAGCTCCTTGGCAGTTGCTATGGCCTCAGAAAACCCAGACTGCCTGTACTTTGTAAGGGAGGCTTTTGCAGTCTCAATGAGCTTGGCTGCAATGTCAAGCTGCATTGACGATGACTGCAGCAGCTTGTTCACCTGGTTGGTGACTGAAAGTACTTCAGCCCAAACAATAGTGCAGATCAGAAATCTGAATGAGCCAAGCTCTTCTGCCAGGCCTTAAGCCTCTGACCTTGCAACAGGGTTCAGTGACAGCTTGTCTTGCTTCCAAGAGAGCTTCTCTGACTTCTTTAAATTGACTTCGGACAGCTATAACACTCTGAAGCCTACTCTCCCATCTTACATCACTCCATGATTTCAGAGTCAACTTGAAATGTTTGAGTAAGATGTCCCACCACTGTATGGCTGCTGAGAAAAAAACAAAACAGCCTCTGAAGGTATCCAAAATAGCCAATTGCATCCGTAGTTGACTTAGCAGCATCTGATATGACCAGATTCATTGTATGTGCGGCACCATGGACAAACACTGCCCTTGAATTCAGTTGTAGCAGTCTGGCCTGCACTCCTTGCCTCTTTCCCTTCATATTGGCGCCATTATCATAGGCCTGCCCTCTGCAATCTTCAAAGGAAATGCCAAGTTCCCTCAACTTTTCCAGAACAACATTTGAGAGATTGAGGCCTATCATTTCCACCACGTTCATAAATCCAAGGAAGTACACTTTGATGTCTGGCTTAGGCACCAATTCAACAATGCGCACAACAAGGGACATTTGTTCCTTATGGCTGATGTCTGGGGTGCAGTCAAGGATGAAGGCATAATATTTAACTTCTTGGATTTTTGCCACAATGGTTCAAACTGTTTGGGAGGAGACAATCTCTATTATTTCATTTTGAGTCTGTTGTCCAAGATAGTGTGTTCTGGAAGCCTCATCTTTAATTCTGGCCACATGTCTCTGTGTAACTGAATCAAATTCAGCCAGCAGCTCCATTGTCTTGTTCGTATAGACTTTGTGAAGAGCCCCTAAAAGCCACATTTCTGGTGGCTAGAGACAGCGTTATTGAGAACAAGCTTTTCAGGACATCTCGCCATCTTTTCTTCTCTGCCTCCATTAAGGCCTCCTGCTGGTCTAAAGCTAGATTCTTCCTCAGTCGCATATCCAGTTCCCTCCATTTCAACATGCACTTGGTATGGTCTGGGCTACCTTCATGGCTTCTCAAGCAGATGTTAATGTTGGACCAGTCGCCATAGCCTGTTTCTGTCAGCTTTATACTCTTTGACCCGAACAGCTTGCATGCAAAACAGAACACAGTGTTGTGAGACCTTGGCGCTGCTCTGCTGGCGACATGGAGAAGGGCTCCTGTTGCATGTCCTTTGTTCGTTTGTCATGTTCCCGTTTAATGTCTGGTTTCGGTGGATTAAATGCGCAGATTTATTGGAGATGACCGCTCATGCTTTGAGCTGTATGATGCGTGTATGTGGAGTGAATTGGTGAGGAATTAAGGCACTGGTGTTGGCGTGGATGATCCTGGCCGGACCCGTCACCCAATGCATGGCGGAGGATCCTATCAATAACAGCGGCCTGAGGACATACAGCTGTTCAGAGCTGCTGGGACTGCGGGAGAGCGGCACACTACCATCGCCTGGTCTTCTGCAGGATGTTCCTGGTGAACTGTGCCGACACCATGGGGGAAAGTATCGGCGAAGCAGGGCTAGGAAGCGAGGTAGGAGAGGCGGCATTAGATGGCGCATACGATCAGCCACCAAGCTACCGCTACCGCCGATGCTCCTATGCAATCCCCGCTCCCTTAAAAATAAGCTGGATGATTTGCGTCAACAGGTGGGAGCCTGCTATGAGTATCGGGAGTCGGGCATTATGGCTTTTACGGAGACTTGGTTCGGTAAGGATGTTCCGGACAATTTTATTCAGATTGAGGGGTTTTCCCACGTACGTTTGGACAGAGATGTAAACTCAGGTAAACTCCGCGGAGGGGGCGTGTGTATCTACATCAATGACAGCTGGTGCCGAAACCTTGCAGTGAGGGACAGAATATGCACCCCTGATTTAGAGCTTTTGTGTGTCACCTTGCGGCCACACTATCTCCCCCCGGGAATTTACCAATTTGTTTGTGTGCGTTGTCTATGTCCCACCCAGCGGTAATGCGGGCAGGGCAGCAAATCTAATTGCAGATTGTGTTCACCGTCATCTAGAAAGCAAGCCTGATGCCCCAATGATGATACTTGGGGATTTCAATCATTGCAGTGTGACGAATGGATAACTGCACATATGTATCAACAGACTGTAATATCCTCACATAGCCACAAAGGAATAGAAATAAATATACAAGTTGTATTAACTGCACCTGAACACTAGATGGCGGCATACATAATACACTGGGGGCGGGCGCTCAACACTAGCCAATCAGAGCATATTATGCGTCATAGAGGCCACGCCTGCCCAGATACTAGCAAACTACAGATCCGGGGGGAGGGCAGACACCCCCCAGGCACAGATATCTGGACAGATATCCAGCTAAGGGGGTCGCTCCACGCGTGAACTATACATACCCCTCCATTTGCTTGATAGATAATATAACTAAAGTTAAACAAATAAAGTGAGTTAAAGCGATCCTGTGTCGGCAGCCTCCTTCCTCAAAGAACACACCACAGCAGCTTAAATAAAACACTGCCAGGATTTGACCAATATGTGAAGTGCAGCACCAGGAATAATAATATACTGGAAACATGTTATGGGAATATTAAAGATGCATATACTGCCAGAGCCAGACCTCCACTTAAAAACTCAGACCATAACGTAATTCAGCTGCTTCCCACTAGTGGTGGATTTTCTCGTTCGTTTGCGCGAATCGGTTCGCGTCGTTCAGTTCGCCACAGAGAGTCGTTCGTTCGTTCGTTCGTTCGTTCGTTCGTGTTTCCGGTAGCGCTGAATCATTCACTGACTCGTTCAGTCTTCAGTCGTTCACTTAGCTCCTCCCTCGTTCGCGAATCGCGAACGACTCGGCGAACGGCGAATGCCAGCCGAGTCGGTCAGACTCGGCTCCTCCTCGTTCACGAATCAATGCAGCTGAGTCGGTCTCGGACTCCCTCGTTCTTCTCATTTACTAACTAATCACGAAATCACGATTCACAATCGTGCAATGGTGCAAATGATGGTGTTAATAAATGTGTTCATAGCAAATACAACATTGTGTCTGGTTGAATATGTTAACATATGTATTTAATTTGAGTTCAACAGATTTATTTAATGTATGCATAATGACATGTCAGGATCAAAATGCCCCGTTCCCCCAATTCAAGGTAAAGTTAGACAAACCAAACGCAGCGGGATGTGTGTGTGTGTGTGTGTGTGTGTGTGTGTGGGGGGGGGGGGGGGTAGTAGATTATTGGATGTATATCAGCAAGATAATAGACTTGATTTAGCAATGATGAGTTTTAAAGTTAATGATGTACAGTTGTGTTTATTCTGGGCATATTTTATTTACTATTGTGAAGATGGCCATTGGCCACCCCCACTCAAGACCAAGATCCACCAAGGTGGGGGTCCTGGCCGGGTTGCGTGCGTGAGAAGGAAGCATGAAAGAACGAGACAGATTGACGAGACATTCAAATATTTTATTAATCTGGCATGACACAGAAAATACAAAGACAGCATGTATTTACCATTTCACTGATATGTAAATGTAAAAGGCAATATTCAAATGTGAAAGTGGTATTGTTAATGTGTCAACCATTCGAAAGCGTCCTAGACTCACAGACAGACAAACAACATACATTGGCTGGCTCTCGTGATGACGAGTCGTGAGTGACGTCTCAGTCCTCGAGTCAATCAGTCAGCGAACGACTCGCGAATCAGCGGCGCCGCGAATCAGCGCGTCAGAGAGACTCAGCGAACGAGACGAACGAGCGAACGACGCAAACGAGAGTGGCGAACGAGGTCAGTTCGTTCACTTTAAAGAGTCGTTCGTTCGAACTGGTTCGTTCGCGAACGACCCATCACTACTTCCCACATATCGGTCTGTTTTTAAATCTACCAAACCGGTCACTCAGACGGTGAAGGTATGGACTAATGATAAATTGGAGGAGCTGAAGGGATGCTTCCTTTGTACGGATTGGGATATCTTTCTCAAGGATACGGACATAGACAGTGCTACAGAAGCAACTACTGACTACATCAATTTTTGCATTGAGTCTGTCATACCCACAAAGACAATTAAACGGTATCCCAACAATAAATCTTATTTTACCCCTGACATTATGGACTGTATTAAAAGGAAAAAAGGCGCTTTCAAGTCGGGGGATAAAGCAGCGGTCCGAGCGGCCCAAAAGGACCTAAATCTGAAGATAACATCAGCGCGCCATCAACATAAAGAACGGGCAGAGCAAAACTTGGCGGAATGCAATACTAAGAAACTTTGGGACTCAATTAGACATATGACGAACATGGACGCGAAAAAGAAACCTCCGTTTGCTCATAATGAAATTACCAGGGCAAATGAACTGAACAATTTTTATATGCGTTTTAATGTTGATAACAGTGCAGATTGTGCTGATGTCTTAGAATCTGTGATTTGTGATTTAAACGTGGATATAATTGAAATTGATCTGGAAACAGTCATTAAAACTTTTAAAACTATTCAGACTAAAAAGGCAACAGGTCCAGACGGCCTGTCAGCTTTTATTTTGAAATCTTTTGCTCAGGAACTGTCCCCGGTCTGGGTGAAACTATTCCAGTTTTCCATGGACACTTATACAGTGCCAAGACTATGGAAAAAATCTATTATACTACCCATACCTAAAAAGGTCAGTCCCCAGGAGGACAATGATTACCGGCCGGTGGCCATCACCTCAAATGCTTTTAAATCATTAGAGAAGATCATGATAGAGAAGCTTCAAACAGCTGTGGAACCAGCGCTTGATAAATATCAATTTGCCTACACCAAAAACCGCACCACAAGTGATGCCATAGCGACTGTAATGCATCTTGTTCTGAAGCACCTAGAAAATCCAGCTGGATATGCTAGACTTCTTTTTGTTGATTTTTCCGCTTTTAATCTCATTCAACCACACATTCTTTTGAAGAAATTAGTTCAGCTAAATGTCAATCCTTTCTTAATTCGGTGGTACTATTCTTTTTTATCGAATAGGCCACAGCAGGTTAAGTTTAACTCAGCTTTGTCTGATCTGGCTGTATGCAGCACTGGTGCCCCCCAGGGGTGTGTTAGTTCACCTTTTCTGTTCACGTTGTATACCAACGACTGTGTCAGTTCTGAGCCAAATCAATTCACAGTAAAATTTTCTGATGACACTGTCATACTTAGCCTGCTCACCAAACATACTAATTTGAGTGTTCATCAACTTGCGGTTGACAAGTTTGTCAACTGGTGTGATGCTGTGACACTCGCTGCTTATTAATACGACTAAAACTGTTGAGATGTTGTTGGATCCTAGATCAATGGGAGACCAGAGCCCTGTGGCCGTCCATGGCCAGGACATTGTGCAGGTCAAAACATTCAGGTACCTTGGTGTCTATGTTGACAGCGATTTGAGCTGGGGCACACAGGTGGCCAATGTTTGTGCCAAAATTCACCAACGTCTCCATTTCCTACGTAGGATCAGAGTATTTGGAGTTTGCAAAAATATTATGCTAATTTTTTATAGAGCAGCAATTGAGTCAATACTCCGCTATGGTATCACCAGCTGGTTTGGTAACTTAACTGTTAAATCTAGAGCTGAAATCTCAAGCCTTGTCAAAACTGCTGGCAAGATTATGGGAATAACACCCCCCCTAAATCCACAGGACCTTTTTGAGCAGGCGACAATCAGACAGGCAAATGCCATTTTAACAGATAGTTCTCATGTGCTGAATAGTGAATATACTCTCCTGAACTCTGGAAAGAGATATAGGCTTCCTTTGTGCAGGCACAATCGATACAAACATTCCTTTGTGCCTGCATCAACCAAGCTTCTCAACAGCAGGAAATGATTGCGATGTTTCTGTATATGTATACGAACATAGGCTATGTGTATATGGAAATTAATGTATTATGAGTCAAACTATGGACATATGTGAGTGAATGGATTAATGTATGCTTGAGGTTATGTGATGCTGATATGAATGTATATTTATGATTAGTTAGAGTAGCGGTGTGGATGCATGTGAATGACGTTCACATCAGCTTGCTGCATGTGCAGGATTGTCCAGTGTTGTCTGTTTACTCCACCAGTCTTTTAACTTGATGTTCTTTTTGTACTGTATGTGTTTTTTATGTATGCAACATGTTCCCTGTCTCCGCAACAAATTTCTCCCTGGTGGAGACCAATAAACTAACCTAACCTAACCTAACCTTTGGAGAGTAGACAAGCCAGCTTCTTTGGATTTTCTCTCTATTAGGAAGGGATTTAAATTTGAGATTTATGTGAAATGCCCTTCCATCTGCTTTGTGAAATGGAGCCTTCAGACATGGTGGACGGCAGGCGCGCTGGAACCCGTTTCATGTGAGGGGGGCTGGGGGCTGCGACCGACGCGGGGGCGCGATCGTCAACGGGGGCGCGATCGTCAACGGGGGGGTGGGGGGCTGGGTGCGCGATTGTCGCCGGGGGGGGAGGGTGCGCGATCGTCAACGGGGGGGGGGGGGGGCTGGGTGCGCGATTTCAACACGTTCTCATCCCAACTCGTAATATAACGACGATTTGTCACGCCCCTAGACGTCTGACATTGACGCAAAAGGTACCCTCCCGCGTCTGTGTGAAACGATCTGGGGGTTCTCATAAACCCATTCGCGGTGGTAAGAGACGAGCAGAGTCTACAGCGTCCGCTCGCAGAGCAGAGTCTACAGCGTCCGCAGTCTACTGTGAAACAATTCACTCCAAAAAGGGTTATGGACGGTTATGGTTAGGGTTAGGGTTAGGGTTAGGGTTAGCGTAATCTATCACCGTGACCGGGTTATTATTGGAGTGAATGGACGCTGTAGACTCTGCTCGTCTCTTACCACCGCAAACGGGTTTATGAGAACCCAGATCGTTTCACACAGACGCGGGAGGGGACCTTTTTGCGTCAATGTCAGACGTCTAGGGGCGTGACAAATTGTCGGTATATTACGAGTTGGGATGAGAACGGGCTGGCGATTTATGACCAACGGAGGCGGGGGGGGGGGGGGGGGGGGGGGTCATTGCAGCATTGCAGCCCCCGCAGCCCCCCCCTTCCCGCGCTAGTGGTGGACGGTTGCTGGAGTTGTTCAGGATCCTGGGGTTGTTGGCTGCTTGCATGACTGCTGGATGGTAGCTCATCATCTGAATCTTCCTCCTGATGGCGTGTTGCTCCTTGAACATATTTAAGCATTGACCCTGTGAATATAAACAACAAACAAAACAAATAAACATTTGCTATGAGCAACATCACTGAAATTAGACCTATAAAACACGGACTTAACAGAAAGCGATGCACGGGCGTCATCTCGCTGTTTCCTCTTCTTTCTTTTTACAGCGCCAGATTCATGTGGTCTCTTACTCATTATTATGCCAGCCTCAGCCTCAACATTCGGATTAATAAATTAGGATACTTCACTAGGCAAAAGGCTAAAGAGCGATTGCGAACTCCAATGCGAAATGACGAGAACTGTGAAGGCTACCATTTCAGGGAAGTGGGGGAAACTATTTTTATATATTAGGTAAAAACATCGAATTTGGTGGGCATGTTAATAACACATGTATACATTTTTTGCAATATAAAAATGTAATCATTTTCATGACATTTTTTTTCAACCATAATTTTGGGGGCCACCGCCAGGTACTTGGGGCCCTACGCGCTCTGCGTACTCTGTGTATGCGGTGGGCCTGCTGGCAACCACCCATTACACCCTAGCAACCACTTAGAACACCCTAGCAACCACCCAGAACACTATAGCAAAACAACAAGTGCAGAACACCCTAGCAACCGTCCAAAACACCCAAGGAACCACATACAACACCCTAGAAGCCTCCATAAAACTAGACACTACTTCACGTCACTCTACTGTACATTTCGGATATACCAGGGACTAAAAACTTTGATTTCACCAAGCTACACACCACAATTTCTTGCTTTTTCAAGTTAGAAATCAAATATACCTTTTAAAATCAAATCTGATTTCATGGTACCCAGCTGACCATTGTTTTCCTTTGCAGGGCCTAAAGCAGTCACTAACCTTACAGTAGCAGCTGTGAACACCACTGCTGTCCAGTTGACCTGGGTCAGGCAGGATGACTATGAGCAAGGCTACGCCTATCAAGTCACTGTACAAAAGGATGAAAAGGATTGTCAACCACCACAATTAACCACCACCGAGAACTACACCGTCACTGATCTGACTCCTGGAGGAAACTACACCTGGTGTGTGGTAACGGTTGTAGGAGAAGTCAACTCCACTGAGGAGTGCATCACTGATAACACAAGTATGTCCCTGAAGCTTGCTTTTTCTTTATTATGTTGACAGTGTACCACCAGATTCTGTCATTAACATGCATTGAAAATATGACAGTTATGACAAATATTTTGCCTAACCCAATTTGACCTAACCAAAGCCATTTGACGGTTGACCCTCTTCTCCAACCTCTTATTGATAGGCTTAATGCCATCTGTGTACCTCAATATGCTCTGGTTTAACTCCTTTTTTCAGATACCAATTGTCAGGGTGTTGGTTTTGGAGGTAGCAGGTGTGATTATTATTGCCAGGGACACTGTACCGTGTCCAAGTCGACACCAAGAGAGCGGCCAGCTCTCTGACAGTGTGAACAAGTCATTGAAACTTGTGGGACAGTTTAGTTGACATTTGAATTTTGCTATGAAGTGTTAGGTCTGCAAATACAATTGAAGGTGCCAACATTATGGCGTTTTTTTCATGTCCTTCATGTCTAACCCCACAGAGGAACATTGGGAGGATGCGCGTTGATAGGCTTCTTCTTGAGCGGCGAATACAACAACAACACAGCGCAGCGGTATAACATGGAAGCCGATTGGACCAAAGTCCAATAGTTAGTTCGGCGTTCGCATTAATACATCAATTTTGTACGTCTGTGGATTCAGGACAGTCCATTTGTGTGAGGTGGATCAATTTTTGCGGGTAATTTTGAACTCTGAGGAGAGCAAAGAATAGCAAGATAGCGAAAAAGATAGATACTGTAATAATTAAGGCATTGCATTCATTTCAATGGCCCCAGAAACGTTTTTAAACTGTGGTCGTACATTTGCAGAATGTACCCGACTTTTATTATTTCTTTCTTTTTCCACCAATCTACCGTATTGGTCCGAATATAAGACGACCCTGATTATAAGACGACCCCCCCTTTTTCAAGACTCATTTTTGGAAAAAGAGTTTTTGAAGACCAAATCTTGTTTTTATAAAGAAAAAAAGTTTTTTACATATTTTAAATAAAATCATGTTTTCATTAAATTGTCACATTTAAATACAATTAAATGTAATCACATTTGTAAATGAACGACTTATAGTATTTAAATACCATAAAAATGAAAATAAACTGTAGTCTATTGGTACCCGTATTTTCCGCACTATAGGGCGCACTGGATTATAAGGCGCACTGTCAATGAATGTCTATTTTCGAAAATTTTTCATATATAAAGCGCACCGGACTATAAGGCGCATTAAGCGAAACAAAACAGTCAGATAAGTCAGTCAGTCAAACTTTATTAAACACGTTCACAATAACTCTCAACATTGTTCAAATGTTAATGAGCGTATTCACAATAACTCCCAACCTTGTTCAGTTATAACATGTAAAAAAAACACAGTCTGATATCGCTAAATCAAACGTTAGCGTATTCACAATAACTCCCAACCTTGTTCAGTTGTAACACGTAAAAAAAACCAGTCTGATATCGCTAAATCAAACGTTAGCGTATTCAGTTTGAAGTCCGCGTCGTAAGCGTGTCTCTTGACAGGTGCCATTTTGGGGTCTTTATTGTAATATTATGGTGAAGCACGTGTATTACTCCGCGACACTCCTGACTACGGTAGCCATAACAACCAGAATTAATCCATATATAAGGCGCTCCGGATTATAAGGCGCACTGTCGTTTTTTGAGAAAATGAAAGGCTTTTAAGTGCGCCTTATAGTGCGGAAAATACGGTATTTCTAATACCAATTAGGCCATCCATCTCATAGAGACATAACCATGTAACCTATCAAAATGTAAATAACTGCATTAACCATCGAAGTGAAGTCTAATTGTAGAACAGCGCCATCTGTTGTTGTGAATGTATATTGACATTTAAAAGTCTAGACCCCGAATATAAGACGACCCCACTTTTTCAGACGTATTTCCAGGAAAAATACCCCGTGTTATATTCGGACCAATATGGTACTCAAAATGCCACAGGTTGCCATTTGTGTTGTAATACTGCCATCTAGTGGCCACTTAGGCGAACACGCCAATAAGTAACCAGTAGCCTACAAAAAATGCAGATGTTAATAATGTCACCGTAAATCAATATTATTTCTTCAAAGTCACAAACGACCTCCTACTCTCTGATTCCGGCTCCCTCACCATTCTTCTCCTCCCGGACCTCAGTGTTGCCTTTGACACCGTCAACCACTCCATCCTCCTCAGCCGCCTGAAATCTATAGGCATCATCGACTCCGCCCTCTCCTGGTTCAACTCATACATGTCTGAAAGATTTCACTATATCACAATAAACAATCACAAATCCCACACCACCCCTGTCTCACACGGAGTCCCTCAAGGCTCAGTGCTTGTCCCCTTCCTCTTCATCCTCTACATGCTCCCACTTGGTCACATCATCCGCTGCCATGGACTTCACTTTCACTGCTATGCCGACGATACTCAACTCTACATCACCACCAAAACCATCACTTCAGCTATTCTCTCCACCCTCACCAACTGCCTCACCGACATAAAAACCTGGATGAACCACAACTTCCTCAAACTCAACAGCAATAAAACTGAAATTATAATCTTTGGCCCAAAATCCACCCTCCCCACCTCCCAGAACTTCTCACTCTGCATCGATGGTCACTCTGTCACTCCCTCCCCCCTGGTCAGAAACCTTGGCATCTACATGGACCCCACACTCTCCTTCAAGTCACACATAAACCACGTCACCAAAACATCCTTCTTCCACCTCCGGAACATAGCACGCCTTCGACCCACTCTCTCCTTCTCAGCCGCTGAAACACTAATTCATGCCTTCATCACCTCCAGACTCGACTACTGCAATAGCATCCTGTATGGTCTCCCCTCCACTGTTCTTCAAAAACTGCAATATGTTCAAAACTCCGCTGCCCGACTGCTCACCTACACCCCCTCCAGAGAACAAATCACGCCCATCCTCCGTCAACTTCACTGGCTTCCCGTAAAACAACGCATACATTTCAAGATCCTCCTCACCACCTATAGCCTGGCAAGCCAGACCCACATCAGAAAGATGTAGGGTCTGGCATTGCTCCATTGGCAGTGTGGGCGGGATAAACGGTTGTCTTTCAAGTTCCCTCTGCACGCAATAGGATAGCGCTACAACCAATCAGAGCAATGAAGAAGGTGACGTAGTCAGAGCGACGGCTCTGACTACGTAATTAATCAAAACTCCGAATACATCTTTCTTTTCGAGGAAAGACTTCAGTGCCGTTCTTTGTTCTTTTCTCAAACAAAATGTTAACTTCAAGTCTTGAAGAGTCGCGGCCAAAGCCGAGTCGAAAGACAGCTGTTCGCCAGCAGCAGCAGCAGCCATTGTTTACCTCTAACACAGAACCGTCGCAACTCTGTCGTCATGGTAGCCCGGCTTCCGATTCCGCCCCTCACGATGTGATTGGCCTGACAGATTTTCTGTTTCCAGCAGCGCAAAACGACGGAAAAAGGCTAGACCCCCTGGCTGCAAATGAAATTTGCTGCCGCTAGGGGCGTCTAGATTTCTAGGCTACACCACCTACAAAGCCCTAAACAACCTTGCCCCTTCATACCTGACAAATCTCCTCCATCGCCCCATTCACCCCCACCGAACACGCTCCACTGATGCCAACACCCTCACCCCCATCACCAGGACCAAATACCGCACCATAGGGGGCAGAGCCTTTGCCATTGCTGCCCCTACCCTCTGGAACTCCATCCCCCTGGCCATCCGAAACTCTGATTCACTGCCGTCTTTCAAAAGTCATCTCAAAACCCATCTCTTCAACATCACTTACAACACCTGACAAATCATTTTACACCCTCTCTCTTTCTCATTTTCCTACCTACTCTCTCTGTATTGTTGTTTTTGAGTATCTGTATGTGTTTGTATGCATGTATGTACTGTATGTATTGTCCATTTGTATCCTTTTTGTTTTTGTGTTTTTGTAAAGCGTCTTTGGGTACCTAGTAAAGCGCTATATAAAACCTATGTATTATTATTATTACACAACACCCTAGCAACCGTCCAAAACACCCAAGAAGCCACATATGACTAGACACTACTTCACGTCACTCTACTGTACATTTCCGATATACCAGGGACTAAAAACGTTGATTTCACCAAGCTACACACAATTTCTTGCTTTTTCTAGTTAGAAATCAAATACACCTTTTACAATCAAATCTGATTTCATGGTACCCAGCTGACGATTGTTTTCCTTTGCAGGGCCTAAAGCAGTCACTAACCTTACAGTAGCTGCTGTGAACACCACTGCTGTCCAGTTGACCTGGGTCAGGCAGGATGACTATAAGCAAGGCTACTCCTATCAAGTCACTGTACGAAAGGATGAAAAGGATTGTCAACCACCACAATTAACCACCACCGAGAACTACACCGTCACTGGTCTGACTCCTGGAGAAAGCTACACCTGGTGTGTGGTAACAGTTGTAGGAGAAGTCAACTCCACTGAGGAGTGCATCACTGATAACACAAGTATGTCCCTGAAGCTTGCTTTTTCTTTATTATGTAGACAGTGTACCACCAGATTCTGTCATTAACATGCATTGAAAATATGACAGTTATGACAAATATTTTGCTAATGGCCAACCAACTATGGGCGTTTTCTTAGACCTAACCAAAGCCATTTGACAGTTGACCCTCTTCTCCAACCTCTTATTGATAGGCTTAGTGCCATCTGTGTACCTCAATATGCTCTGGTTTGACTCCTTTTTTCAGATACCAATTGTCAGGGTGTTGGTTTTGGAGGTAGCAGGTGTGATAATTATTGCCAGGGACACTGTATCGTGTCCAAGTCGACACCAAGAGCGGCCAGCTCTCTGACAGTGTGAACAAGTCATTGAAACTTGTGGGACAGTTTAGTTGACATTTGAATTTTGCTATGAAGTGTTAGGTCTGCAAATACAATTGAAGGTGCCAACATTATGGCATATGTCCTTCATGTCTAACCCCACAGAGGAACATTGGGAGGATGCGCGTTGATAGGCTTCTTCTTGAGCGGCGAATACAACAACAACACAGCGCAGCGGTATAACATGGAAGCCGATTGGACCAAAACCGCTAGTTCGGCGTTCGCATTAATACATCAATTTTGTACGTCTGTGGATTCAGGACAGTCCATTTGTGCGAGGTGGATCAATTTTTAAGGGGAATTTTGAACTCTGAGGAGAACAAAGAATAGCAAGATAGCGAAATAGATAGATACTGTAATAATTAAGGCATTGCATTAATTTCAATGGCCCCAGAAACGTTTTAAACTGTGGTCATACATTTGCAGAATGTACCCGACTTTTATTATTTCTTTTTTTTCCCCACCAATCTACTCAAAATGCCACAGGTTGCCATTTGTGTTGTAATACTGCCATCTAGTGGCCACTTAGGCGAAGACACCAATAAGTAACCAGTAGCCTACAAAAAATGCAGATGTTAATAATGTCACCGTGAATGAAAATGATTTCTTAAGCCGATTCAATCAATATTATTTCTTAACCTCAATTCATACAAGTGGGGAATTGCTGTATCTCTTGCAATGATTGTATGTAGAGTTTCCCCTCAGAAGCTGACGAAGTGGTACCACCCAATTTTAAATGCATTAAGACTGGACATGAAAATGGAGGTGTTAACAGGGTACTTTCTGTCATCTTAAGACGTACTAAATAGACGTATTAATGCGCACGCCGAGCTAGAAGTTTTGGTCCAATCAGCATTCCATAGTGTAATAAAGTAAAGCTAGGTTGACTTGTTAATATGTAATTAAACCTAACGGTACGAGCCACATGTAAACACACCGGTAGTCTGCCATTGTTTGTAGGTTTCTGGCGCATGCTCAATGTGTGAAACAATTGCCATGTGAAAATCGAGGTGATATTGTTTTTGTGAAAACCCCGGTTTCCTGGAGGGAGTTTTTTTAAATAATAATAATAATAATAATTAATTGCATTTATATAGCGCTTTTCAAGACACCCAAAGCGCTTTACATAGTGTGTGGGGGGATATGACCAGTGTGTAGCACCCACTTGGGTGATGCACGGCAGCCAGTATGCGCCAGAACGCTCACCACACACTGGCTAAGCGGAGAGGTATGAAACTAACCAATTAGAGACCAGGGGATGATTAGGTGGCCATGATGGTACAAGAGCCGGGTTGGGAGTTTGGCCGGGACACCGGGGTTAGCACCCCTACTCTTGCGATGAGTGCCACGGGATCTTTTAGTGACCACAGGGAGTCAGGACCTCGGTTTAACGTCTCATCCGAAAGACGGTGCTCTAGACAGGACGGAGTCCCCGTCTCCATCCCGGGGCATTGGGGATCTTACAGAGGCCAGAGGGATGAGCGCCCCCTACTGGCCCTCCAACACCACTGCCAGCACCAACTGGTCTCCCATCCAGAGATGGACCAGACCAGCCCCTGCTTAGCTTCCAAAGAAACCAGCAGTGCAAGGCAGGGAGCCATGGTGCTGGTTTTAAATGTCTGTTTCCAGTGACCTAAAACGCAATTCATCTGTGGATGAAATGCCAAAACGCATAGAAAAAGCTACGTTTTCAGATATACCTTGTACATGTGGACCAGGCAAAGTCTAGCATTTCGGGCATTTTGAATCCGCTTTGTTACTACTGCTCGTCTCATTTCCAGCGTTGACTCAATGATGCCATTTGCAAAGCAGCAAATCACGATCAAGAAGTCAAATAGTGCACACAGCTTTGTCTGTGTTGGTTGGCTCACCTATATCATCGGTACAAAACCCTCCCAAACAGGGGCAGAGGCATTTTTCCTTTTTTACTAGTACGCTATCCCCACAACTCGCAGTCGCCATTTCTCAGCTCAGCTGCCGGTTCCACCAGCAGACTGACCTCTGGTGGTGCATGCTGTGCACTACAATACAGCCTCATCTTCGCAGGTCTTTAGACCGTGGTGGAAACGCAGACAACAACAGGCTGAAGGAAGCTTTTAGTTCCTTGAAAAGTAGTTCCTGGGACTAAGAGTTCTAGTAATTTGGGTAGAAACTAGGGATGTCCGATATTGGCTTTTTTACCGATAACCGATAACCGATATTGTTCAACTCTTAATTTCCGATACTGATATCAACCGATACCGATATATGCGGCCACGTGAAACCTCCGCTTTACACTCATTGCAATAGGCTTTATGCCGAGCGGAAGTGTGGATTAATAAATAAAAACAAAACAGCGGTAAAAGCTAGCGTGTGTGTCCGGGAGAGGGCTGCTCTCCTCGGACATATTACTCTGAAGCCCCGGTGACGGTCTGGAAGTGCAGATTAAAAAAATAAAAATTAAACAGCGGTAAAAGCTAGCGTGTGTGTCCGGGAGAGGGCTACTATGGGGGTATTATTGAGACAATATTATTTGTGTGTGCGTATCTCAATCTGTGTGTGTGTAATAAGATTTGTGTGTATTCACATTTGTGTGTATTCACATTTGTGTGTGCGTAATAAGATTTGTCTGTCTGTATTCACATTTGTGTGTGTGTGTAAAAAAATCTGTGTGTCTGTATTCACATTTGTGTGTGTGTGTGTAAAAAAATCTGTGTGTCTGTATTCACATTTGTGTGTTTGTGATAAGATTTGTGTGTCTGTATTCACATTTGTGTGTGTGTAAAAAAATCTGTAGCCCCGGTGACGGTCTGGAGGTGCGGATGAATAAATAAAATAATGTGAGCGCGGTACAGCGGACCTGAACCGGTTGTGATGAGACTGTTTCGCAGAATGCGTTAGTATGTTGCGCTGACCCCTATTTTACTATTCAACGTAGAAACTTTGAAATAATTCCAAACCACCGACATAACTACAGCTACAACTAGCGTCCCGCTAGGCCGCTACACGGCCGCACATGCCCAGGCTTGTTATTGAGACGGCGCGGCGCGTTTGATGATGTCATCAAACCACGTCCTCACTTGAAACATAACAGATGTCTGAAATTATTTCAAAATCGATTTTGGTATCGGTTAAAAAACCGATACCGATATTTTCCGATATTGATTTTTTATGCCAATATCGGCCGATAATATCGGTGGGCCGATAATATCGGACATCCCTAGTAGAAACACACTAGAAACCATACAGAATACTCTGGCAACCACCCATTACACCCTAGCAACCACTTAGATCACCATAGCAACCACCCAGAACATTATAGCAAAACAACAAGTGTAGAACACCCTAGCAACCATCCAAAACACCCAGGAAGCCACATATAACACCCTAGAAGCCACCATAAAACTAGACACTACATCACGTCACTCTACTGTACATTTCCGATATACCAGAGAGTAAAAACTTTGATTTCACCAAGCTACACACAATTTCTTGCTTTTTCTAGTTAGAAATCAAATACACCTTTTACAATCTAATCTGATTTCATGGTACCCAGCTGACAATTGTTTTCCTTTGCAGGGCCTAAAGCAGTCACTAACCTTACAGTAGCTGCTGTGAACACCACTGCTGTCCAGTTGACCTGGGTCAGGCAGGATGACTATAAGCAAGGCTACTCCTATCAAGTCACTGTACGAAAGGATGAAAAGGATTGTCAACCACCACAATTAACCACCACCGAGAACTACACCGTCACTGGTCTGACTCCTGGAGAAAGCTACACCTGGTGTGTGGTAACGGTGGTAGGAGAAGTCAACTCCACTGAGGAGTGCATCACTGATAACACAAGTATGTCCCTGAAGCTTGCTTTTTCTTTATTACGTAGACAGTGTACCACCAGATTCTGTCATTAACATGCATTGAAAATATGACAGTTATGACAAATATTTTGCTAATGGCCAACCAACTATGGGCGTTTTCTTAGACCTAACCAAAGTCATTTATTGTTGACCCTCTTCTCCAACTTCTTATTGATAGGCTTAATGCCATCTGTGTACCTCAATATGCTCTGGTTTAACTCCTTTTTTCATTTACCAATTGTCAGGGTGTTGGTTTTGGAGGTAGCAGGTGTGATTATTATTGCCAGGGACACTGTATCGTGTCCAAGTCGACACCAAGAGCGGCCAGCTCTCTGACAGTGTGAACAACGTCATTGAAGCTTGTGGGACAGTTTAGTTAACATTTGAATTTTGCTATGAAGTGTTAGGTCTGCAAATTAAAGGCGCCGCCGCCAACATTATGGCATTTTTTTCATGTCCTTCATGTCTAACAACACAGAGGAACATTGGGAGGATGCGCGTTGATAGGCTTCTTCTTAAGCGGCGAATACAACAACAACACAGCACAGCGGTATAACATGGAACTTAGCCGATTGGACCAGAACCGCTAGTTCGGCGTTCGCATTAATACATCAATTTTGTACATCTGTGGATTCATGACAGTCCATTTGTGTGAGGTAGATCAATTTTTGCGGGTAATTTTGAACTCTGAGGAGAGCAATGAATAGCAAGATAGCTAAATAGATAGATACTGTAATAATTAACGCATTGCATTAATTTCAATGGCCCCAGAAACGTTTTAAACTGTGGTCGTACATTTGCAGAATGTACCCGACTTTTATTATTTCTTTCTTTTTCCACCAATCTACTCAAAATGCCACAGGTTGCCATTTGTGTTGTAATACTGCCATCTAGTGGCCACTTAGGCGAACACACCAATAAGTAATCAGTAGCCTACAAAAAATGCAGATGTTAATGTCACGGTAAATCAAAATTATTTCTTAAGTCCGATTCAATCAATATTTTTTCTTAACCTCAATTCATACAAGTGGGGAATTGCTGTATCTCTTGCAATGATTGTATGGAGGGTTTCCCCTCAGAAGCTGATGAAGTGGTACCACCCAATTTTAAATGCATTAAGACTGGACATGAAAATGGAGGTGTTAACAGGGTACTTTCTGTCATCTTAAGACATACTAAATAGACGTATTAATGCGCACTCCGAGCTCGAAGTTTTGCTACAATCAGCATTCCATAGTGTAATAAATAAAGTAAAGCTAGGTTGACTTGTTAACATGTAATTAAACCTAACGGTACGAGTCACATGTAAACACACCGGTAGTCTGCCATTGTTTGTAGGTTTCTGGCGCATGCCCAATGTGTGAAACAATTGCCATGTGAAAATCGAGGTGATATTGTTTTTGTGAAAACCCCGGTTTCCTGGAAGGAGTTTTTTTTAAATGTCTGTTTTCAGTGACCTAAAACGCAATACATCTGTGGATGAAAAGCCAAAACGCACAGAAAAAGCTACGTTTTCAGATATACCCTTATACATGTGGACCAGGCAAAGTATAGCATTTCGGGCGTTTTGAATCCGCTTTGCTACTACTGCTCGTCTCATTTCCAGCCTTGACTCAATGATGCCATTTCGAAGCAGCAAATCACGATCAAGAAGTCAAATAGCGCACACAGCTTTATCTGTGTTGGTTGGTTCACCTATATCATCGGTACAAAACCCTCCCAAATAGGGGCAGAGGCATTTTTCCTGTTTTAATAGTACGCTATCCCCACAACTCGCAGTCACCATTTCTCAGCTCAGCTGCCGGTTCCACCAGCAGACTGACCTCTAGTGGTGCATGCTGTGCACTACAATACAGCCTCATCTTCGCGGGTCTTTAGACCGTGGTGGAAACGCAGACAACAACAGGCTGAAGGAACCTTTTAGTTCCTAGACTAGACACTACATCACGTCACTCTACTGTACATTTCCGATATACCAGAGACTAAAAGCTTTGATTTCACCAAGCTACACACCACAATGTCTTGCTTTTTCTAGTTAGAATTCAAATATACCTTTTAAAATCTAATCTGATTTCATGGTACCCGGCTGACGATTGTTTTCCTTTGCAGGGCCTAAAGCAGTCACTAACCTTACAGTAGCTGCTGTGAACACCACTGCTGTCCAGTTGACCTGGGTCAGGCAGGATGACTATAAGCAAGGCTACTCCTATCAAGTCACTGTACGAAAGGATGAAAAGGATTGTCAACCACCACAATTAACCACCACCGAGAACTACACCGTCACTGGTCTGACTCCTGGAGAAAGCTACACCTGGTGTGTGGTAACAGTTGTAGGAGAAGTCAACTCCACTGAGGAGTGCATCACTGATAACACAAGTATGTCCCTGAAGCTTGCTTTTTCTTTATTATGTAGACAGTGTACCACCAGATTCTGTCATTAACATGTGTTGAAAATATGACAGTTATGACAAATATTTTGCTAATGGCCAACCAACTATGGGCGTTTTCTTAGACCTAACCAAAGCCATTTGACAGTTGACCCTCTTCTCCAACCTCTTATTGATAGGCGTAATGCCATCTGCGTACCTCAATATGCTCTGGTTTAACTCCTTTTTTCAGATACCAATTGTCAGGGTGTTGGTTTTGGAGGTAGCAGGTGTGATTATTATTGCCAGGGACACTGTATCGTGTCCAAGTCGACACCAAGAGCGGCCAGCTCTCTGACAGTATGAACAAAGTCATTGAAACTTGTGGGACAGTTTAGTTGACATTTGAATTTTGCTATGAAGTGTTAGGTCTGCAAATACAAGTGAAGGTGCCAACATTATGGCGTTTTTTCATGTCTAACACCACAGAGGAACATTGGGAGGATGCGCAATGTGGAAATCGAGGTGATATTGTTTTTGTGAAAACCCCGGTTTCCTGGAGGGAGTTTTTTTAAAATGTCTGTTTTCAGTGACCTAAAACGCAATTCATCTGTGGATGAAGAGCCAAAACACATAGAAAAAGCTACGTTTTCAGATATACCCTTATACATGTGGAACAGGCAAAGTCTAGCGTTTTGGGTGTTTTGAATCCGCTTTGCTACTACTGCTCGTCTCATTTCCAGCGTTGACTCAATGATGCCATTTGCAAAGCAGCAAATCACGATCAAGAAGTCAAATAGTGCACACAGCTTCGTCTGTGTTGGTTGGCTCACCTATATCATCGGCAGGCACGTGCAGAGGGGGGGGTATGGGTGCCCGAGCCCCTGCCCTTTTCCCTCTGAAGGACCAAAGTGCCCTTTTGAGCGGTCATTTAAATTTTCTATGCGTTGTAAAATTACACATGAACAATTAAACATTACAATGTGAATCAATAAAAATGTCAACAATCGCGCAACAGAAATCCTCCGGTAGCCCCCCCCCCCCCCGCTCAACAATCGCGCAATAGAAATCCTCCCATTTTTGATTTTGAGCCCCTGCCCCTCAAAGGGTCTCTGCACGGCCCTGATCATCGGTACAAAACCCTCCCAAGTAGGGGCAGAGGCATTTTTCCTTTTTTCCTAGTACGCTATCCCCACAACTCTCAGTTGCCATTTGTCAGCTCAGCTGCCGGTTCTACCAGCAGACTGACCTCTGGTGGTGCATGCTGTGCACAATACAGCCTCATCTTCGCGGGTCTTTAGACCGTGGTGAAAACGCAGACAACAACAGGCTGAAGGAATCTTTGAGTTCCTTGAAAAGTAGTTCCTGGGACTAAGAGTTCTAGTAATTTGGGTAGAAACACACTAGAACCATACAGAATACCCTGGCAACCACCCATTACACCCTAGCAACCACTTAGATCACCCTAGCAACCACCCAGAACACTATAGCAAAACAAGTGCAGAACACCTTAGCAACCGTCCAAAACACCCAAGAAGCCACATATAACACCCTCGAAGCCACCATAAAACTAGACACTACATCACGTCACTCTGCTGTACATTTCCGATATACCAGAGACTAAAAACTTTGATTTCACCAAGCTACACACCACAATTTCTTGCTTTTTCAAGTTAGAAATCAAATATACCTTTTAAAATCGAATCTGATTTCATGGTACCCGGCTGACAATTGTTTTTCTTTGCAGGGCCTAAAGCAGTCACTAACCTTACAGTAGCAGCTGTGAACACCACTGCTGTCCAGTTGACCTGGGTCAGGCAGGATGACTATAAGCAAGGCTACTCCTATCAAGTCACTGTACGAAAGGATGAAAAGGATTGTCAACCACCACAATTAACCACCACCGAGAACTACACCGTCACTGGTCTGACTCCTGGAGAAAGCTACACCTGGTGTGTGGTAACAGTTGTAGGAGAAGTCAACTCCACTGAGGAGTGCATCACTGATAACACAAGTATGTCCCTGAAGCTTGCTTTTTCTATATTATGTAGACAGTGTACCACCAGATTCTGTCATTAACATGCATTGAAAGTATGACAGTTATGACAAATATTTTGCTAACGGCCAACCAACTATGGGCGTTTTCTTAGACCTAACCAAAGCCATTTGACCCTCTTCTCCAACCTCTTATTGATAGGCTTAATGCCATCCGTGTACCTCAATATGCTCTGGCATAACTCCTTTTTTCAGATACCAATTGTCAGGGTGTTGGTTTTGGAGGTAGCAAGTGTGATAATTATTGCCAGGGACACTGTATCGTCAGGGCCGGACTAACGCACAGGCTAGATATGGCTGCAGCCTAGGGGCCCCACCTGTGCCAGTCTGCCAGGCGCCGCTAGCAGATCCGCTAGCCCCGCGATCTGCTAGCGGCGCGATCCGCTAGCGCCTCGATCCGCTCGCCCCCCCCCCCCCCCCCCCCCCCCCCCACTCAACAAAAATCTCCGCTAGCACCCCCCCCCCCCCCCCCCCCGCTCAACAAAAAAAAAAAATTCTTCGCTAGCACCCCCCCCCCCCCCCGCTCAACAAAAAATTTTTGCCGTTCGGTCCTTCAAGGTGGGGGGGGGGGGGGGGGGGGCCTACATCGTCCAGCAGCCTAGGGGCCCCTGGCCTTCTTAATTCGGCCCTGTGTATCGTGTCCAAGTCGACACCAAGAGCGGCCAGCTCTCTGACAGTGTGAACAAGTCATTGAAACTTGTGGGACAGTTTAGTTGACATTTGAATTTTGCTATGAAGTGTTAGGTCTGCAAATACAATTGAAGGCGCCAACATTATGGCGTTTTTTTCATGTCCTTCATGTCTAACACCACAGAGGAACATTGGGAGGATTCGCGTTGATAGGCTTCTTCTTGAGTGGCGAATACAACAACAACACAGCACAGTGGTATAACATGGAAGCCGATTGGACCAGAACCGCTAGTTCGGCGTTCGCATTAATACATCAATTTTGTACATCTGTGGATTCAGGACAGTCCATTTGTGTGAGGTGGATACATTTTTGCGGGTAATTTTGAACTCTGATGAGAGCAAAGAATAGCAAGATAGGGAAACAGATAGATACTGTAATAATTAAGGCATTGCATTAACTTCAATGGCCCCAGAAACGTTTTAAACTGTGGTCGTACATTTGCAGAATGTACCCGACTTTTATTATTTCTTTCTTTTTCCACCAATCTACTCAAAATGCCACAGGTTGCCATTTGTGTTGTAATACTGCCATCTAGTGGGCACTTAGGCGAACACACCAATAAGTAACCAGTAGCCTACAAAAAATGCAGATGTTAATAATGTCACCGTGAATCAAAATGATTTCTTAAGCCGATTCAATCAATATTATTTCTTAACCTCAATTCATACAAGTGGGGAATTGCTGTATCTCTTGCAATAATTGTATGTAGGGTTTCCCCTCAGAAGCTGATGAAGTGGTACAACCCAATTTTAAATGCATTAAGCCTGGACATGAAAATGGAGGTGTTAACAGGGTACTTTCTGTCATCTTAAGACGTACTAAATAGACGTATTAATGCGCACGCCGAGCTCGAAGTTTTGGTCCAATCAGCATTCCATAGTGTAATAAAGTAACGCTAGGTTGACTTGTTAACATGTAATTAAACCTAACGGTACGAGCCACATGTAAACACACCGGTAGTCTGCCATTGTTTGTAGGTTTCTGGCGCATGCCCAATGTGTGAAACAATTGCCATGTGAAAATCGAGGTAATATTGTTTTTGTGAAAACCCCGGTTTCCTGGAGGGAGTTTTTTTTAAATGTCTGTTTCCAGTTACCTAAAACGCAATTCATCTGTGGATGAAAAGCCAAAACATATAGAAAAAGCTACGTTTTCAGATATACCTTATACATGTGGACCAGGCAAAGTCTAGCATTTCGGGCATTTTGAATCCGCTTTGCTACTGCTCGTCTCATTTCCAGCGTTGACTCGATGCCATTTGCAAAGCAGCAAATCACGATCAAGAAGTCAAATAGTGCACACAGCTTTATCTGTGTTGGTTGGCTCACCTATATCATCGGTACAAAACCCTCCCAAACAGGGGCAGAGGCATTTTTCCTTTTTTACTAGTACGCTATCCCCACAACTCGCAGTCGCCATTTCTCAGCTCAGCTGCCGGTTCCACCAGCAGACTGACCTCTGGTGGTGCATGCTGTGCACTACAATACAGCCTCATCTTCGCAGGTCTTTAGACCGTGGTGGAAACGCAGACAACAACAGGCTGAAGGAAGCTTTTAGTTCCTTGAAAAGTAGTTCCTGGGACTAAGAGTTCTAGTAATTTGGGTAGAAACACACTAGAACCATACAGAATACCCTGGCAACCACTTAGATCACCCTAGCAACCACCCAGAACACTATAGCAAAACAAGTGCAGAACACCTTAGCAACCGTCCAAAACACCCAAGAAGACACATATAACACCCTAGAAGCCACCATAAAACTAGACACTACATCACGTCACTCTGCTGTACATTTCCGATATACCAGAGACTAAAAACTTTGATTTCACCAAGCTACACACCACAATTTCTTGCTTTTTCTAGTTAGAAATCAAATATACCTTTTACAATCTAATCTGATTTCATGGTACCCGGCTGACGATTGTTTTCCTTTGCAGGGCCTAAAGCAGTCACTAACCTTACAGTAGCTGCTGTGAACACCACTGCTGTCCAGTTGACCTGGGTCAGCCAGGATGACTATAAGCAAGGCTACTCCTATCAAGTCATTGTACGAAAGGATGAAAAGGATTGTCAACCACCACAATTAACCACCACCGAGAACTACACCGTCACTGGTCTGACTCCTGGAGAAAGCTACACCTGGTGTGTGGTAACGGTGGTAGGAGAAGTCAACTCCACTGAGGAGTGCATCACTGATAACACAAGTATGTCCCTGAAGCTTGCTTTTTCTTTATTATGTAGACAGTGTACCACCAGATTCTGTCATTAACATGCATTGAAAATATGACAGTTATGACAAATATTTTGCTAATGGCCAACCAACTATGGGCGTTTTCTTAGACCTAACCAAAGCCATTTGACAGTTGACCCTCTTCTCCAACCTCTTATTGATAGGCTTAGTGCCATCTGTGTACCTCAATATGCTCTGGTTTGACTCCTTTTTTCAGATACCAATTGTCAGGGTGTTGGTTTTGGAGGTAGCAGGTGTGATTATTATTGCCAGGGACACTGTATCGTGTCCAAGTCGACACCAAGAGCGGCCAGCTCTCTGACAGTGTGAACAAAGTCATTGAAACTTGTGGGACAGTTTAATTAACATTTGAATTTTGCTATGAAGTGTTAGGTCTGCAAATACAAGTGAAGGTGCCAACATTATGGTGTTTTTTCATGTCCTTCATGTCTAACACCACAGAGGAACATTGGGAGGATGCGTGTTGATAGGCTTCTTCTTGAGCGGCGAATACAACAACAACACAGCACAGCGGTATAACATGGAAGCCGATTGGACCAGAACCACTAGTTCGGCGTTTGCATTAATACATCAATTTTGTATGTCTGTGGATTCAGGACAGTCCATTTGTGTGATGTGGATCAATTTTTGTGGGTAATTTTGAACTCTGAGGACAGCAATGAAAAGCAAGGTAGCGAAATAGACAGATACTGTAATAATTAAGGCATTGCATCAATTTCGATGGCCCCAGAAACATTTTAAACTGTGGTCGTACATTTGCAGAATGTACCCGACTTTTATTATTTCTTTCTTTTTCCACCAATCTACTCAAAATGCCACAAGGTTGCCATTTGTGTTGTAATACTGCCATCTAGTGGGCATTTAGGCGAAGACACCAATAAGTAACCAGTAGCCTACAAAAAATGCAGATGTTAATAATGTCACCGTGAATCAAAATGATTTCTTAAGCCCGATTCAATCAATATTATTTCTTAACCTCAATTCATACAAGTGGGGAATTGCTGTATCTCTTGCAATGATTGTATGTAGGGTTTCCCCTCAGAAGCTGATGAAGTGGTACCACCCAATTTTAAATGCATTAAGCCTGGACATGAAAATGGAGGTGTTAACAGGGTACTTTCTGTCATCTTAAGACGTACTAAATAGACGTATTAATGCGAACGCCGAGCTCGAAGTTTTGGTCCAATCAGCATTCCATAGTGTAATAAAGTAAAGCTAGGTTGACTTGTTAACATGTAATTAAACCTAACGGTACGAGCCACATGTAAACACACCGGTATTCTGCCATTGTTTGTAGGTTTCTGGCGTATGCTCAATGTGTGAAACAATTGCCATGTGAAAATTGAGGTGATATTGTTTTTGTGAAAACCCCGGTTTCCTGGAGGGAGTTTTTTTTAAATGTCTGTTTCCAGTGACCTAAAACGCAATTCATCTGTGGATGAAAAGCCAAAACCCATAGAAAAAGCTACGTTTTCAGATATACCCTTGTACATGTGGACCAGGCAATGTATAGCATTTTGGGCGTTTTGAATCCGCTTTGCTACTACTGCTCGTCTCATTTCCAGCATTGACTCGATGCCATTTCGAAGCAGCAAATCACGATCAAGAAGTCAAATAGTGCACACAGCTTTGTCTGTGTTGGTTGGCTCACCTATATCATCGGTACAAAACCCTCCCAAACAGGGGCAGAGGCATTTTTCCTTTTTTACTAGTACGCTATCCCCACAACTCGCAGTCGCCATTTCTCAGCTCAGCTGCCGGTTCCACCAGCAGACTGACCTCTGGTGATGCATGCTGTGCACAATACAGCCTCATCTTTGTGGGTCTTTAGACCGTGGTGAAAATGCAGACAACAACAGGCTGAAGGAACCGATAACAATTTACAATAAGGTACGCAAAAAGTGGGTAGTTACTGAGGAACGAATGATGGACTACTGCAGGGGTCATCAACTAAATTTGCCCAAGGGCCAGAATTTTTCTCTGCAGACACTGTAAGGGCCAGATGCGCGTGATCGTAACCCACACGGTACGACCGACGGGGGTGGGGGGGGGGGGTGCGCGCGATCATAACAAACCCCGGACTTAAGCCCGGGGGGGGGGGGGGGGGGGGGGGGGGGGTGCGGGGGGTGCGCGCGATCGTAACCCACCCCAGACCTGCGACCGGCGGGGGGTACGCGCGATCGTAACCCACCGCGGACCTATGACCGACGGGGGGGGGGGGGGGGGGGGAGATGCGCACGATCGTAACACAACCCGGACCTATGACCGGCGGGGGGGGGTGCGCGCGATCGGGGCCGGATGGAAATCTCTGGCGGGCCGGATTTGGCCCGCGGGCCTGCCAGTTGATGTTGACTGGACTACTGTATTCGTTACCGAGTAACTGTCACTTAGGGCCCTGTTAGGGTTCCAGTTAGTGCCCTGGTTGTTCATCTTTTGTTACTCAGTAACGAATACAGTATCCTCTAGTCTGTTTACCAGTAATTCCTCAGTAGTTACAAAGTAACTCTCACTTAGGGCCCTGTTAGGGCCCCAGTTAGTGCCCTGGTTGTTCATCATTCGTTACTCAGTAACGAATACCGTAGTCCCCTAGTCTATTTACCAGTAACTCCTCAGTAGTTACTGAGTAACTGTCACTTAGGGCCCCGTTAGGGCCCCAGTTAGGGCCCTGGTCGTTCATCATTTGTTACTCATTCGTTCCTCAGTAACTACCCACTTTTTGCGTACCTTATTGTAAAGTGTTACCAAGGAACCTTTTAGTTCCTTGAAAAGTAGTTCCTGGGACTAAGAGTTCTAGGTAATTTGGGTAGAAACACACTAGAAACCATACAGAATACCATGGCAACCACCCATTACACTCTAGCAACCACTTAGAACACCCTAGCAACCACCCAGAACACTATAGCAAAATAACAAGTGCAGAACACAACCGTCAAATACACCCAAGGAACCACATATAACACCCTAGAAGCCACCATAAAACTAGACACTACTTCACGTCACTCTACTGTACATTTCCGATATACCAGAGACTAAAACCTTTGTTTTGACCAAGCTACACACCACAATTTCTTGCTTTTTCTACTTAGAAATCAAATATACCTTTTACAATCAAATCTGATTTCATGGTACCCAGCTGACAATTGTTTTCCTTTGCAGGGCCTAAAGCAGTCACTAACCTTACAGTAGCTGCTGTGAACACCACTGCTGTCCAGTTGACCTGGGTCAGGCAGGATGACTATAAGCAAGGCTACTCCTATCAAGTCACTCTAAGGGTTGGAAAGGTTTATCAACCACCACAAGTAACCACCACCGAGAACTACACCGTCACTGATCTGACTCCTGGAGAATGCTACACCTGGTGTGTGGTAACGGTTGTAGGAAAAGTCAAATCCACTGAGGAGTGCATCAATAATAACACAAGTATGTCCCTGAAGCTTGCTTTTTCTTTATTATGTAGACCAGGGATTCCCTAAATGTGGTGCGCGCACCCCCAGGGGTGCGCGAGCTGCCACCAGGGGGTGCGCGAGAGGAAAAATGTAATGGCGGTCTGGTGTAATATTACACAATTACAGTGCTGTTTTTTAAGTGGGATTTTTCCATACAATAAAAAAACATGAACAGTAAACATTTCCTTTATAATCCCTTTTATTTTAAATAAAAAAACTATAATTTCTTAGTTTTTGATAGAAACGTAGAAGAAGACAGCTGCTGTCTTCTTCTTCTTCTTTTCCTCCGCGGCGGTGCGCCGCGACCGGCTCTGGGTCGGCTTGGAAGGGTTCGGGGGCGAAGGTGGCCGGCGGCTTCGGCCTCTGGCTTTACAGCACACCCCCGCTCCGACCTCGCCGCTTCCCGGGGCCGCGGACGCAGTATCTCGCTGCGCCTTCCTCCCCCCCCCTCACGGGGGGTGGGGGACGGGGCCCCCTCGCCCCCGGCGTGACTGTCGACCGGGACGGACTGTCCTCAGTGCGTCCCAACCGCGTCGCGTCGTTCAGGGCGGGGATCCGGCTCACGTACAACTGGCGCAAGGGGTCGGCGGCGATGTCGGCTACCCACCCGACCCGTCTTGAAACACGGACCAAGGAGTCTAACGCACGCGCGAGTCAGAGGGTCCTACGAAACCCCGCGGCGCAATGAAAGTGAGGGCCGGCGCGCGCCGGCCGAGGTGGGATCCCGGCCCCCTGTTTATCTGTTTCGGAGCCTATTCTCTTAATGTTGCGGATCGTTTGTAACTTCATTGCAATTTAATTCAATGTACTGTCGTTCTATTTTCCATAACCGTTGTGTTATAATGATGCTATAGGTCCACGGCCGTTTAATAGGCCTATTGCTGCAATTTTTCTTTTACGCGGCTGAAAATAACCGTAGGCCTACTTTCTGTCACTGAGCCGTGTCTGTCACTCATCCTCTTAAAAGTGGAAGCTTGTGCGTAGCTTTGTTGCATTATATTGAAACTTTGTTGATGTTGTTATTGTCATGCGTGTTCTGGTTATTTGCGCATGATTAAACATGAGTCTTTATATGGCGATAAAACAAAGCTTTGTTGCGTTTTTTTTTTTTTTTTTTTTTGAAGTGGCGATTGGGGGTGCGCCAACCCGGTTGGGATGTAGAAGGGGGTGCGCAGGAAAAAACGTTTGGGAACCGCTGATGTAGACAGTGTACCACCAGATTCTGTCATTAACATGCATTGAAAATATGACAGTTATGACACATATTTTGCTAATGGCCAACCAACTATGGGCGTTTTCTTAGACCTAACCAAAGCCATTTGACGGTTGACCCTCTTCTCCAACCTCTTATTGATAGGCTTAATGCCATCTGTGTACCTCAATTTGTTCTGGTTTAACTCTTTTCAGATACCAATTGTCAGGGTGTTGGTTTTGGAGGTAGCAGGTGTGATTATTATTACCAGGGACACTGTATCGTGTCCAAGTCGACACCAAGAGCGGCCAGTTCTCTGACAGTGTGAACAAATTAATTGAAGCTTGTGGGACAGTTTAGTTGACATTTGAATTTTGCTATGAAGTGTTAGGTCTGCAAATACAATTGAAGGCGCCAACATTATGGCGTTTTTTTCATATCCTTCATGTCTAACACCACAGAGGAACATTGGGAGGATGCGCGTTGATGGGCTTCTTCTTGAGCGGCGAATACAACAACACAGCACAGCGGTATAACATGGAAGCCGATTGGACCAGAACCGCTAGTTCGGCGTTCGCATTGATACATCAATTTTGTACGTCTGTAGATTTAGGACAGTCCATTTGTGCGAGGTGGATCAATTTTTGCGGGTAATTTTGAACTCTGCAGAGAGCACAGAATAGCAAGATAGCGAAATAGATAGACACTGTAATAATTAAGGCATTGCATTAACTTCAATGGCCCCAGAAACGTTTTAAACTGTGGTCGTACATTTGCAGAATGTACCCGACTTTTATTATTTCTTTCTTTTTCCACCAATCTACTAAAAATGCCACAGGTTGCCATTTGTGTTGTAATACTGCCATCTAGTGGCCACTTAGGCGAACACACCAATAAGTAACCAGTAGCCTACAAAATATGCAGATGTTAATGTCACGGTAAATCACAATTATTTCTTAAGCCTGATTCAATCAATATTATTTCTTAACCTCAATTCATACAAATGGGGAATTGCTGTATCTCTTGCAATGATTGTATGTAGGGTTTCCCCTCAGAAGCTGATGAAGTGGTACCACCCAATTTTAAATGCCTTAAGACTAACAGGGTGTTAACAGGGTGCTTTCTGTCATCTTAAGACGTACTAAATAGACGTATTAATGTGCACGCCGAGCTCGAAGTTTTGGTCCAATCAGCATTCCATAGTGTAATAAAGTAAAGCTAGGTTGACTTGTTAACATGTAATTAAACCTAACGGTACGAGCCACATGTAAACACACCAGTAGTCTGCCATTGTTTGTAGGTTTCTGGCGTATGCTCAATGTGTACTCAATGTGGAAATCGAGGTGATATTGTTTTTGCGTAAAACTCCGATTTCCTAGAGGGACTTTTTTAAAAGGTCTGTTTTCAGTGACCTAAAACGCAGTTCATCTGTGGATGAAAGGCCAAAACGCATAGCATTTTGGGCGTTTTGAATCCGCTTTGCTACTACTGCTCGTCCCATTTCCAGTGTTGGCTCAATGATGCCATTTGCAAAGCAGCAAATCACGATCAAGAAGTCAAATAGTGCACACAGCTTCGTCTGTGTCGGTTGGCTCACCTATATCATCGGTACAAAACCCTCCCAAACAGGGGCAGAGGCATTTTTCCTTTTTTACTAGTACGCTATCCCCACAACTCTGTCGCCATTTCTCAGCTCAGCTGCCGGTTCCACCAGCAGACTGAACTCTGGTGGTGCATGCTGTGCACTACAATACAGCCTCATCTTCGCGGGTCTTTAGACCGTGGTGAAAACGCAGACAACAACAGGCTGAGGGAAGCTTTTAGTTCCTTGAAAAGTAGTTCCTGGGACTAAGAGTTCTAGGTCATTTGGGTAGAAACACACTAGAAACCATACAGAACACCCTGGCAACCACCCATTGCAGCCTAGCAACCACTTAGAACACCCTAGCAACCACCCAGAACATTATAGCAAAACAACAAGTGCAGAACAGCCTATCAACCTTCCAAAACACCCTAGAAGCCACATATAACACCCTAGAAGCCACCATAAAACTAGACCAGCGGTTTACAAAGTGTGAGGCGCGCCTCCCCAGGGGGCCGCCAGAGAGTTTCAGGGGAGGCGCGGCGTTAGAAAAAAATACACCGGGAGAAAAATGAAAAAGAGTGAATCATAATGGATGTTTAGTAGCTCAGTTGAACATGAGAGTGGACACAGAGGCCAGCAGAAAACGGAGAAAGTTTGCAGTATGCGACCATGTAAACTCCGGCGCCATAGTGAAACTAAGCACCAGAGTTTAACCACCAAGCCGTGGGAGTTTTTTGATAGGATGCTTAATGAATTGCGGTCACAGAAGAAAGCCATCCAGACATTTGGTACTGTAAAAATACATATAAATACATGTAAATACCAAGGCAACTGAGGCACCATACCGCGTAGCGTTACGCATTGGGAAGGCGGCAAAACCCGAGCAGAATAAGGTGGCGAGATTTGCAATCGGTTAATTATTATATTGTAGTACCGAGAGACAGGAGTCAGAGGCGGAGTATCCAGAACTGAGTTTTTATTAAACACCACTTAAAACCAGTACATTCGAAAGCCAAAAAGGACTGACCTGAGACGGTCGTTCCGTCTGCCTAAAGTGTCCATGCTAAACACGTCCCCCCCACCCATAGTTCCGTGGGTGAATTATGTTAATCACCACACAAGCCCCCCCAGAATTCACCCGTATTCAAAGTCCCTGTGACGGGAAGGGGCGACGACCCGACCCCGGCGGTGCGGATGACAGGGGTCGAGGCGGAGGAAGCAGCAGGCACGTCGGTGCCGTCCACCAACTCGGAGGTCCCGGGGGTCAACGAGGTCGAGGGAGCCTCAACGGTTAGCGGGGGGCACGGCGCCGGCGGACGGCCCCGACGCAGGGGTTGCACCACCTCCATCGATCCGGAAACGTCCACATTAGCTGATTTAACCCTATCCAAGGAAACAGTCTGAGGTCTACCCCCCGACGTCTACCACCAGGCACTTGTCGCCGTGGCGTAAAACCCTGAACGGGCCATCATAAGGAGGGCGTAGAGGACCATGGTGGGCGTCGTGGCGAATAAAAACATAATCCACCGCGCTCAGGTCGGGGGGTATGTGGAAAGCGGTGGTGCCGTGTTGCGACGTGGGAACGGGCGCGAAAACCTTGGCGGTTTCCAGGAGGGAGGAACGTTGTCTGGCCGCCGACCAGGGAACCAAGGCGTTAGGAATAAAATCCCCTGGCACTCGTAGGGCCTGCCCGTAGACCAGCTCCGCCAATGAGGACTGCAGGTCCTCCTTAGGGGCGCACCTGAGGCCGTGCATCACCCATGGCAGCTTATCCACCCAGTCACCGTCCTTCAAGCTGGCTCGTAAGGCCGCCTTCATTGAACGGTGGAAACGTTCGCACAAGCCGTTAGCCTGGGTTGATAGGCGGTAGTGCGGTGCAGCTTGACCCCCAACCCCTCGGCCACCGCGTTCCAAAGTTCCAAGGTGAACTGCGAGCCCCAGTCTGAGGAGAGGTCTGAAGGAGCATGCGACCCATGTGCCGATGAACGCACGCGCCACGTCGGAAGCCGATGTCGAGGGGAGGGGAACAGCTTCAGCTACGCGTAGTCAGACGCCTCGGTGGTGATAGTGATGGGGGCATTATGCGACGGGTGGGCCAACATGGCGGCTTGGCCCAAGGTCGGCCTTCGTGGCCTCGAACGCGTTCTCCCTCTCCGCCGTCCAGTCGACAGCCTGGCCGGGGGACTTGCCCTTGAGGGCCTCGTACAGCGGGCACATGACGTGAGCTGCCTGGCGGATGAACCGGTGGTAAAACGTCACCATCCCCAGGAATTCCCGGAGCGCCCAAGCTGTATGCGGGCGGGGGAAAGCCGAAATCGCCTCTACTTTCGATGAGAGAGGAGCGGCCCCATCTTTGTTGATGAGATGCCCCAGGAAGTGGATTGAGGAAAAGGCGAACAGGCACTTCGCCGGGTTGATGATCAGTCCGTGTTGGTCGAGCCTCATGAAGAGGTCACGCAGGTGTCCCTGGTGCTCCTTTTCAGAGTAGCTGGCGACCAGGATGTCGTCCAAATACACAAAAACGAAGGGCATCTCTCTGAGCGCCGAGTCCAGTAGCCGCTGGAAGGTCTGAGTGGCGTTTTTGAGTCCGAACGGCATAAGAACTCAAATAACCCGAAAGGTGTCACTACTGCCGTCTTGGCGATGTCCGAGGGATGCACTGGCACCTGGTGGTAACCGCGCACCAGGTCCACCTTTGAGAAGACCCGCTTGCCCGCCAGGTGTGCTGAGAAGTTCTGGATGTGCGGGATTGGGTAGCGGTCGGGTGTGGTAGCTTCGTTCAGGTGGCGGTACTCTCCACAAGGCCGCCACCCGCCGTCTGGCTTGGGAACGATGTGGAGGGGTGAGGCCCAGGGGCTGTCTGAGCGGCGGATGATGCCCAGGCACTCCATGTTGGCGAAAAGTTAGCGCTGAAACGTGCGTGAAAATAGCACATACCTGTGCTGGCACAGCCTTTGGTGGCTACTGGGGTTCTGTTGGCTATTCTGTCATTGTCCGGGGGGTTGATACTGCGTGTTGGGGCTAGCACCTCGGGGACGAAACTCTGAGTAGCCAGGAAAAAATGGTCGGCTTCTTCTGCCAACGCGCGTGGCTCGGTAATCCTTGTGCCCGCAAGCGCCGTCTGGACCTGTGGTGGCATGTGTTGGAGGAACAGTTCCATTAAGAGGAAGTTAGGCATACCCAGCAGGTTGAGCATCATCTCCATATGCTCAGAAGGTTTGCTGTCCCCGAGGCCTCGAATAGCCAACAACCGTTGGTCTGACTGTGACAGCTCAACAGGAAGGCTTTGAGGTCTCTGTATTTGCCCTGGTTTGGGGGATTTGCTATGAAACTCGCCGCCTGGATCGCAGTGGATCTCCCCAGCGCCGACACAACGTGGTAATAGCGTGCGGTGTCGTCCGTGACGTCACGGATAGCAAATTGCGCCTCCGTCTGAGCGAACCACGCCGTCGGTGAAAACACCCAGAACTCCGGCAACATGATAAAAGCGTTATTCGCCATGTTCGTTTTGGTCCCTGAACCTTCAGCGAGACCTACGTCGGGGTCACCAGTGTAGTACCGAGAGACGGGAGTCGGAGGCGGAGTATCCAGAACTGAGATTTTATTAAACACCACTTAAAACCAGTACATTCGAAAGCCAAAAAGGACTGACCTGAGACAGTCGTTCTGTCTGCCTAAAGTGTCCGTGCTAAACACGTCCCCCCCACCCATAGTTCCGTGGGTGAATTATGTTAATCACCACAATATTAAGGATTTACGCACGAGGGGAGATCATGTTCAGTGTTTATGTGGGATAACGTCAGACAAGTGAACGTTTAAAAAATCAGTTGAAAAGTGTGGTTTCTTTTTAAGTGAAGATGTTTTTTTAACATAAATATGTTTAAATGTATTTAAAATGTTTAAAAACACACAAAAAAAAGTGTTTTAAAAAAATGTTAAAAACACAAGATGTAAAAATGTGTTTTAAAAAGATGTTAAAAACAGGATGTAAAAATGTGTTTTAAAAAGATGTTAAAAACATACACAAAGATTGTTTAAAAAAATATTTGAGCACATACACAGATAAAGATGTTTAAAATGTTACTTCACGTCACTCTACTGTACATTTCCGATATACCAGGGACTAAAAACTTTGATTTCACCAAGCTACACACCACAATTTGATTTTAGTTGGAAATCAAATGTACCTTTTAAAATCGAATCTGATTCCATGGTACCCAGCTGACAATTGTTTTCCATTGCAGGGCCTAAAGCAGTCACTAACCTTACAGTAGTTGCTGTGAACACCACTGCTGTCCAGTTGACCTGGGTCAGCCAGGATGACTATAAGCAAGGCTACTCCTATCAAGTCACTCTAAGGGTTGGAAAGGTTTATCAACCACCACAAGTAACCACCACCGAGAACTACACCGTCACTGGTCTGACTCCTGGAGAAAGCTACACCTGGTGTGTGGTAACGGTTGTAGGAGAAGTCAACTCCACTGAGGAGTGCATCACTGGTAACACAAGTATGTCCCTGAAGCTTGCTTTTTCTTTATTATGTAGACAGTGTACCACCAGATTCTGTCATTAACATGCATTGAAAGTATAACAGTTATGACAAATATTTTGCTAACGGCCAACCAACTATGGGCGTTTTCTTAGACCTAACAAAAGCCATTTGACCCTCTTCTCCAACCTCTTATTGATAGGCTTAGTGCCATCTGTGTACCTCAATATGCTCTGGTTTAACTCCTTTTTTCAGATACCAATTGTCAGGGTGTTGGTTTTGGAGGTAGCAGGTGTGATTATTATTGTCGTTTACTTTTTTACAACACTACATCAATGGGGCCACTCCTTTTTTTCTTTTGATACATTATAATTTTCAAACTCTTTGTTTGTTTTGTTATCTGCAGTTATATGCATATACTGGTCTATCTTTAATTCAGACTCAGTACAGTTATGTCTCCCATATGTTTATATACATAAATTAAATATTGCTATTTGTTTGTTTGTTATTTCACTTGCAATCACCCTCTTAATTTGCCATAATTATTTTTACAGAGCCAGATCCAGTGTCTGAATTGGTTGCCATTGGAACTACTACAAATATATCTGTAAACTGGAAAGCTGCAAGTGGCAAAGTGGATTATTACTCGGTGCTGCTGTACAGAAAAAGAGACAGCCAGTTGGCAGGAAATCAGTCTTACCTGAGCAACACAACAAATGCATTTTTTGACCAGTTGAATCCAGGGACACTGTATCGTGTCCAAGTCGACACCAAGAGCGGCCAGCTCTCCGCCAGTGTGGAAATCGTCAATGCAACTTGTGAGTCACTTTAGTTGATATTTGAATTTTGCTATGAAGTGTTAGGTCTGCAAATACAATTGAAGGCGCCAACATTATGGCCTTTTTTTCCATGTCCTTCATGTCTAATCTTTTTACATATGTATGTACGTGCTTCCATTCAGATTCCTGTTGCAATCCTGTGAACTCTAAAGTCAATATAGTCAGTCTAAATAGTTTTACACAAGTAAACGTATAATCAACATAACCAATTCCTATTTTAACGGTCTGTTGCATTCACCCTTCATATTTGCTCGCCATCATTTGTTGAATGTGGATTTGTGTTCAATGGACACCCACGAGTGAGGTTCAGCTCAGGGAGATTGTCCTTCAAGGCATTTCTCAAAACAATTTGATGACAAATTTATTTTCTTCTTGTTTTCTCATTTTGGACAGTTCCAAACCCTCCAGGTCCATTGCAAGTGGGGTCCCAGACTACTGATTCCATCACCGTGAGTTGGTCTATACCCGAGTACATGCACAACTTCACAGTCTTCTATCTGAACCATACCCAGTCAACAGAAAACAACAGCCTTATTCTGCGGAACCTCGAGTCAGGGACACTCTATAACATCTCTGTGGTGACCGTTGGCCCACTGGGCTACCAGAGCACAATGGTGGCAACACGCAATTCTACCAGTAAGTGAACCCTTTAAAGAGTAACAAGAGCACAATTGTGAGTTTTATGCCATCTAAAGATTACAATTAATCATTAATTGAAGCAATTCTCCATATTGCATGTTGATGTATTTTATGTGTTTTTCAGTGCGGCTTAAATACTTTTGTGAGCTATGCTAAGTTGTACAAAGAACACAAAGGTCATCCTAGCATGTTTTACTCTTTAAGGATTTATAACCTTTCTCAGTCTCTCTTTCTCATACACACATTTTTTTAACTTGTGTTGACTATTTGGGAAAACCATCCATTCTCACCCAAATATAATATAATATAATATAGCTAGACTATATCTACTTAACGCTCTTTAATCTAATGTTTGCAGGACCTTATCCTGTGAGTGATTTACGACAGACTGGAATCACTCCCAGTTCTGTGGTCTTGACGTGGTCTCCACCACCTCAAGTCAAACCTGGCTACTCCTACTTGGTAGACGTAAACTATGCTGGTGGCCCTGTCGTAACTTCAGAAACCACGTACAATGTCTCAGGCCTTCTGTCTGGGGGCAACTACACCTGTACTGTTACCACACAAACAATGGACGGCACCAAAGCTCTTTCCCCCAAAACAGTGCAATGTTTTACACGTAGGTTTCTCTACAACTTAAACAACGATGTGCAGTTCATAGCAAAGCTTACTTTCGCTATAGTGTCATTTGCAATTGTGTATGCTGATGCTATAACAAGTGAGATGGAAAACAGAATTGAAATGTGATCGCTGTGTATCTTCAAACATTGCATCCTTGTCTCTGCAGAGCCCAATGCTGTCACTGAGATAAATGCTACCACATTGAATACAACCGCCATTTTCCTGAGCTGGCCGAAACCAAAGGAATATAAGGACACCTACAAATACAGGATTGAAGCCAGTAACTGCACATCCCGTAATGTAACGGTTGTAAATCAAGAAGCAACGATGGTAGAGCTTGAGCCTGGAACCAAGTGCAAGTTTTGCATTCTGACTAGCTTGGCAGAAGACATCGAGGGGGAAGCCTACTGCACCGATCAATATACCAGTAGGTGGCGTCCCTCGCCCTTTCACTCCCATTAGGATCTTTAGTTTCACATAGAACAGCACATGCAACTATGCATGCAGAGGACTGCAGAGACTGTTGATATTTTTAAAGGAAGGTTAAAGACATACCTTTTTAATCAGGCCTTTAATTAATATTTTAAATTCTTATGTTCTTATGTGGTTTTATCTTATTTTATGTTGTTGCTTCCATCTTGCTTTTAAGATGATATTACTCTTTAATAATTGTATTTGTTTTATTTATCATTGGTATTATTTTATTTATCATCTTACGTATTTTATCCTTTTAACTGCTCACTCTATTTTTACTTATCTTTTGTCAGGGTTTTTATCCCATCTTATGCTTTAGTTTTTAGCTTTTAATTCCAGTGTTTCCTCAGGGGGGTCTTCCACACTGGGAGCTGTGTCTGGGCTGCTGCTGGGGGTGCTGTCCTTGGGTCCCTTCGGCCCGGCTGGCTGTTGTCTGTCGGGGTCGGGGGGCCTGGGCACTGGTGCCCCCTGTGGCACAGCCTGCGACCCCTCCCAGTGTGGACGGCCCCAAAGATGGTGCTTCCTCAATCCTCACTGTCATGCCATGTCTCCCGATTGTCAGTAGTAAGAGTGTGCAGGTGTGCAGGTGTGTGTGTGTGTGTGTGTGGGTGTGTGTGCGTGTGAGTGAGGTATGGAGGGTGGGAGAGAGGGGCTTTATTTGAAATTGTCTGTTCTATGTTTTTATTTGTGTAAGAGCACTTTGGGTTGCATGCTCATGCATGAAAAGTGCTATATAAATAAAGTTTGATTGATTGATTGATATGCAACTGGCAATGACTTAAACTTTTTTCACCGTTTTATTTATTGGTTTATTTGAGAGGGACAGTACACATTAAAAACATTTCACTAAATGTGTCAGCGTTAGCCGGTTAGGTTCAAGCTAATTTATGTACCATAGTAATGTCAATAACCTGGTTGTGTGCCACCAGAGATGGGACGGCATCGCTGCTGTACTCTTTGATGACTCTTAAACCTACATCCTGCTTCATACAATTTATTTTCTTCCACTTTTCCTCCCCCATTCTTGTAATCTCTCTCTGTGCTCACTCCACCTCACACAGAACCACAGCAGGTCCAACCTACCGTGTCCAACGAAGGCTCCAACAACACCATCGTGGTGTCCTGGGTGGCTCCTACAGGGAATGTGGAGTGGTATGAGGGCCATCTGTGGAACCAAAGTGACAGCTTGCAAAATAATCGGTCTACCATGCCCACATCCTTCAAGTTCGAGGGCCTCCTGCCTGGACGAAAGTATAAGGCGAGGGTGATAACCATCAGTGGGCCCTTCAGCACCCCCTCTGATTATATCACCAATGCCACTTGTAAGTGTGACTATATGATTGGTTTTTCAGAGGCATGTATGTGTTGTTTATGTATGTATGTATTTATTTAATGTAATGATTAGTTTGGTTTACTTTGGTTTATTAGTTTACTTGGATACAATTACCTTTTTCTGGCAGTTCCGAACCCACCAGGTCCGATTGAAATCCTGACAAAGACCATCAGCTCCATTGGGATTCAATGGCAGGATGCCCCTCTAATGACAAACACTCCTTTTGAATATGTGGTGACTTGCATCCAATCCAAGCACAACCAATCTTATCGCACCACCGGCACCAATCATACATTTTCAAACTTGTCCTCTGGAACACCCTACAACATTTCTGTAGCTACAGTGGGGCCCTTAGACCTTTGGAGCAAGACCATTTGGATTTTAGTCACGACAAGTAAGGATTTCAATTCATGCACACAATGAAATAATAAAAAACACACTCAAACATCACTAGTTATATGGCTATTTTTGTTCTTAATTGATTAGAACCATGGAGTGTCAACTCTCTAAAGGCCACCACAGAAGAAGAGGCGATCTTGCTGACATGGGCTCGGCCTATGGACCACAAAACAAGCTATTGCTACATTGTAACATGGGTCAGGTCTGATGGACCAAAAAACGGCACTGAACACCAGCAAACTCATAAGGAGGAGCATAACGTGAGCTCACTGGTTCCCGGCAGCCTCTATAACTTCAGTGTGATCACAGTGACCCTTGATCACACACAATCTGACCCAATGGATCTCTACAACTGCACAAGTATGTCCATTAAAGTCTGGACCATTTTCATGACATGCTCAATTAATAATACAAAAATAAATACTACTACTACTACTACTACTACTACTACTACTACTACTACTAATAATAATAATAATGCTAATCACATATTTTATTTATATACATTTTATTTAAATAGCATTAGTGGCAACTCATGATTATTTTACACTTTTTTTTCAGCTTCTAACTGCTAAAACTAATTTATACAATATGCAGTTAGTCAGAGATAAATGTAGTTCAACTAACACTAATTTACAGCGATGTTTCACCCATTTAGCATATTATTTACTCAGTAATAAGTCATTGCATACTAAAAACAGGGTCATTGAATATTGTACATCACTTTTTGCAATAGAAAGTAATATTATGTGTTAATGATGCTGTCCTTTTGCTTGAGTTTGCTTGTGTTGTGCAGAGCTTTCCTTCCTTAGGATCCACAGGAAACAAAGCACTCATTTATCTTCATCTGTGTTGTTGTAGAAGCCAGCCCGGTGCCAAACTTTACATGTCGCAGTTCGAATGGAACCAATGCCGAGATCGTCTTATTCTGGACCCGACCCAAAGGCGGGAATTCTGGCTTCATACCGCGCCTGTATAGTGAAGACCTCATCAATAAGACATACCAATTGGGCCCTGAAGCTTGCAGCCCTAACTGTACCCACACGGTCCGGGACCTGCAGCACTATACAAAATACAAACTGACCATGCAGACAAAAAGCTGTGGAAGCTCCAGCACTCCCGTGCCCCTCAACTGCAAAACTGGCATCACATGTAGGACATCACTTATAGTTATTTGTATTCAGCGGTAATGTGTACTATTTAAAATTGACAGCACTTAACATTGCTGTAGGTAAGATTTGACAGTTGTTAGAAGAGAGAGAATCTTAATGATCTCATACACAGCCCAGTCAACTAGAAACAGATATTTCACTCACTAATATCCGACGGATGGTATGGCATTTCTAACAAATGACTCAAATTACAGCTCTCGCGTCTTACAGCACCTTTATCAATTCATTGATTTCAATAATAGATGTATTCATTTTTAATTTTGTCATATTTTCTTTCTTTTTTTTTAAGACCCTCACATCTCAAAGGAATATAACTCACTTGTGAAAGTGACTAAGGAGGTGCATAACATGTTTACCTTAGAGATTAATCCCAGCCTGTTTAAATCCACTGAAGGCCCAATAACCCATTACGGGGTGCTGGTAACCCACATCATCAAAGGTGGGTTTGAACTTTTCCTCCTCTTAAACTGTATAAGGTCTGCACAGGCTTCAGTACTGCACTTTGACATCAGACATTTCTTCTGAATGGTGATCTAATTGTTGGTCCTAATAGATTGACATGTGTAGTTCAATGTTAATGACAATGCCGTCAAAGCTATCAAGTCATTCTAGTCCTGTCTAGGTCAACTGGTAGTGCGGGGCATTCAAATTGCCATGGTTAGGGCGGGGGTTTAATTCCCACTGGGTAACCATGCTACAAATGTATGCACTTGGTGGCATTGTGATACACTTTGGTTGTCCACTAAGTGGCATATATTGTATGGCTTCATTCTAGTTGTATAAGGCAGTGGTTCCCAAACTGGGGGGCGCGACCCCTAGGGGGGACACAGAGGAGCTACAGGGGGCACTTGTTTCAGCTTGTTAAAGGTCTCTTTCACCGGTAAACTGTTTTTACTTGCTCCTTTTGGAATATGATAGGTCACTCCTAGTTGCATATGCATGCTGCACGTGGAAAACGTTCTTCTACCCCCATTGCATTAGCCAATGTAAGAACATAGACGGACGAGGAAGTGAGAAACGAGGAAGTGAGAAAAAGCCCAACAGTCTGACGTATGAATGTGTATGAATATTCATGACCTCGCCTACCTTGGCTTGAGACCGCCCTCAGGAAAACAGTATACGGTATACAATGTTTGTAAACAATAGGCGTCAAGATACTTCCGTTAATGATACTAAAGATAATGCTGCATCTCTCGGTTTCATTAAAAAAAAGTATTACGTCGCTATCATTTTCCGTTCCGGAGATAGACGCTAAAGAGTCCAACAATACCCCGACTTCTGAAACAACATGTAACACACGTTAACCTGTAGGCTACCTTAAACCTGGGTTTGCTCAGTGAGCACAACCGTATAATAAACGTTTAACGTGTAGCCTATGGTGTAGCCGTAATGAATTCAATATGTACGACTTTATTCTCGTAATTAATTCGATATTTACGACTTTATTCTCGTAATTTAATGAAAAAAAAAATCTTAATGTGGCCCTAATACTCCGTCGTAATATATTTATGAGACTTCCCATACCCGTATGAATTAATGAGATGTCACGTAGGCGCCCCGCAAGAAGAAATGTACTGTTTTCTCGATCGCTCTGCCCTGTCAAATGATATGGAGGGGTTTGTCGTAGGTCTGGTGTGTGTTACGATCGCGCGCACATCCTGTGCATCTCCTTGGGGCTAAGCCCCCCTGTCCTTAAAACCTAGTGACGCCCATAGGCGTCGATTACGGGGGTGACGGGGGGGACATGTCCCCACCACTATTTATAATTTGAATTTTGTCCCCACCACTTTTAAAAATGTGCAACCCAATTGCGACCGAAAAAATCCCCACATACTCAACCGCAGCCCGTTCTCATCCCAACTACAGCGTCCGCTCGCAGAGCAGAGTCTACAGCGTCTATTTCTTTTATTCCCCCCCCCCCCCCCCCCCCCCCCCCCCCCCGCCGTCAGTGGTTACGATCGCGCAACCCCGTCATCAGTCCGCGGTCCCCCCCCCCCCCCCCCCCCGGGCGTGACAAATCGTCGGTATATTACAGTTGGGATGAGAACGGGTTGTCTGCCGAAACCGTCAAGTCTAAATCATGCGATAGGCGCGCACGATGACATCCTCACAGCATGCACACGGGCTGTGTGTGGACTCGGGTCTGCGGCTGAGTCCGCGGCCGGGTCCGCGGGTCCGGTGCTGGGTCCGCGGCTGGCGGGTCCGGTGTCCCCCGCCCCCCGTTGACAATCGCGCCGAATGTAGAGCATAATGCAGCGTTGAATGGATGAATAGCTTACATAAGGGTCCCCAGCACTTTTCATACCACACTCAAGCTTATGGTTATTGTCCCCACCACTTCTAAAACCAAACTGACGCCACTGGTGACGCCTCTGGTATATAGTAACATTATGTATAAGATGTCTATGGTTGATAACGCACTAGGGATCACTCGCCTCTGATTGGCTAACATCACTGTGACGGACAGTGCTGTTAGCCAATCAGAGGCAAGTCATTTAAATGTCATGAATATTCATGAGTAAGAGCCGAAAACCTCTCGTTCTTCCCCGCCACCTCCTCCTCCAAACTAGAACAGGCTGAAACAGGCGCACCAGAGCATTTTTTCCCCTACCAAAACCGGCTCACAGGGCATTCATTAATACTAGAGACCACTGCAAAATTTACGAAAAAACGACGAAATGAGACCTTTAAAAACAAGCGGAAACAAGTAACAATGATAAGATTGCCCCCCCCCCCCCAAAAAAAAGACAAAAAAAGTGGGACCAAAATGCCCCACGTTATTTTTTCCCGACAGAGAACAATGGTATAAGGTGTCTTTTCTACGTCCACTCTTATTTAGGTGTGCATCCATCCAACCTCAGTCAGTACTTGAACGAAACCTACCAGCGTTGGAGCAGCGGCAGCACGTCGACCTACCTGGCGACGCTGAGGGCCGATGGGCTTCGGAGCACCGCTAGCGACCTGACGGTGGTCATTGGGGACGGTGGCAGTTGGGAAGGATATACCAACGGTGAACTGACGGCCAATCAGCAATATCGGTATGGACGGGCTTTTAAGGTGACCGTATGACCGTGAATATCCACTATACGCGAATTATCCGCGTGACATCGCGCTGCCTTGAAAACGATAATGAATCAGAAGGGTCAACGTCACGGCCCACGCCCACGTCCTGTTTGCTGACTGGTGACCGCGTGGATTCACGCCGCTCGTATTTGCATAAAGTTGAAATTTCCCAACTTTATGCAAATTTAGAAGCGGAGCCAGGCAGCGCCGCAGCTGGCTCCGCGCCGCAAGCAATCCCAGCGTGCTTTGCGCAGCAAATTGCTCGCGTCCCATAGAAAGTGAATGGAGGCGGCAATTCGCGTATAGTGGATATTCAGCGTTCGACCAGAGAATGTCGGTTCGACGTTGGAAGTGCTTAAAAAACAGGAAATTAATGTCAACCTAAAATCGCCAAGTACTCGCTGGAGGTCGATTGTCCAATCACACGGCTGGAACGCACGCAGCACGACATGCTCATTTGCATAAAGTCAACTGAAGTTCCACTTTTGTCCCTGCCCCCTTTTCAATGCGCCACAAAGCACTCGCGCGCACGCGAGCCCTCCCATTGGGCCACGTTGTTGCCCGCAATTATATATATATATATATATATATATATATATATATATATATATATATATATATATATATATATATATATATATATATATATGTAACAAGGGATAATGCCCGACGAGGTGTCCATTATCAGAAGTTAATGGACGACGCGGAGGCGTTCGCGTCGGACGGTTGCTTCCGCGAAGTCCATTAACTTCTGATAATGGACACCTCGAAGGGCATTATCCCGCTTATACCATGTGGTCACTTGCCAAAGAAAATAAATTAAGACCATTAATTAATATTTGCATGCGTTTTACAATCAAAATATAAAGTTGTTCACAAGCCATAATTTAGCTTCCCTAGTAACGCCTGAGGGTCTGACTAATACCTGGAACAATCATTACCCTCCCGTAAGGTTCTTATGCAACGGAAACGTTGTTCACTCCTCCAGTAAATAGGACGGACCTTAGATACGACTCGGCAACGGGAGGTATTCTAGTCCGCTCAGCTATGAGCCAGAGAGCTGACGTAATGCATTGTACATCGGGAATCGCGACGGCCTATACTTTCAACATAAAGTGTACATATTTATAATTTGAAATGGGTCCCAGCCTTTATACCACAGATACTATAGGGTATATAGCATATAACCGTGTTTTCTGATTACAGTTTAATGCATTTTTCACAATTTACCAGCTGTCGTTTTGACGACTAATCACCGCGCCATTCGTTTCAATGGGAATCCGACGGTCTATAATTTCAACATAAAGTGTACATATTAATAATTTGAAATGTGTCCCAGCCTTTATACCACAGATACTCTAGGGTCTATAGCATATAACCGCGTTTGCTGATTACAGTTTAATGCATTTTTCACAATTTACCAGCTGTCGTTTTGACGACTAATCACCGCGCCATTCGTTTCAATGGCGTTTGAGCCAGCGCAGTAATCTAACTGTAATCAGGCAATTTGACCCGAACGTCTTTCCTAGGTGTACATTGTCTTTTTAACCTACACCTGCCAGCCAATCAGAATCGAGTATTCACGCCGACCATGGTATAAATATATATATATATATATATATATATATATATATATATATATATATATATATATATATATATATATATATATATATATATATATATATGTAAGGACCTCTAAAACCTAGGCCTCTAGGACATAATAATAATACTGTTTGTTGTAGTAATGCAATGCAATGATCATATGTTATGACATTGTATTGTTTAGCACACTGCTTGCTATACATACTGTATAGTACTTCATTTACCAGCATGCTTTGTGTCTTAAGCATTTCCTATGTTCTGATCAGATTCTAAACATGTAAACCAATGAAATGTATTTGCTCTATGTATTTTTATTTGAATTTTGTTATCATCCAATGGGAGTGGTTAATTTGTTATGCCCGCGAAATCGCGAGGAGTCAACCTGCCAGCGAGCGGGAGATCGAGTCAACCTGCCTGCGAGTGGAGTCGTTTTATTGGTTTTGCCCTGTTTTGTGGAGACCGTTGTATGCACACAGGCCCCATCAGTGGTAAGAAGAAGTCTCGTCATCGACTACGGGGACGGCTCAACTCGCAATCGCGGTTGTGGTGTTGCGCGGAGTTGTTGGTGGGCTATTTTCACACCGTTTTGTGGGATTGGCTTGGCGTAGCTACCAGTGTTAGCTGGCCCGCGTGCGCCGACGCTAGCGGAGCTAGCTATCGCCATCTCTCCTGCTGGCTTTCTAGAGTGCTGGTATTAAGCTTGTGCACAGTAATTCAGTACACAGCAGGGTTAAGATCTGCATCACCACTAATATAACTGATTCACATGTTTGTTTAAATTCTGGGAAAATACACCCCACACTAGCCTATGGTAAGTGTAGTATTTTCACAGTGGAGGCACCGCGCTACTATTTTGATTTATTGCATTGATATGTTATCTCTAGGATTAATTAATATCCCTTGAATTATTGACAATCTTTAATGTTACGGCATTCGCCTACTCGTACACAGGAAGTTCAGCCAGCTCACCATTCCACCGCTGAGAATTCAGGATCCTGTTGCGCCATTGTATTATTGTATTGTAACACTTTAGGAACTGGTAGCCTTAGGCTGTCGCTTAGGCCTATTTACTTGTGCTTGGCGTTGTCCGCCAGTGAGAAAGGGGTTACATATATATATATATATATATATATATATATATATATATATATATATATGTATATGTATATATATAAATAACCATACAAGGTGAAATCTTTTCACCTTGTATGTACTGAGGGCCTGAAGAAAAAGTGAATGATTTAAGATGTGTGTTTTTATTGCAGATTTGCCATGGTGTTATTTACCCAGCTGAACATGTTGCCTGGTGGTATTGTGGATTCCCAAACATCACTTGTCACAACAAGTGCCTTCTACACTGCAGTGGTCAATCTGCCTCAGGACCCAGGTTTGTCTCAGTCTAGCCACTATATCACACCTTGTCCATCATCACATGTACTGGGAGAGAAATGCAGTGAAACCTTGTGACTTCTCTTCCTCCTCTCAATCTCCTTCGACTCCAAAGTTGTCATTGGCATGGCTGTTGGATGGTCGCTGGGAATCTTATTTGTCCTCCTCATCATCACCATTGGCTTCATCATCTATTGGAAGAAGTATGTTCCCTTTTACCATAGAGAAACAACTCTATAAACCAGACCCGACACTAAACCAGACTAACCTGTGACTGCTCTGCTTTAATAGAATGAATAAGATCGAACGATCAGACATCCAGATTCATTCCATTAGGTGGGTCTTTCGCCTTTCTCTTTCTATATTCAACTATAATGATATGCAATGATATGCATTCAATATCAGTTCATGATCACCCTTTCTTCTTCCCCAACAGTGGGCAAAAAGTGTGAGTACCAATCATTCTTACCCACAATTCAAAACACAATCAATTAAAAACACAATGAGAGCGATTTGTATTTCAATGAGTGAAATCCTCTACATGGGCTGTAAGCACAGGAACAGCAGTGAAATTAAAGGTTTTGTCTTCTCTGGTTGTGAACAGAAACATGTCTGTGTGCGTGGAGGACTATGAGGCATATTACAAAAAGCAGAAGTCGGACTCAAACTGTGGCTTTGCTGAGGAGTTTGAGGTAAGCCACCAGGCTTTCAATAACTATGAATGTTCTTAAAAACACGTTCTTATTGTGACTGTGTGTTAGGGTTGCAAAATTCCCGGAATTTTCAAAGAGGGAAACTTTCCATGGGAATTTAAGGGAATTAACGGGAATTAACAGGAATTAACGGGAATTTATGGGAATAAACTGGGAATTTTCAAAATTGAAGGTTGGCTCTTCTAGGGAACTTGAATATAGTTGAGGAAAGTATATTTTAGCATAATCTTGACTAAAACAAACAAATGCCATTCAAATACACTTGAATATCCATGCCATTCCTCAATCACATGCACAGAGCACACTGCTTACTGCATGGCTATTGAGACCACACCCCCTACTGGCACTGTGCATGCCTCCATCACATGTACAGAAGCACGTGTTCTACTATACTTACAAATAAATCTGTTGAAAACATTTTGAATGGATGTTTTCTTATGACTTCTGTTTATATTTATGCTTGGATACAATATATTCCCAGTTAGTTCTCCTAAATTCCCATTAGTTCCTATAATTCCCATTATTCCCATGGAAAGTTTCCAATATGGAATATAACCAAAATTTCCAAAATTCCCAAGCTTAACTTCCCATGGAAATTTACCGGAAATTTTCTGCCCCTTTGCAACCCTACTGTGTGTACTGGATGTCTGAAACATGTTGACTGCATGATCCGGTTGCTCTTGTTGGGCACTGTACACTGCAGTCATATTAACACATTGTGCGTTTTAAACACGTACAAACATGAACCTTTCAAACATAAGGCTTAGGGTTTATGAAGCACACCAAATCGGTGTGTGTGTGTATGTGTGGGGTACACATGTGTGTATGTTTCTGTCTGACTAAAAGGACCTGAAGCCGGTAGGCACCGCCCAGCCGAGGATGAGTGCTTTGGCACTGGAGAACAAGCCCAAGAACCGCTACAACAATGTACTACCCTGTAAGATAACCCCCAACGCTCTGGACTCGCTCTGCTGCCAAAACTCACTTTACCTCTGGACTCAGCAGTAACATTACATCATGTCAAACTCATCGCCACATCACATCTAATAATACCTCATCATATTTTGTTTATTTACCCTCAGACATAAATATGACTCAAAATAATATTCATCTTAAATATAACAATCATTGCTTTCAGCCTGTAAAGCAGAATAACATACAGTTATATGCCTATACAACAATATGAAGAAAAAAAAATCCTTTAGAGGAGTGATCTATTTCTGATCCCCATTTTGATCAATGCATTCATTCCTCTTAGATGACTCCTCTAGGGTGAAACTCTCTATACATGGGAGCCTGTTTGACGACTACATCAATGCTAACTACGTGCCGGTGCGTACTCACTCTCTTCTTCACCACCACCATGCCTACGTCTATGCTTTTAACTCTCCACATCATCACATGGCCACACTTTGTTCTAGTCTGCTTCTTGAAAAACATGAGGCCATGTTAAAGAGTAACTAAACACTTGTAGGCCCACCACTACTGGTGGAAACACTGGTTATTGAGATTGCAGTTTCTGATGGTGTTGGATACTATCATTTGCAAAAACAACCTTGGTGGTGATCACCAAAGGCAATCAATGGGTTTTCTGCTCTCCCTGTGGTTTTACTATTTACTTTTTTTGGTGACTCTTTCAATGTCTTTTTAACAAACAGAGGGTGAAATGTTATATGTTGTTCACAATGTTTATTGGAAAAACAATGAACAGGGTTTCAACTCCAGGAAAGAGTATATTGCAGCCCAGGGTCCGTTGCCCGGCACAGTCAACGAATTCTGGAGGATGATCTGGGAGAAGAACATCCACACGGTGGTCATGCTGACACGCTGTGTTGAGCAGGGACGGGTCAGTAGCAAGTAGGAAGGACAAAAACACAATCAATCAACACCCACACATGCACACACACGTAATGGTCATCTCTACTGGTTCTTCTCATAGGTTAAATGTGAGAAATACTGGCCTAATGAATCCAAGCCCTTCGGGAACATCACTGTGACAATGACATCTGAAATATCACTTGAAGACTGGACTATCAGGGACTTTGACATTAAAAATGTAAGCTGCAACCTATATCACTGGGAAATCATAATTAATTAATTTGTTAATTAACAATATACTTGCTTATTAGGTCTGTGTTGTGTCTGAATCCATGAAAAACAATAAGGGTGTGCTTGTGTGTATCTATGCTGCCTCTGTATCTATGTGTTTCTCACTGTCTCTGTATCCGTCTGTATATGTCTGTGTGCCTGAATGTGTGTGTGTTTGTGTGTGCGTCTGTGTTCATGCGTATGTGTGTGTGTGTGTGTGTTTGTGTGTGTGCGTCTGTGTTCATGCGTATGTGTGTGTACGTGTGTGTGTGTGTGCACGTGCATCTGTGTGTGTGTGTGCGTGTGTGTGTTGCCCTGGCAGGTTAAAACGGCTGAGATTCGTTCTGTGCGCCAATTCCACTTCACGGCCTGGCCGGATCACGGCGTTCCAGAGAGCACTGAGCTGCTCATCAACTTCAGACACCTGGTCAGAGAGCACATGGACCAGTACGCAAACTCCCCCACTGTAGTGCACTGCAGGTACTGATGTCCACTCACACATGCATGCATACATGTGAACATACACATGCATACATGCATATATGCAGATAGACATACATACTCACGCACACACACGCACACAAACACACACATTTATAGTTGCCGTGCTTGAATAAAAATGACGAATCACGGCCCTCGCACAGGGTTTATACAGTGATTTGTCGCATGTCTTGCACCTCTGAAATTTTGAAGCTCCTCAAGCAGAGTGTGCGAATCACCTATTCACAGCATTGCTATGGCAAAACGGCAACTATAAGTGCCATGGCCGTGTGACTATAAACGATGACTCATTTCCTCTCTCTAATGACTTTCTTTTCTGTTCTGACGCAGTGCCGGTGTGGGTCGTACAGGCACCTTCATAGCCATCGACAGGCTGATCTTCCAGATTGAGAGGGAGAGTGTTGTTGATGTGTATGGCATCATCCATGACTTACGTATACACAGAACGCTGATGGTACAAACAGAGGTAGGTCACTGGACACCAACACACCATTTACTCATTGTCTAATTTAATAGAAACATTATTATTGACTGACTAAGTGTTCATTAATGCCACAGGATCAGTATGTGTTCTTGAACCAGTGTGCGATGGACATCATCAGATCCAGAACTGGAACCAATGTGGACCTGATCTACCAAAACACTACTGCACTGTCTATTTATGGAAATATAGAACCAATCAAACATTAGCACAATGGGTAACACTTTAGATTAGGGACCACACATTCACCATTAACTAGTTGCTATGATTGTAATGTATGTACAACAACTTCCTTACTTACTAACAATAAGTAACCAATAACTAGTTAATGGTGAATAATTGGTCCCTAATCTAAAGTGTTAACGCACAATGCATAGACCTGGGCAACAATTCTCACTCTTCTGCACTCTTCTAAGATAGACATTTTAATTTATTTTTATATGCAGCATTTTTGTATGTAATTCGTCAGGCCAATTTTTCTGGTGTTGATGAGAAACTGTACATGGTAAAGAGATGATGATGATGATGATGATGATGATGATGATGATGATGATGATGATCTTTTTATTTCCGATAAATCATTTATGCTTTTTATATTTTTCTATCTTTATGTGTTGGTCAAGTAATATTTAGTGGCAGATGTATCAGTTAGTTTGTTTTATACCCATGTTTTAAAGTTTAGACAATCACCATCAACTTCTGCTTGCTATAGAAAGTCACATTATCTCTTTTTGGCACTTTCTAGCCTGCTAAAACCACTAGGTGGCACACTTTTATCATTTTACTGTAAAAAAAAAAAAAAAAAAAAGTATTTTTGTATTTTAATGTGATTTGCTGAGCGTGCACTGGATGCATTTCTGCTGCTGTACAACTAGTTTGATATATGACAATGTCAATATTAATATATGTTAATATTTTGAAATGATAGAAAGTAATGCAAGATATAAAAAAATATTTAAAAACATATTTATGAAGATATTCTACATTATGTACATCTTGAATGACTAGGCTGGAGTAAATTTGTGTTTACTCAAATAAAATGGGATTTTTCTCCTCACAAGGATAGTGATCACATAATTAGAGCATAGACTTTTATTGTGGTTAATAGGTGCCTTATTGTCAACACTGATTAATGTATTCTAAGGAAGAAGTATGCTGGCTAAATGAATGTATATGGCACAAAAGGTAGGCGTCTAGCTGCCATTTGCAGATAGAAATACACTAGAGAACATTTTTTGGATGATTTATTGGGAATTTAGTTAAACCATATTTTTACACCAACCTTGTCTTTAATAGTCAGTCTAAACAACAACTCAGGTACTGAAGCAATGCATCAGCAATATATGCGATCTGTCTATGTCAAGCCTACTGTGGGACAGAGGGGTCCATTCCGCATTCTGTTAGTCCCCTCTTCTCTGCACTGTACATACATTCGTAAGAGAATAACATTATGTCACTTCCTGCTGCAAATCTTATCTACTGTATCCATTCCTGCAACTGTTTGACCCTCAGGAGGAAGCAAAACTCCTATTTTCAGCTCCTAAAGAACAGGGTTTTCCATTAAGTCTGGCTGTTAGCATAAGCAATTATGTCCTGTTTTGAAGCCTATTTATGTTTTGTTGTATGATGTTTGATAATGTACTAGTTATGTTTTTGAAAATCTGTTATTTAGCAATTGAAAACAAAAGTCGATATATTGAATATTTCATCTACTGAATGATGTTTTTGTACAATGTAAACCGTATAAAGCAATAATTTTGTTGTGATATATACACCAATATGTCAAAGGAAATAGATTAAATATGCTATTGCACTTATACTTTCTTTATTCTTTTTACCCCCTCATGTTATTCCACATTCAATAGATATCTTTCCATTGATTATTACCAAAAGAAAATGTGTCATTTAATAAATCCACTAAATTTGTCATTAAATGAATCCACATCCATTTAATGAATCCAAAGCAGCATGCAAATCACTGTGATGGAAAAACAAATGTATAACTGACACGAAAATGGCTGCTTGTGTCATAAAACCATCCATGACCTGGGTAACAAAGTCATTATGTAAAAAGTGTTAAAATGGGGGATCAAAGGCAGGAATACAACTGTGTCAGGAATAGATGGCTTTCTGCAGGAGCAATGTGGAACACCTGCATTATTCAACACGTCTGACTGTCATGGACAGAGAGATAAGTGCACCCTCAAACAATCAATAAATAATAGGAGTCGTTTCTGAATCTTAGGCCTACTGGCAGAAACACAAAGACAGGCTGCAGTTTCCAAAGGCCTAATTTGCCATCCAGGATGTTGCCGCTTCGACCATTTTAAATAATTTCAGCAGTGCTGGTGGCCTAGGAGTCATGACATTGCATTAATAGAACAGCAGCACCCAGAATGCACATCACATGTTGCATGCAAAAACGTATATTGCTACACACACACACACACACACACACACACACACACATAAAACAGGGCTGAAAATCAAATGCCCATGCAACACTATAGTCATATAATGGATCACTTCGTCGTGTGTATTGGCATGGAGGGGGCCTACAGGACGTGAACAACAAGGTGTGCTGTTAATACTGTTTAACCCCACCATACTGTCTAACCCCACCGGGCCAGAGGACTGGAGTCAGGAGTTAAACTACAGACCAGTACTACATGGTCATGGGCGGGGCGGGTCCTACGACGCATGCGCGCGCTCAAGAGGCTCGCCAGCCACATTAAAGTACGAATTAAAACAGAGTACGTGGTGATTAGGGCAGCAAACCTGAACCAGTCGTGCCAAACTGTTGACACTGGAGGCGCTCAAACCTTCAGAACTGCTCCGTCCAGACGTCTGCGTGGTCGTACTGCCTGTTGGTACTGGCTGTTAGTACTGCCTGGTCCTCTGCCAGAGGCGAGCTGTCGTACAGAGTAGCAGAGTCTGGGTCGCTACGTGGAAATAGGTCTGAAACAGCTGCGGCCAATAACGACAAAAAAGTAAGTTTGTTTAAAGGTATGGATGTGGTTGTACGTCGGCAACATGGGAAAAAACAGAATAGCTATTTTTTGGTGAACGTTACCGTTAGTTGCTTTTGTGCTGTAACTACGTTGCTAGCTAACGTTGGTTAGCAACGTATAAATAGCATTATGTAATTTGTTCATTTGTAAGATTCCGCTCTGTGCTGGGTTGGACTAATAAAGGACGTACATAAAGACATTGTGGATACTCGGTGTTGATGAGAAGGTTATAGATCTGCCTTGCTCGTTTTGTGGTCACCGGGGTCGCTAGTATCCTACAAGCTAAAGTCTTCCACGATAGCAAGTTAGTAGGTTGAGAGAGGATCCTGAATTGTGAGGTTTTCCCGGTCTACCGCAACGCAATTTCCGGTCTCTTACTTCCAATGAGCTGTGTACGCTAGTTAACAGTTGCTGGAGCGAGAAGAACAATAACACAATAACAAAAACATGAGAATAAATATTGCGTTTTAACGAAATATTTGACACAACAATATCCGAAACATGTAACGGACACGTATATCCCTCTCTATCAGAAGTCCATCCCTCTCTCTCGCCGCTAAACTCACGTCGCTGAAGTCCCGCCCTCTGTCTCGCCATTAACGGTCATTCGGAGCATCCCGTCCCAGGCGCGCCGCTGTGAGAGGAGAGCCTGGGAACGAGGTTAGCAAGTTAGCGAAGCGGATGCCCCATGCGGTTTCATTGGCTGTCACTTGTTAGCATATCCACGTTTTTATAACATAAAGGTTGCATGTGATTAAAAGAAAAGGGCGGATAGCGTCGGGTAAAAAATGATATACGTTGGCTTTATCGACCTTGGACTGCGAGGATGGTTTATAGAAATACCATAAACGAATAACATTGGTTTAATAGTCATTGCCGCGCAATAATCCGTACTATTATTAACACCTGAACAACCATTGGTTATGCAATTTGAATACAGTTTATTATCATAATAGCAGTTATACATTGTTGGCACTTATTGAGGGATTGTAAGAAAAATACAACAGCTACAACATGTGTGTAAATGTAGGCAGTGTAGGCCGAGTCCCATGTGCAACAGCTGTATATATTTGTTCATGGGTGTAACCTCTTATGATGACATGACATGGTCCACCAGGTTGATAGTAAGCATGCTTACTTGTGCTTATTTAAACCTAACCTATTACTTAGCTACTATTGGACAACAAATATTTTGCTTACTATTGTAATTTTTGCATTGCGTGGACTGAACAATCTCAACACATTGTAGCTATCTTGGTGAGATGATTCATGAGTCTAAATGTACTTGTCTGGTTTCAAACTTCATCCAGCTGTACTGTAAACAAGTGAAGAACCGGATACCGTGATCCGGGTCAGAGTGTAGTCAAAGGATTACAAGGAAGTATGAGTTGTCTTTGTCTTTGTATAGCTATGGGAATAATTATTTCTATACTATACCTATTTACCATCTTTCATATGACCTATTGTAATGTTCCCTGATAAATGCATTTCTTTCTAGATTTGACTTTCTCATGTTTTAAGGCAATTGTTATAAACCGGTTTAGTACTATTGACCCAGTGCCTGCTGTGCCACTCTAATCCGATACAAAGCTTTGGCCTTGCGCATATCGGCCCATGCAATTTAATAGCATCGGCCCTTAAGCCTATCAAGTAGACTTGTGGCTTTTCGTGGAAGGAATAAGTGTCCTTGTAAATGTGGAAAAGTCCAAGATTATACAAGAGTATATTTTTCACCTGTTAGTCACCAGCAAGTGACTAACAGGTGTCTTCTGTTAAACAGTCTGAATGCAGAATTTGATAGATGCATGTCTGATGATTTCTAATGGATAGCACGCGATTATATGTCAAGCGTTGTGGTCAAGGTCACATTGCTAGAGTGAATGTCAAGATCATAAATTATGGATTTTGTATCAGTGAAGCTCATCTGCGGAGTCACAGATCTTTAATGAATCCATGCATATCAGAAGGCGGCCCAATAAAATTGGCCTTTAACAGTACTACACGTGTATAATACACTTCTCAATCTCAATTATCATGCTTTTACTACTACTAGCTTCATGACTCATTATGTGTTTCCTGAAATGACAGTATTGTAAGCTAGCATGGCAGTACGACAGACCGTTGTCTTCACTAAGGGAGTGTCCCTCTCCAGGGCTTTGTGATATGGCTCAGTGCTGCGGCTATGCTCCTGAGCCCTTCAGGCTAGTGGGTGGGTCTCTCGGTCTCTCTGTCTGTCTCTGACCTCAAACAACACTCACTCCTTACTGGCTTAGCACATTGTGTCAAGTAGAGCTTAGGGATGAGAGACAAAAGATTGTCTGTTTTCTGGAGTAATTACCAACGTTATTAATATAATGCTAATGTTTTTCCCTTAACTTTTCTTAGTTTTAAAGGTTAGTGAATTAAGTGTGACCCAGTTCTCTAAGTTCATTAGACTGGTATGGTAAAGTAAAATTAATACTGCGTTCCTGAATCTGCTTTGTCATCATATCCATGCCATTTATTTGTTTTGTTATGTTCTGTGAATAGGATAAATGCCTACATTAGTACATGCAATTATTTCTTGCTATTAGCATTATTATTAATATGCTATTATTGGTACCCTTTTATCTGGCATACCCTGAGTATCCCCCAGATCTATGCATATTTCATTTCTTATTAAGGTACGTAAGGTAGTAAGGTTCATGAACAGTGGCCATTATATTGTATGAATTGGCTGATAGACATGAGGGACTCTTAAGTACACGTTCATATAGCTAATCAATGGTTATTGGCATACCTACCCTATCTTTAATAATATCAGACAGATTTCTGTCAATGCAAGGATATTCCAAATAAATTCCTACACAAGCCAATGGACATTACTCTACATTGAACTTATTTTTCAAAATGTCTGTCTCCCTGTTTGTACATCGGCTGGTCAGACAAGCTAACCTCTGACCCCTGCCAGGGGTCCCATGGCCAGGTGGTCTTAGCTTTTCTGTATTTATAGAAGCCCTCTGAGATGGTAAACTCGCTGCTCTTCCACAGGTTGAAGAGAACCTTTACACTCTTGTCTCTGCAATCGATATCTGTGTCTCCCTTTCACTCCAGACCTAACAAAGGGACTGTGACTTGTGTAGGTGTGACCAATTTCACCCACGGGGCCCTTTTGTTTTAAGTGTTTGGCAATAAACACAGTGCATAGCACAACTATGTAATATTTGTAGTTTTATCTTTGAGAGTTGAATGTGATGCTAATACTATTCACACAAAGTTTAGAACATCATATGTACTACAAACTGGCTTTAAGATTGTCTTGTAGTGTTGGACGGTATACCGATACTTGAAAGGTATCATGATACCCTAACGCAAAAAACGATGCGATACGTTCTTTTTTTAGTATCGATACTTCTCTTAAAGTAACGTTCTGTGTCTGTGCAGCGAGCTGCGCCAAATCGGTCATTCTCTGGTCACACTCCATGCACGCAGGGCTAGTGGGCGTGCCTAACTTGCTTTCCTCCTCAGCTCGCGCACTCAGCCACACGCAACAGCAGGTCAGCAGTGAGAGAGGGAGCTTAGTAACGAATACGATAGAGATGGCGACAAGCTCGGAAGCTCCTGCCGACCGTCCCCGGCTTGTTAAGGTGAACAGTACTGAGTTTAGAAAACTCCGCCGCGCAACGTGGCCGCATTATACATACTGGTGGTAGGGTTAGGGTATGGGTTCTACTGAGTCCATTCAGGTAGCCTATTATACCTAGAAATATTTAATAACAAAACGGCATATATGCCATGAATATAGAATATAATAGAATATTAAATAGCGTTTGCAAGTTATGCTTAAGTTAGGGTGACCAGACGTCCCGGTTTTACCGGGACAGTCCCGATTTTGAGTTGCGTGTCCCGAGTCCCGACAAAAGCCTGTCGGGACGCTAAAGTGTCCCGGTTTCCACCAACCGAAACGTTCCGCAAGCACCCCCCCCCCCCACCCCCCCCCCCCCCCCCCCGCTCAACATTCGCGCAACCGGGACGTTCCGCCAGCACCCCCCCCCCGCTCAACAATCGCGCAACCGAGACGTTCCGCCAGCACCCCCCCCGCTGGACCATTATTCATCTTTTTTCCAGATTTTTTAGATTTTCGCCGTGGTATCGGTTCAGTATCGAGTATCGAGGTATTTATGGCAGGTATCGTATCGAAGTCAAAATGTTGGTATCGGAACAACACTATTGTCTTGTACTATTCAGTAAATTTGCTCGAGTGAAATAAGGACTGAAACAAAATTTGCACAGATGCATTTCATGGTGTCAGGCTTTTTTATGAAAAAGAGTTGAACTCTGGTGGACTGTGAATCTCTATGGCTTCACCATTCCCTTTCATCCCTTTGACAAGGCTATAATTGAAACCACTGTATTGTAGGGTTTCAAATTGTTGGATGAATGCAGTGTATCATTAGACTATTATTAGGCCCTGCCTGATAATTACGTTGCCGCGACAAACATCGAATTAATCAAGGCTAAGTAGTTACTAAGCGCTCCACTTGTCATCTGTTTTCTTTGTTTTTTAAAAGCCACTCTGTGAGGTGTTGGTAGTGTCAGCGACAGCGACACACAAATATTTGAGTTGGATGTTGTATAATCTACATTTTTTCATTCATTCATTTATTAACAAACACTGTTTTGTTATGAAATTGATGACAGCGAATGGCTTTATTGCATCATGGTCTTGGCATGAGGCCGGTAAAGGCTTGGTTTGGAGGACCACCACTGCTCTCTACCACCAGGCTCTGTGGGATTGTCTCAGACTTCACTTGGCAGTCCGTCTGGGGTTATTCTGGCATTGTCATTATTAAGGACATGGGGACATTTATCATGGCAATCATCATCATTGACGTAATATTCAGCATAATATAAATGTGCTTATCACTTTAAAGCTGAGGGAGAGCAGAAGATTTTGAAACTAAAATCGGAGGACGGACGGCAGATCACACACATTGGTATCGGCCCCAATAATCCTTATTGGTGCATCCAATCCACTGCATCCACTGTTTAGAAAAAAATGTTGACACAATTTAAAGTATTTGTATTGAATCCCAGGTATTGGTACTAATAATAAAGAAGTTAGTTATATTATACATTAAGATACATATTTTGTAACGGATGGATTGAGCTATGATATAAGCCTTTTTTTTCATAAGCCCAATCTTAAAATATTACACCAATATAAACATATAAACTATGCTATGAATCATATCAGCAGATTAAGATTGAAAACATCTTGTTATGTTGGCTCATCATTGCCATGATGCCTCCAGGGTGAGTATTGTCAAGCTTGTCCCTTGAGAGAAGGCACGTGGTTGTGCTACTCCTGGGGGGTCTTCAGTTGGGGTACGGTGTGTTGGATTACACTGGTGAGAAGTGTGTGTGTGTGTGTGTGTGTGTGTGTGTGTGTGTGTGTGTGTGTGTGTGTGTGTGTGTGTGTGTGTGTGTGTGTGTGTGTGTGTGTGTGTGTGTGTGTGTGTGTGTGTGTGTGTGTGTGTCCGTCCCTCCCTTTTGACAGCAAGCTCACTAAGACCTCAGGTTGCAGTGCGACAGTTTCTATATCACGCACCCACACAGGGTCTTGGCACCTGACTACTGTCCTAACAGATGTATGACGGCTAAATATAAAGTCACTTCCTTTACTTTCTATTTGCAGATGTATTCTTACAATAGTAACAAATTTCAATAGCATTCCTCTTTGGATTGTTGGACTGGCCACTCTGCCCGGGTAATGTTAAGAGATACCTCTTTAATGTCTTCCTGGTTTGAAGACATGGAGCATGGCTAGCAATGTTTGCAGTTTGTTATTGTGGTTGCTGATTTTCTGTTTCTCACCTGTATGTGATATGTGTTTTTTTTAAGTGGCCTTGTGAAATGTGCTCTGGTCATGTGGTAACACGCTCTTGCAACGGCAATGTGCTTTTGGTCAGGATTCCTTTGGTGGCACAAGAGGTACTTTCTCACATTTCTCACTTTCTCACTCACAGTTTCAAAGGTTTCTAGGCAGCACCGTTCAGTTTGGAGTTTGCATGTTGACCCTTAATTCCTAGTAGGGATGCACCGATACCACTTTTTCATTACCGAGTACACACATCTTTGAATTGGCCAATACCAAGTACCGATCCGACACCGCTGAATATTAGGCTAGCCCATTTCCAAACTTTGTAAAATAGAAATAGAGTAAGTGGATACATTAAATACTGAATTGTATGCAATATATTTTATTATAAAATTTCCTAAAAATTAGGGCTGTCAATCGATTAAAATATTTAACTCGCATGATTGATCATAGTTAATCATGATTAATCACGATTAACTATGATCTATGAGGTAATACTCTTTTCAACATGAGAATAGACAAATGCTTGCTTTATGCAAAAAAAGCATGTTTATTTATTGTTACAATGAGAAATACTCTCAGTTCAAGTAACTAACGTGCAAACTGCATAGTAATGTTTACTAACACAGTAGTGTGTTGAACTTCACATTTGATCTATTCATCCTCATTTTTGTTTAAGCAGCCATTTAACACAAAAGAATGCCCCTCAATGCATTGCACTGCAATTTGCATAAAATTCAAAACAAACAGGGTGATGCACAAAATAACTTAAAGAAAATAATAATTTAAAATAAATAAAGTGTTTGCGGCTTGTAGAGTTGTCCAGCTGTTTCCCTTTTAAATTATCCAGCGTGGTTTGCTTCATGCGAGGGGGCGCCGGGCAGGGGTGGACTGGCCATCGGGCAGTCCACCCCCCCCCCCGTCGGTCGTCGGACCGGGGTGTGTGACGATCGCGCGCGCGCGCCCCTAGACGTCTGACATTGACGCAAAAGCTACCCTCCCGCGTCTGTGTGAAACGATCTGGGTTCTCATAAACTCGTTCGCGGTGGTAAGAGACGAGTAGAGTCTACAGCGTCCATTCACTCCAATAATAACCCGGTCACGGTGATAGATTACGCTAACCCTAACCCTAACCCTAACCATAACCCTAACCCTAACCCTTTTTGGAGTGAATTGTTTCACAGTAGACTGCGGACGCTGTAGACTCTGCTCGTCTCTTACCAACGCGAACGGGACGCGGACGTCTAGGGGCGTGATGACAAATCGTGGGTATATTACGAGTTGGGATGAGAACGTGTTGTGTAGTTTGTTTGCAGCATCGACCTCGTGTGCATTGCTTCCTGATTTCCCGAGCTACAGAGTGGCCCGAGGTTCAAATGTCACAGCGTTAATCGTGCGTTAAAAAAAATAGTGCCGTTAAAAACATGTTGCGTTAATTCGTTAATAACGCGTTAACTTTGACAGCCTTACTAAAAATATATAGCCTGCACACATAAAAGTCCAAACTTTAGGAGCCAAATTTACATTTTAATATAAATTGTGTATGTTTTAGTATTTGTTTGTTCCCTATATTAAGGTGACCTTTCTTTAATCATTGTGTGCCGATTATATAAGGGTTTTTAGCGATATATGCAAGTTGTTGTTAATTTGTTGAGCCACCGTAAATGCATTGTGTGCCTTTTAAGGAAAGATGTGACGGCATGTAAGCATGAAGCACTACAGAGTAGGGATGCTAATAAGAATAAGAGTAATTGTGCTATAAAAAATGGCCGAATGTCTGTGACCCATAAAAAATTACAAATGTTTATTTTTTTTATTAGAAAGGAGGGCTGGCCAAATGCATACTTTCAAATTTCAAGCTTCCGATAATCGTGTTTCCAAAGGCATATTCGAATAGTTAAACCTGTTAATGTCCACCTAAACCTGTCAATGTCTGAGTTTTGTCATGTATCGACTAGTTATGTGAAGCTTGTATTGTTTGAGCATGTGCCCCCAGCATTACTAAAAAAACCAGATTATTACCTAGGCTTTTATTACAACTAACTAATGATATGAATGCACTTCGTAATGATTAGCATATAGACGGCTAACAGGCTATTGGTTAGTTTAAAGTGCTCCCAGTGACAACAAATCCTAACAGCTCCGTCGGTCTCGCCGTTTCTCAAAGTGGTACTAGCGGTTAGGGGATTACCACTCGAGAAATATCATCTCAGTTGAGAGGAAAAAAACAGAAGCTGCTACTTGCTAACAGCGTGGATGTATATGGCTAAAAGAAATAATAACAGAGTGCCTTAATAGTACGTCATCACCAGCAACCTTGCTGATTAAAGGTAACAGCACTAACTCTACGGAGTTTAGTTTGGACTTGTTAAGAGTGGAGCCACGCGGTTTTCTGATACGTTTAGACAAAGGAAGACTGTAAATGAATGTGGAATACATTAAATGACAAAGGAGAAGGGATCAGTAGGATTAATGTTCATTGGAATGATTCAGGCCAACGTACTCACTTGCGCACTAAGGAAAGGAGCTTTAATGGATAATACCATAGACTGTATGGATAATACACACCCAACACCGATTTAACCAAACATATAATCAAATGTAGTTTTGCCTGTGATATACTCTGCACGTATCCATATGCACAGGCGAGAAATTAACCTCAATAATGATAACAATTAGACCGATAAGTAGACAGTTCCATGGTCATTATTGTATTGTGTGCATATATAGAATAAATGCCAATGTTACAAATGTACTGCGTTTGTGTGGATGTTTATGAAAATGGTGCGATCGCCAACGTACACGTGTGCATCCGCACGCCGTTTATTACACAGCTTATGACTAGTGAGAAATGATGTGTGTATAATGTAGTGTACCACACATTCAAAAGTCAGCGTGGAATGGCAGTTAACTGTTGTATCTATATTTGATTTGAATGGCAGCTGTAATTTCACTATATAAGAATGAGAAAAGTGAGTTATGTGGAGCTATGCATAAATGCCAGCCACCGATACCTGATACCAAATTTTAGGCCAGTATCGGTTCGATACCACTGCCCAGTATCGGATTGTTGCATCCCTAATTCCTAGTAGACATGCAAGCTAGAGGACACTGCTGAAAAAGAGAATTATATGCTCTGCTTGTCTTTCCTGGGTAAATACAGGTTGAATAAAATATAAGGTATGAGTCATGTGTTCAATTTATTCTATTTGAAATGTGTGTATGCTTGTTTCAACTAAACTTTAATCTCACATAAATATACTTTTAAAATGTTTGGCATTTCAGGGCTGGTCGCGTATGCTGCTGGGAGCATTTGTGCAAAAAATTGTTCTGGTGCAACCTTTTTTTTTCGAACATCCCTTTCTCTGTACATTCATTTTGCATCAGTAAAAAAAAATACATATATTGTTGGTGCTCCTTACATTTTGGTGGATGCTCCTACATTTTTGCTGGTGCTCCCTAAGTTTTTGAAGTTAAAGGACAATTCCGGTGCAAAATGAGACCATATGATCATAACACATGTCCACCGAGTTGGACCGTTCTCTGGGATCAGTTTTCATTCTAGTCGAATGTAACCAAAGTTCTCGAAAACCGCTAATTAGCTTATAACGCTAGCTGTGGGGGCAGATATTCATGTAAAATAAATCGCAATTCTATACCACTAACGAGGCTCAAAATCAAATATGCATTTGAATATGACGTGAAATATCCGTATTCGAATATGTATAAACGATTCGGTTTTTAAAGAGCCATGTTGTGTAGCGTATTTTTTACAGTCTATGATGAGTTTGTTTTTTTGCCATCTGATCCAGTAGCGGGCGCTGTAAACGTATTGCAGCGTAGGCCCATGACCAAATCAAGCGAATAATAGTATCCTGTTTCGAAAATGGATAACGCACAGAGCAGCTAGCCTGAGCGGCAAATTGCGACACCAAGTCAGCTGAGATCGACAGCGACTGTGCGCAAGAGATGGAAGACGTGGCTCCAGGGGTTGAAATAAGGCTGTTTTACTCGCCAAATGCGAGTAATTTTTGTATTTGTCGAGTAATTTATGAAGACCACTCGCCACTCTGGCGAGTAATCTAAAAATTCGGCGCGATTGCCGCGGACCCGCTAGCCGCGGACCCGACCGCGCAGCACCCACCACCGTCTACAATCGCGCAGCTCCCCCCGCTTCAACAATCGCGTAGGGGACACACTCATTCACACACTCATTCACTCCCCCCCCTCCCGTCAACAATCGCGCAGCGCCCCTATTTTTGTCTGGTACAAAATCTGTTTGTCTAGTAAAAATGGTCATCTACTCGCCAGTTGTCTGGTAAGCCAACATTTTAGTTTCAACCCCTGCGTGGCTCCGCCGGCCTTAGGTGCCATGGGAAGCTTGTTTGGTCACATATATAACTCGATCGACTCGGGCACACGTACCAATAATGGTATCCAGGAGCTTCAAAACTACATGACTGAACCTTCTCTCCCCGCAGACAGTAACACGCTGCATTGGTGGAGAGACACAGGCTGCAAAAAATACCCGCTTTTGTCAACATTGACGCGCAAATACCTGTGTGTGCCAGGCACGTCTGTGCGCTCCGAACGTGTGTTCTCCACCGCAGGTAACATCGTGAATAAAAAGAGAGCTGCACTTGATCCAGATCATGTTGATAGATTGGTGTTTCTAGCAAACAACATTAAGAAATTAATTATGTGCAGATAGCCTTTAGGCCTTACTCCTGCTGCTGTCTTCTGTTTAAGTTGTCAGGTTATTGTTTGCGCTCTGCAGTTCGGATTCTGTTTTTTTTCATTGCATAGCCTAATTTTGTGATATGCATAGTGGCAAGTTGATAACCTGTTTCAAGATTGTTTTTAGACAGGCTATGGCCTAAGTCCTGTTTATGTCTTCTCTTGTCACGTAATAAATTTGTGATTGAATCTCCGTTATGGTGGGGTTATTTCGGGGGGGGGGGTCATAAAAATTTGAATATATTCGAATACATTGCTTGGTATTCAATATCTGTTCGAACTTGATTTTTCGAAAAAGTGACAGCCCTAGTTCCTACATGTAAAACAAAGCATTGCGAACTTTGTAAGTGTACAGACAGTTTATTAAAAATAAAGTTTAGAAAGCCAGTACCAGTCGCTCGACTGGTCGTGACTGTTTTCCAAAGATGGCGGCCGCTTGTTTTCGTGAAGGTACTGGCTTTTTAAACTTTCTTTTTAATAAACTCTGTACACGTACAAAGTTCTCAATGCTTTGTTTTACATGTAGGGACCCTCATTATGCTACGATGGAAATGGGGTGAGATTGTGGGCCTTGTTAGTGGTATAGAATTGTGATTTATTTTACATGAATATCTGCCCCCACAGCTAGCGTTATAAGCTAATTAGTGATTTGGTTACATTCAACTAGAATGAAAACTGATCCCAGAGAACGGTCCAACTCGGTGGACATGTGTTATGATCATATGGTCTCATTTTGCGCCGGAATTGTCCTTCAAGAGCACCAGTGCTACCAAGTAAAAAAGTTCATTTCAAGCCATGGTTTGAACACAAAGGTGTTTGTTTGCTGATTGGGTAATTGATTTCCAGATTCCTCCCCATGGATGTATTTCCAAACCCTGATGTCCCTCAGTCTTTGCACTTTGATGAGTAGAACCGTAATTCAAGCAAAGCCAGTTGGCAAGTTTATTTTTATTTAGTAAAGTCCGAACAGGGTGAGGGTTAGAATTAGAAACAAAGCTTGCTTACCTTAGCACATCAGCTAGCATGCTGGCACATGGCTCGCATGTCAGCTTTTTTGTATGTTAGCTAGCTAATGGGCCCAGATTGCATCCACACATATCTTCTTCAGAAAATACACCCTCTAGATGTCATTGTAGTTTCTTACCTGAAATAAACACAATAGATTTAGTTTTGTGTCAGCTTGCTCTGCTTGCACACATTTAATCCCATGGTGTAGTGCAGGTTGTTTCGTTAGATGATGCGGAAAGGCCTTGGAGCAAATCAGGTCTTCTTTCTTCCGGAATGGAACTGGATGTTCTGTTTTCCTTAGCACTGGCTTGTCAAATATTGTCTTTTCAATACTGCTAGTCAAATAAATGAGACTTGAAGGGAAATTTTACTACTGCACACCTATTACATAGGTACACTTCTGCATGAGTGAGTATAGTCCCCTAAAAGTAAAACATCCATACTTTACATGGTGCTTCATGATGTGTATATGATGAAGCAAATGAACATATGTGCAGACTCTACAACTAGTATATCATACATTTACCTGGAAAATGTGGCATGGTAGACGAAGCCGGCCGTTAAGTAACCTATAAGGCGGCGGCCTCTGTAGGCTACAACGGTGTCTTCCCAGAAGCCCCCTATAGGCCTACACAATACAAAATGTGTGCAACAAGATAGACAGAGATAGTCTAATTGAATGACAATTAGACATAACTGTTTCGACTTACTGGCATTCTCCCTGCTCATCTTATTCATAATGAAACCAAAGACTGGGTCCCATAGTGAAGAGGACATAAGATTTTCAGTAATTGGACTGTTAATTTACTTACATTGAGTCTCTTGTGTCTCCTGTCTTTATGTTTCTTTGGATTTCTTCTTGATTTTCGCTTCCAGCCAGGCAGAATAATTGTCAATTGTTGTTTCTGCTGCTAGTATTGCCTGACCCAGCTAAACAAGCACCATGGCCGAAAATGTAGTATCCTTTGACACAAATCATATTCAAGACAAAATTGATAATTCAGAATAATTATCTGGACAATGGTAGGGCTGAGCCCGAATATTTTAATATTTGTATCATTTGTTAGGTAGGTATTCGATTCTCGATACAAGATTCGAATGCTTTGTTTATTTTTTATGAAAAAGACACCGGACTCTAAACTAACTGGTTGTAATAATAATAATTGTAATGAAATGTTCAAGGGTTCTAGCCAGTATTTTAGATGGATAGATATAAAAACTTTATTTATCCCTATGGGAGATTCAGGGTCCAAGTAGCTTAGAGACATAGATACATCACACATAACATACACATACAACATACAACAAGCAGGATTGCAAAAAGGAAGTTTCTAGGAATACAATCAACACATAAGAATAAAGATACTATACACTAGACAATAATGGTAAAGATACTTAAGAGAAAGATACTAAATAACAGACAACAAACAAACAAGGTGATAAGGGTGACGGGCATGGTTTGGTGAGGTGCAAATAAGTAAGGCAAGACAGTGCAATTTCAAGTCAGTAGGCCAGCATTAAATACTAAAAACTAAAAACAAGTATGGGTAGCAGCACAGAGATGGATTGTTAACCAGTGTGTATGTTAAGGTGCAAAGGTAAGGCAAGACAGTGCAAGTATGAGTTAGTAGACCAGCATTAGATTAAATATGGGCTAACTAGTGTAGCTAAGTGAACCTATTAGGAGAGGCCGGTGGCAGCGCACAGATGGATTGATGATATACAACAATAGATAGAGAATTTAGAGTAAATATGGGACATAAAGTGTACAGTGTAAACATTGGAAGAAAAAATAGAAAAAAATAGAAAAAAAATAGAAAATAAGTCAATAACAGTGTTTAAAGTGAATTAGTCCAGACTGTTTGCTGTTTGGAGGGAGGGAGAGGCAGTGCATGAGGGCTAACATAGCCAGTAGTCATTTAGGTACAGGACAGTGATGTGGTACAGGATGGATATTATGCAGAGAAGTCTATCTCTTTACCTTTAATTGACAGATTATAAAGTTGAATGGCCCTGGGAACAAATGATTTATTCAGTCTAGCAGTTCTGCCTGTCAGTGCTCATAGTCTCCAATGTGGCGCTCCCACTAGTTAGGCCTACTACTAAGTAGGCCTACTCTAATACTATAGAAGCCGTGTGTCTCCAGGAACTTTAATGAAGCTCTGTCGTAACCGAGTCGGACTCGGACCGATAAGTGGATCCGAAAGCCACTGACGTCCACGCAGCAATCCTACGTGATATTGTAGTTTTGCTTTTTGCGTTATTAAAATAACACTATAGAAATTAAAAGGAAAAACAATCAGTCCATAAAAACGCAATTCCGCAACAGTGGTCTCCGTCGGTTCCGATTCAGCCAGGGAAAGAAACGCACTATTTCTTTGGCAAACCTAACCATTATCTGAAGCTTGAAATTATGTATTCGGGCCAGCCCTAGAAAATGTCAGAAAGCCCACTGCCTATTACGTTCTCATATTTGTTTTTGGAGGTCTATCGCTAGCAAGTAACTTGAACGATGCTACATGCTACACCCACCTGGGGGCTGCTGATGTGATTCCATCAAGCCAAGTGTTCTTAAAGAGCATAGATGGGGAACATGGAGGTAGAGTAGATAGCTGATGAGATACTTGACTTTAAAAGGGCTGTGTTCCTTCAGAAGTCAAAGGAGATTGGTAATCACGGCAATGTCTGTCCCCTATTTCTGTGTTGAGCTGTTTCAGTACGTCTGGGTATTCGTGGCTTGGGTAATTTGTGTCTCATTATGCTTAGGTTTAGATAGCTGCAAACCTCAGTCTTTCTCATTAATTAGGATCACTAATGTCTTAAGCAAATCTGGTAGACTGTGTGGTGTTTTTTGTTGTTATAGTCAAATGTAAATTCAAAGGTACAAACATGGAGATCTATGGCCATTAACTGCAACAAAATGGAAATGCAAAGGTTGACATCGCTGGTCATATTCACTACATCATATACAGAAATTATAAGGGCTACACCCTAAACAGCCAATGGTCAACTCAAATTATCTAAGTATTTTTTAATGTGCATTAGAATGTTAATGTGCAAAGTTTCAATGAAATTGCACAGCAGCACTAGCGCTATTCAAGAGCATGCAAAGAGAAAACATGCACTATTCTGGATTTTAAAAATGGTAACTGGAGTATATTACTTAATTTCCAGCCCATTCATAGGTAGAGCTTTTTAATATAGGAGGGAAAAAAGACCACCTGTGCAATAAAAACTTTGTATATATTTATTTCAAATTAATGTACAAAGATGGATGGTATGTGATAAAGGACATGCAAATACTGCAACAAAGCGTCGAAAAAAGGGGTGCGACCAAATTAAAAAGTTAGTGGCACCGGTGCCACCAGTAGTCTTCAGTTAGTCTGAATAGAGCCCTGAAAACATGAAATAGAGGCTTAAGTCAGATACAGAAATGTAGTTACATATTATAGAGAAGAGAAAATAATTATAACATAAGAACTAATGCTTCATGAGGAGATGTATGTCTCATTTAATGCACTGGTTAATGTACCAGGTAATAAAAAATGTATCTGAACCTTATTATATGATAATTGAGAGTATAGTTAGAGAAAAGTACTGGTAGTCTTCTCCCGACACTCTCTCACACTGTGTTTTGTCGATAATTCAGAGAGAACAGTGCGACGGTTTTAGAATATGTAATGGCATAATGCGCAGTTTAATAATACAAATAAATGTCCAGAGAACAGCCGTAGACAGTGAATAGACGCCAAGTGTGTTAGCATTATTGAGTTTGACAACACCTTGCTAGCCAAACAGGTAACTTAAATGAAGAAAAGAAGGGAAAAATGGGGGACGAAGAAAGAGGGAACGGAAATGCAGCAGAAGAAATTGTGCCCAAGAGAGGAGCTGTGTCTGTTGTTTGGAAGTTTTTTGGTTCCAGGTTTTCGCTCCAGCCACTCTGGTGGAAGTGTGTTCCATTTCCGGGGTCTAACACGGATGGCCACACCGGGGAACTGGGAGAAAAGCATTGCCGCTAGAGTTCAGGTGTACAGTGTTTATTAGAAGTATATTATCATAGAAATAAACACTAGAAGTCGCGTTGACTACCACGGTCTATTAGAACGAATGCGTAAACAAAGCCGCCATCTTGGTACAGGGGAACGCAGCTTCGAACGTCAATCGAGGACAAGGCCATAGGCTATTCATACATGATTAAAATACCTATAATCGGCGATTTCATTTTCTTGCTTCGTTAAGAATGTCAAAATAAAATAATATAAGACGTTTTTGTTAACATAACCTGTTTTTACGTTCAAAATCCAATGGACATAATTATATTCCATTACAAAATAGGCCAGCAATGTCAACAATGTAAATTTAAAGATGCTGGCAATCAAACAAACGCCCGCAGCGTTACCATTCAAAGTCCTAGTCAAGCCTTAACAATGTTGTAAAACAACCTTTTCCATTAATTTCCTAAGTTGTGGCAGATAAAGTGCGCCTGACATGCATAGAAATAAACACTAGAAGTCGCGTTGAGCCTTTTGAAATGCGTCGATACGGCCGCCCTGATTACCCGTTTACTTACCTGCAAGTAATCTCAGGGGTAGCACACTATACGTAAAAGGCATTTGTAGAGAACTCCAGACAATTTACTGTGCACAATTATTTTCAGGCAAATAATACTATATCTTAATATGGTACAAGAGTAACATCTTTTTACCTGCTTTAAAAATAAATAAATAAATAAAATGAAGGACTAGTCCATAGACACAGGCATCTTGTACAGCTTTGTAGAGACAATGAATTACACAATACATTTTCCAGGCAAGGAAAATACTTTCCACATTTATGTTCATGCTGTTATTTATTTATTTGTTTTTTTTAACATTTAGTAGACATACATATATTCAACATTTGTTCAGGTATAAAGATTCAACATTTAGTAGACATACATATTCAACATTTGTTCAGGTATAAAGATTCATGAAATGGTATATTATATATATATATATATATATCAGACTTTATATATATATATATATATATATATATATATATATATATATATATAAAAAGTCTGGCATCTTTCACTCGCAGGCGTAGTCAAATGATTCACTGATCCACTGTACCAAGATGGCGGCCGCATCGACGCATTCCAAGAGGCTCAACGCGACTTCTAGTGTTTATTTCTATGGTATATTATAAGCTTTACATCACGTCCCGACATTCCTGCTTTAAATCTAAACCTATGTGTTGGACAAAGTTATTTTAAAAGGGGAAATTATAATAATGTAACAAGTGGTAAACTCACTGCGTTGATATTTCATCTCTCACCAGTTGCCAGAAAGCACAGCGTTGTCATTAATTTAGCGTTATCAGTCTTTCTCTAAGTGAAATATCTTCCCTGGAGTAGGTGTTTTGTTTTTGGATGAGCCGGTGCATCGCCAGCTTCCGACTCCTGGCATAACTTTATTAGCACCCGGTCTCTACCGCTGCAATAGCCACGTACGGCTTCACGCCGCTGCTCGTTGCAGCAGTTTGAACATGGGACCTCATTCCCAAGTCAGCCAGTGTGTTATTTATCATTGGAGACGATTTCAACAAATTTCATGCAGTCCTTCTAGTTGCACAGTTCGCTGGTGCTAAGCTAGCGCAAGTCAACGGTAACGACTAGCCTCCCAATAAAATCAGTCTTACCCACTCCACAGTACACCCAAGGTAAATCAATTATAACGCCAGACTATCCATGTAAATGTCTGTTGATAGAATAATGTTAGAAATAAAACGAACCTCGCATTGCATGAATCATCACAGTTTGAGGGACTAGTTTCTCAGCAGCAGCGGAATTTTACTTTGCTCAGGTTAGTTGTGCAAGTTCAGTGCAGTTCTGAGCAATGACAGTGGCAGGTAAACAAACTATTATAGAGCCGGTAACCTAGGTAATATCACTCCGCTGCTGCCATAGCCTACTACCAGGAAGTATAACGCTGCTACTGAGACACTCAAAAGTCCCTCAAAATGCAATGCCATGCAAGGTTGGTTTTATTTCTAACATTATTCTATCAACAGACATTTACATTGATAGTCTGGCGTTATAATTGATTTGCCTTGGGTGTACTGTGGAGTGGGTAAGACTGTTTTTATTGGCAGGCTAGTCGTTACCGTTGACTTGCGCTAGCTTAGCACCAGCGAACTATGCAACTAGAAGGACTGCATGAAATGTGTTGAAAATGTCTCCAATGATAAATAACACACTGGCTGACTTGGAAATGAGGTCCAATGTCCAAAATTCCGAACTACCCCTTTAAGTCCATCACCTCAGCAGAAAACACGTGTTGGAACAGCGAGAGTGTGTGCGATTACGGTCGGATTCCAGAACGTCAAGTAACGTTAGCACCAGTGAAACTGTGAAGCCAAAACTTAAAGGTCAGGTCATCGCTTGAATACGAATACTATTTATTTTAAGTTCTGTTTTTGCTATGTTGCAGTTTGCACTTTTTTGCACAATAAAAATGTGTACATTCTGCAACTGTTTCATGCATTCTGATTCCTTCATATATTGCATCATTTTGTGGGGCCAAGCAAACCCTATAGCAGGGGTCGGGAACCTGTGGCTCTTTTGCCGACGGCCGGGGCTCTCGGACGAAATTAGTTGAGGGGGGAAAAAAATGTAATCAAGGAATCAGACTAGGTCTACCCTAATATAATGCTAAAATAACAGTCAATACTAGGGGAGAGCTGTGTCGATTGAAACACGTCATTACATTCGGAGAAAACTGTATTTTTTTTAATCAACCCGACTCTCCCAACACGCACACACACACGCACGCACACGCCCTATAATGAGAAGGCTTCGTGGCAAATAGGCAGTTACAGTCTATCTGAGTAATGCGCGGGATGCGCGTAACACACCCCGGTCGGGGGGGGGGGGGGGGGGGCGCGATCGTAACACACCGCCTCCGGTTGGGCCAAATTACTTTATTTTTAATTTTTAGGACAGTCCTGGGCCGGCCCAAAGATGTGCGTCGGCCCCGATGGCCAGTCCACCCCTGGCGCTAATCAAAATGTTAAAAAGGAAAAAGCCCGAAAAGAAAGTCCGCAACTTTCAGCCCGATTGGACAGATTGCGTTCGTGGAAAGAGCTGGAAGTGCGATCTGTCTGTTATGTAATGAGAAAATTGCGTCCTTGAAACGATCAGTGGCATAACTATCGACGGTGCAACCGGGGCCCAGGGGGAGAGCCCCCCCCCCCCCCCCCCCGGCAACAATCGCGCAGCACCCCCCCCCCCCCCCCCCCCCTCCGTCAACAACCGCGGGGGCACAAAAAAAATTATAAAATAATTGCACCGGGGCCTATCATCATGTTACGCCAGTGGAAACGATGCAATGTTAACCGCCACTTCGACACTCACCATGCACAATTTGCAGCAACATATCCTATGTAAGTTAAATATCCAAACTTTTGCTTGTAACCGTCTTTATGTGGCTCTTCTGAGATTTTTTTTTTTTTTTTTTTTTGTAAAAGTGGCTCTCAAGGCAAAAAAGGTTCCCGACCCCTGCCCTATAGTAATCAAAGCCTTCAGTATGACATTAAAATATTTGTATATTCTAAATCTATGTACTCCTAACAGAAGAATAAGCCACTATAAACATAAAAAGGCCCAGTCATGCAAAAAAAGAAAAAGAAATACGGTGATACCGGTAGAATCTTAAAAAATACGGTGATGAACATTTTTGGTCATACCGCCCAGCACTAATTCATCGTGTTTTGCAATGTGTTAAATGTGGAAAATACAGACAAAACTTGTAGGGAGCACATTTTCTGGTTGTGTAGTTTCAAAATCTTGCTCTCTGCTCTTTTCTTCTCACTAAAACTCTCAAGTCTTGAATCTTACCTACAGCAGCTTTAATGTATGTGAAGCTAAAATCTAGTTAATACAGGAAGAAATGTTGACCCATAATATGACGTAGTTTGCTCCTAGTCCAATGACTACAATGATCTGCCTCGACCAGCCCTTCATTACCTCATCAAATGACTGGACCTGCATTCAGCCAGGATCACAGCCTCATTTATGATGGCGACATTGCTTTATTACATTCAATTATTACGTTTTAGACCTTTTACTCTTATTTCTCCTGCTGTTTGCACACTGGCTCATTCTCCCACTCCATATAAGGTGTCCTCATCAGACCTTTTTGAAGACATGTTTAGTTGTTTTTTTGTCTTCATTTACTTTATGCAATCTTTTCTTTCACTTTCACCTTTTTCTTCTCTCATTCTGTTCTTTCCTGCCTGATCCCTCTTCTCTGTTTCTCTCCCTGCCTCTCGGTGCTGTCATATCAGGGAACCTCTTTCAGTTCACTTCTTATTTAGGTTGAATGTACTCTAGGCCTTTCTCCTTGGCACTGCGGTGGGGCACAGACTTATTCCCCGCTTCAAGCCTAGCCTGTGTGAACACTTCCTCCTCGACTGGTGTTTCGATGTGCTATGCCACAGTGTGTTGACACACAGCATTACTCCATCATGGAAACGTTAGTTAAGTTTCAGGAGACACGCCCTACTGTTTCAATGCTTAGTTATGATATTATATGCTACAAAGTGTAAGGTCTTTGAGCCATATTGAACATGAAATCTACACAACTAATTTCTGTGATTGACAACACAAACCATGATCACTATGACACCATGATCCCAAGAGTCAAAAGCTTCTTTTTTTTCCTTTTATGCAATTGAGCATACTTAAGTATACAGCTATTGCAAATCATAAATATCAATAAACATCCCTCTGATTCCTCCTATGTTTAAGCACACCCCAATATCCTGTTTTACTGTTTCTGAATGTGTCATATGGTAGACGAAATATTTTTGTCTACTCTGGTCTTCAACACCGTCTGTACTTGTCAATGCAAAACTCTCAAACAGGAACAAGTTACTTTACTTAGCGTGTGTGCATGGGTGTGTCTCTTGTGAGGTGTCGTTCTAAACCATAGATGTATGGACTATTGACTTTAAACATTGCTCACTCGGTGTTGAATGAAATTGTGATATTTTTAAGGTTACTACTTACTCGCTTGAATCAGAACCAAGTGTTGTTAGGGAGCTGTCGTGGGTCAGTGGCACCATGGCTCTTTTTGAACAGTGGTGTTGGTGTGGAGTGTGCACGGATGCTGAGGCCACGTAAACAGCCTGTCTGTGTGGCTCCAGAGGGATGTTGGCAGCTCCTTGGTTGGGTTCCCTGATGACACATCAGTAACTGAACAGTGCCCCTCCCTCCTCAGCACAGTCCCTGGTGGTGTCACCAGGAGGAGTTGAGACAAGAGGGGACGGACAGACATCCAGGAGTCTATACTATCTGTTCATCCGAGGGGCTGCCAAGAACGGTTGTTCAGATCATCGGTTAATCTGATGGATTTTTGATTATTCATCATGGTAATTTATTAATCGTTAGACTTCAATATTACATTTTTTTCTCATGGCTTATTGACATTGGCTATTGATGACATTTACAGGGATAAAATAGGCTAATACACACAACATTGCCTATTTATCGAAGTCAAATTTTCTGTTGATTATGTTGATCCATTTTGACCACCCTATTGTATTCTGTGTGAGTAAAAGTGAAACTCTCTCTCTCCAGGTGAGACCGGCAGCTTCAGCAGAAGCTTCTGGATGCTGTGCCTCCTGTGGCTCAGGTGAAAGGTAAGCTAAGCTCTCACCTGTCCACCTCCACTCTGGCAGTGTGAATAAAACACAGAGAAGCTTCAGTCGGTCGCCTTTAGGCATCACAGCATATTGGAGAAATATAATTAGATACTAGGAGCACTACCTAATGCAAACAATATCATCTTTTCAATGTGAATTGGCAGAGCTGTCCTACAGGAATGAGTTGAAATCGACAATTTTTAAGCAGTACTTTTTGAAATTTGAAATGTAATGGGCGTAGCTAGTTCTCGCGGGACACTAGTCAGCTGACTGCTAATGCGGTCCAATCAAATGCAGTACACTGATAGGCGGTCAATTTAAGACCTTCCATCTCGCACTCTTCTGCAAATTAAGTGCTGAGCTGGATTTCACCCACCACCACTCCAGCCACCACATGCTTTGGTTCGGCACTGCATTGTATGTGACCCTGATTGTATGTGGGGTTGAGATATCTGATCCCATGGGGGATTGCACAGTGCTCCCTGTTCTCAAATGTTGTTCTGATGTATCTGACATCTGTATGTCATGCTTTAAATCCTACAGAGAACCCTAAAAGAGTGGAATCATACCGCCAAACTAAAGTGTCTCACCATTTCATGCAATAAATGGGTAAATCTATGGCATAAGTGATTTCTGACAGAACTGAAAATAAGGCACTGTTCATGGGCAAGATTATATCTCAACACATACATAAAATGGTTAACGTTATTAGACCTGAGCATTTCCAATGGCTGCCTCAGAATCTCTAAAGTCTGTTTTGACGTTTGAAGTTTCCCCCTAATGGAAGATGCCTACATATCTGATACCGAAGGGGGCCTTCTTGTAGCTGGCCTTGGCAGAGGTATGTGCTCTACTGAGCACATTTTGTAGTTTGCAATGATTTCCGTAGGTTCAATTTCTTTTGGGTTATCTATTTAAAAAAACCTGCTGGACTTCAGTACCCTAGCGAGTAGCAAACCATCATACTGCGCATATGTAAGCAAACACTCCTTCTGATCCTGGGGGCTCAAAACAGACACCTTAATATAGAAAAAGGGATGGCCTCATTTAGTAAAGAAAGCAGGCTGAGGATAAATAGGGCATGTCTCAACTGGTAGTTCATTGACTAAACATATACCTCAGTTGGTTTATTTTTAAGTGTGTATCCTCTACTCTTTCTGGGGACCACAGACGTTGGTTAGGGGAGCACTGCCCACGCCTGTAGTCCTATTTCCTAGCTGGTGATTCTGAGTTTGTTTGGATAGCAGGAGGCAGAATGTGGCTACGTGGGAGCACTGAATGGCTTTGACAGAGCGGAGATGTGCAGCTTACAGGGTGTGTCAAAATGTATTTGAGTTTAAACGGAGCTAGCGCTTGGGGTTTTCTGGGGACAGCTGGTTGCAGAATAATGCGAGATGTGCAAAGTCCAAGAAAGGTCTTTTGCCAGAGGGGATGTTCTTTTTGTGAGAAAAGTAATGTTCTAATGACTAGTTACCATGTTTTTTCTCTCTTCCTCTTGCTCTCTTTCTCTCTCTCCCTGTCAATTTTCCGTGTATTTTTGTACTTAAACCACATTGGTGTTTTTTTTAGTATAAACCGCCTTGTAGATGGCCAGATGTTAAGCACAGCTGCTTGTTTGGATTAAATGGATGAACCTGGGATTCCTCTTCTAAACGGATTAACAATTCTTCCAGCCAGCATCTTTTGCATGGCCTAGAGGCATTACAACAGTTTAGCTGAAAACTAGGGATGCTCCGACCCCTCCTTGAAGGGGCTTATACCTATTTAATGTCGTTATAGTCGGTAGATGCAAAGATAACCAATTCTTGTACCAGCAACACACTTTTTCATTTTGCATCCTCCTTTATTTTTTTCACAGACTGTGTAGGCTTTGGTTGATTCCTTTGATAGGAAATATTTCTCACTTGCAGTAAAATCATTGTGTTAGGCTTCAGGTTGTCCTGCTGGCTCAATTGGATGTACAATCATTTTCAAAGTGTTCTTGCGACTTTCAGTCGAACAAAACGGCACACTACACAGAATCCTGGCTCAACATCTCAACCCATATACCAACCAATGACTCAACCATGTGCTATTCTTGTCGTTGTTCTATCTCGCGCCTGCGCACACACGCGCACACACACACACACACACACACACACACACACACACACACACACACACACACACACACACACACACACACACACACACACACACACACACACACACACTTGACTGATTTAATATGTTAAGTGTCCTTAATGTAGATGTGAGATTAGGCTGAAAGGCATGTACCTCCAGGTTTATGTGTAACTTGTCGTTCTTTAGCGGCTTAGTGAGTCCTCTTTTTATAATGCTCTATGGAGTAAACACAGTATCCATTTACTGTTACATGTTCTGGTAGTCAATTTTACACACTGGGAGTCAGCAGATGGGAGCAGGCTTAGTTTCTGTCCACATCAAGCCCAGCTCTTAAATCAGCCTTGCTTTGTCTGACTCAGTTCCACTGTGGCCACTAGGAGCATCTCAGTGTTGACCGTTTACATTAAGGATAGTTGTAAATACGCAATCATACTCATACAATTTTGTAGCAAAATGCATGGATGGCCTTTTTATTGTTGTTCGTACATGATGGAATTACAAAAATTGAGCTTAAGTATAGTGCTATGCTATACAATAGAAACTCACTCGACCCATAGAATTAAAACTGACTGCAATGCAATTTAGGAAAGAAGACAAGAGTGAGAAATCTACTTGTTAAGCGAATTGGCTTCTACTGCATTGGGATTCTGTGACTTGCTGTTAACTAATGTCACTGACTGTAACCCGAGCTTCTTGTACACCCCTTGTTGTCACTTTCCTGTTAGGTGTTTTGTGCACGCATATACATTGCATTCCAAAAACTAGCCTAGCTTTAATTCCAAATCTAAAAAATTAAAATAATGTTCACATCAATTTGCTACTTACTTTCCCCACACCTTAATTAACTGGCAATGCCATCCTGTCAGTTGCTCTTTAATAACTAAAGAAAAAGTAAATGCATACATTTGATTGCTGTATCTCTCATTTGAAGGTTTTTCAATTGCCCAAAACAATGTTCATATTATGGTATGGTAGCATCTATTGTGGTTTATCATCATCATATCGTGGATTAATTCAATTAAATTTAACTGTTAAGCACATTTCTGGCAAAATGTTGTAGTGTGTGCTTTACAAAGTAAAACTTGAAATAAAATGTCAAATAATAAAATGTGTGTAATACAATGAAAGTGCTTTCAATTAAAAACAATACAGGAAATAACCAAGTAAACAACAGTGGTGAAATAAAAATGTAAAAGCATGGCTTAAAAGGTAAGTTTCGAGACTTGCCTTAAAATTTGTAAGTTGACTTCCTTAGACCCATCTTTAACCTGCCTGCTGGTTATCTACCTGTCCTAATTATATAATTGGAGGCAAGGCCATAAAAAGGTTTAAAAACAAGTAAAATGAACTTGCAATCTATTGTAAAACTAACTGGAAGCCAGTGCAAACATTTGTTTATTTTTAACATAAAGCTGCAAATTGTATATATTAAGGAAATCAATTATTGAAGATGTTTCCTTTTGAAGGACATTGAAAAGTGCCATCCAGTGGAATAAATCAAGATTAATTAACAAATTAACAACCTATTTGTTGCCAATGGTGTTCAGTAGCTCCTCCTGTGCATACTATTGTGCAGCTCCATTGATGGAGATGGTACAACACACTGGCCCTGTTTGATGGGCCCAGGAAAGTGTTATTTAATGAGCTGAATACTGAAGGGAGCCAGGCTGAGATTCATGTTTATTCATTGTGTATCTGGTCGCATGCTACTAGCTGTTTGATCTCGGATCTCTTTTTCCATTTTGCTAAATGACAACTAAACCAATCAGATGGGTTCTTCTATGAAAGCGGCATAATACGGACTAAAAATAGAACAGGATTTTACATCCATGAAGCCAGGCGCCTTATTTAGGTATATTCAGTTGGGCCATAATAATTTCCAATTCCAAATTTGACTTTTTTTTGTTGCTATTTTACTCTTATTTTGCAAACAATGCACACATGCTTGCTTTTATCAGTAGTTGGTTAGTTCATTCTCTACAACACAGTTGTAGAATTGTACAAATGTAAAATTGACTTTACTTTTTTACCAATCAGAAGTGGACACTTTATATTCAGTGCCGCGTATGTAGGACCCCGAACACTGGCCGAACGATTTACACTATCAACCGAGTAGGGTTATTGGCGAGCACACTTTGGAAGTAGCTGCTTATACTGTTAACGTTGCTTGCCTCGGGTTGTGTGGAACTTATTGTGCTAAGGTGAGCAGGCTACAAATTTCCATCGCTGCTTTTGTAGAATCCAACGATTGCGGCTGGTGCATTGTAACTTGTGTCCGACATTTTGTTATGTGTGTTCCCCTGGGAACGAGGCCCAGTGCGGACGGAGGGGGCTAGCTCTGAGTATAGGTGCTGGGACCATTTGGCAAGATGGATCAAACACAAAAATATCTCTAGAGGCACAGGGACAGAGACTATTAGACGACTATTAGAAAAATGCTCAAAAACTGTGTAGGCTATATCGGTTTTTGGCAGCCATATATCTCTCAGAAATTGTTTTGGATCTATGGTTTTGAATTGATTCAGCTGTATCTCTGACTCTCATATTGATTTGCCGATATGTATCTGTTAATCTTTACACCACTATTTAATTAGGTTAGATTTATTTTTATTTATTTATTTAACACAATTGACTAGATGGACATTCTTAACATGTCATTCTATCAAATAATTAATTATTTGATTTAAGGGAATGGTGAGGCATAAGCTAGCACTCAGTGCCACCTAAACTCCATTCAACAGTCAAAAATATGGGCTTCTGGGTGACTAGAAGACAGCAAAGCTTGTTAGCCTGTGTATTTTTAATGATCTCTAAACGTGGGGCAAGGGAACAAACATTCGGTAACATCAGTGAAAGCGACTGAAAAGGTGCCGAGGTGGTTGGTTCGGCACGGTTGTATTACGTGCACTCGATCCTTCAAGTTGGCCTGTGACGTACCTATCAAATTACTTCTTTAAGACAACAAGCTGAGGTTGCAATCTTAGTAAGGATGACCCAGTTAGTTCATGTTTATTCGTCAGTCCATATTGACATAATCGCAATCCTTATGGAGTTTTCACAAAATACCTCGATTATGAATATGCTCAGCTTCTATTTTGTATGGTTGAAAGATCTGTGGGTGGGATGGGTGACTAATTATTTTTTTCAATCTGTGCCAACATTGGTTGATTTTAAAATGTATCAATAGTCACACATGTAGGTATCATTCATGTTTTATACTTTATACTGTGCCTGATATGTATGTACATGCATGAATAAAAAAAATAATGTAAAGGTAAAATCATACTGAAGTTTGTGTCCCTGGAACGCAAGCCAAGTAAAAGAGCTTGGTACCTAGCACTTCACAAACCATTATTAGTGAATTTGGTCCTATTTACTTCAGTCCCACAGGCACATGAAAGGATAGTAGAAAACAAAAGCTTTATCATAAGTCAGAGTTAATGCCTTCCATGAATAACCAAATATTTATGCCTAGAACTACTGTTAAAACGAAAGACTATTGTAAAATGACAAAGAATTTTGTGTGGATTCTGTGATGGGTAGAAGCATCCATTGTTTGTGTAACTCAGCAAAAATGATCTAATGGCATCAGAAAATGTGATCACTGTAAATAGATTTTCCAGGTCTAGTGTCTGTTTATGAGTCAGTGGTTAGCTGGATAGACAGTCAGTACGTTTACATGCACAGCTTAATTCGATTAAAGCCATAGCTCGACTATGCTCCTCAATTGGACAACTGCAATTGTCCGCGTATACATGGCGGTGAGTAAATTGATTCATTGGCCGAAGCGTGTAATGCCCCGGTACGATAGGTGGCGCTGTGCCCATTTTAACTAGTGGTAATAGAGCCACCGGTTGACCTCTTTACGTCACCAGCAACAACAAACTCATTCGAGAAATATGTTTTCAGTAGACAGCTGTCAGTTCACTTCGGGTCCATATCATTTCTCCCACCTCTCGGTCGTATGCCGACTCCTCCGGCTGCTCTGCCGGCGGAGCAGTCCGCATACGACCGAGAGGAACAATGGAGCGTCGGAGAAATGATATGGACCCGAAGTGAACTGACAGCTGTCTGCTGAAACATCGCTTTCTCCTCCATGTCGCGTTTCAATCTGGACTTCAGAGAGTCAAAGCCAAATTTAATTTCCCCGAATTCCTTTTCCCCATGGGCGAGATAAACCCGACTAGGAGTCTTTACTTGTTGTGGAAGTACCAGAGAGTTGGAGAACCCGACGCAGTCTGTAAGATTCATAATATCAGAGAATACCGCCGTCAGTTCGGCCGCGGCGCAATGAATGAATAAAGATCGTAGTTATTTTACAACCTCGTTGATGAGCAACATTTAGAAAAACATGGACTTTTAATTCAGCCTTAGGTTAAATCGAAGCGTAGTGTGTACTGAATGCATGTTGATGATGATACACTCCTTATAGGGGGTAACTACATTCGCACGGCACCGGCTTCCTCCATCTTCTGCGCCAGCTTTTTAAATAAATCGCCGACCCAAAGTTAGTTGACAGCTGTCTACTGAAAACATATTTCTCCCACCAGAACAGCCCCTCCGCCGCCCGTCCGTATACATTCCCCGCCGCGGCGCAATGAATGAATAAAGATCGTAAACACGTCGGGAGAAAAAAACATTTATTTTGACAGATGTGCCCGAAGTTACTACTTTACAACCTCGTTGATGACCCACATTTAGAAAAACATGTACTTTTAATTCAGCCTTGGGTGAAATGGAAGCGTAGTGTCCGTGTGCTTCCACCTTTTAATTAATGCATGCCATGCGCGCTCCCGCGGCCGGGACACAATTCTTATAGGGGGTAACTACATTCACCGGCTTCCTCCATCTTCTGCGCCACCTTTTTAAATAAATCGCCGTTTCTCGTTATCCCTTATCCGATGGCGGCGGCGACAACAACAACGACGACACGACTATCGTCTCTTTCTACTTCCGGCTCACGGCCCCGGGAAGAGATCTCGAGCATGCGCAGAACGCAATTCAACGCATAGTCCAATTCGATTGACTACATGCACGCTTAGCTCGACTATGAATCGCATTATCTAGGGGTCTTAATTCGACTATGAGTAAGCCAATTCGATTTGAGTATAGCTCGACTAAGGTGTATACATGCATCTTAGTAATCCAATCATAGTTGGACTAAGCCAATAAGTCGACTTTCTTGAGTGTCATGTAAACGCACTGAGTGGTTAGCTGGAGAGGTGGAGGTCTTGTCCACTCTCAGTTCATATTTTTAAAGACCGAGTGGCATGCTTGCTGTATGAATATGACACAATTCCACGTAAAACGGGATGTCGGGGCCAGACAAGGCATTGGCGGAGTGCAAATGATGACGGTTATGCTCGTCATCGCAAATATTGGTGGTTGGAATGTTGTACCTGTGTGCTAAGTCTAGGTGAAGTCATGGGTTTGGTTTGGTTGGAAAACTGATGATGAAGAGAAAGCTATTTTGACCAGGGTGAGGTAGGTCATGTTTACTTTGAATTGATAACTAAACATTAAAATAATGGCTATGGGAAATGCAAAACTGTCACGTTATGGGTTTACTTTTTATAAAACGTTTTTGTTTTCCTAGTGCTTTGCCCAACACAGCCAAGTTGACTCGGGTTTGCCAGTTCAATGCGATTAGTCGATGATTCATTGATATTCGCCACTTTGGTAACCGGGTTAGAGAAGCAAGTTGAGGTGACAAGCGTACTAAATTACGCGATGGTATGCTGCTATAAACGTCATTTTCAGTTTTGATGTTGGGATGTCCCTGACGGGTGAACATTATTGTAAAACTTGTTGAACGTGGTGGAACTCCGCCCACCCGGGCCAGCTACTAAGTGTTGGTGAACAAACCTATTTTAGTCTCAACAATAATATGCAACGGCAAAGGCTTTATTTCTCTAGAGCCGTTTGTCCATTCTGGGCTATTGTAGAAACATGGTGGTGCAACATAGCGGCCTTTGTGGAAGGCGACCTGCTGCCCATGTAGATATAACCGGCTCATTCTTAGCGAATGAAAACTAAATGATTATTATTTTCAGGTCATTATACGCTAATGAAAACATGCTCTAATATTATATTTAATTTCTGCCAAGTCCGTTCCGCTAGATGCCACCAAATTCTACACACTGGACCTTTAAGATCAACATTGCGTCACTAATTTTCTGCTTCAACAGTAGTTTTTAAAGGTGCTCAAAAACAAAGTGCTCAAGGTGTTAAAAGACAAAATAAGAAAAGTATGGAAAAAAACTGCCCTTAAAAGGTTATCTTCCTCACCTTTATTTGCTCAGTAATATTTGTTCACTCATGCACATTTACACATTATATGTACTATCAAGTCCAGGGCATTGTTGGTGCTGCTGAATATGATTATGTGTATGGGTTGTTTACTTAGTCTATTAGGCTAGCTCCACAGATGTCCTTGTAAAAATACAATACAGTGCTTTAAAAAGAAATGTACCTCTGAATTCGCATATCTCTTATTACCTTAGTGGTAATAATAACTATCTCTTGTGGTCATGTTGTGAAGGTTATAAATGTGCTTCTAACCTCATTATGTTTGCCCCATATTTGTGTTGTGTTCTCAAAACCCATGCACAAATGCACAGACCAGTGGCCAATGTTTATAGATGTCCTTATTAATTATGATGTCCTTATTAATGAAGGAGGTCAAGGGAAGAGGGAGGGACACAGGCCCCCAGTATCAGTATCACCTCTGACATCACTGCTGGTCGTCTGCCAATGCCATCACTCATCGCCCCTGTCATCACTGCTTATCAGAGTCACCTTAGAGATACTAAGGGGAAGCATTTCATGGTCAAGGTTAGGAGAGGGAAGGGAAGCATGTGCGCATGAAGGCCCTGTACACTTGCAACAAGTTAAAAATTGCCATGTTCGCATGGGCTGTCGAACTGCTGTCGAATACGGCAATATAGACAGGATATAATATAGTCACTGTGATGTGTGGGTTGTTCGTGTAATGACGTAGGAGTTTCCAACCATCTCTGTGTTCTTGTAGTTTCTCCTTGAGCGGTCATACAAATAATGCGCATAATCCTTCGCAATCTCAGCAAGTCTTGCTACGAACCAGTACATCTTGAAATAAACAGAGAGCAGGACGCAATAGTCCATATTTCACAGATGCCAAATATTAATGGGTACCAGATACTGACCTAATCATTCACATGTTATTGTGAACCAATTGCAAGCAGCAGTGTATTGGAGGTTGTATGGAACCCTATGCACACTGCGCCATAGAAGCCCAATGTGCCGCTTTGTTTTGGTCGCAAACCTGCCATTTTGTCTGTGCGAACACATAGTTTCCGCTGTAAGTATATTAGGGCCTTAACTTTGTGTATGTACATGGAGTGAGGATAAAATTAGGACAAAATGCATACATACACTGAAAGAGTTATTCAATGAAAGTTATTCAACCGAGTTGGTCAGATGAGGAAACTGTCACGGAAACGGTTAAGGAAGTCATCTTGGTGATGTTGCTTAAGCTGAGGTTGATATATTTCTAAAGTGGTGGTGAAGAGAGAGACATGGGGTCAATGTTCATGGTGGCTGAACAGGAACATAGAATGACAGATGCACTTTAATGTGGAAAAATGGTCTGCCACGAAACAAGAGTCCTCATAATTTCGATAAGGTTTCCACTCTGTTCCACGGGTGGAACAGAGTTTTCCGGGCGTTTCCTCCTCAAAGTACAACCAGGCATACAATAAGACAAGCAGCCCCCCCCCCCCCCCCCATCTCCCATCACACAGACCGTAGCCAGAATTAGCCTACTTAATTGGTGCCTACAGTAGAACTGCTTTCATCTCACTCTTTAGGGACGAGAGAGAGATACCTGCCTGCCTGCCTACAATTACTCAACTACATGTTTCTAGACATGATCGCTTTACAGCGTATGAAATGGGCGGTTTAGTTGGAGTAATTACATTGCGGAACATGAATGGCACAAGGACATCTGCTGGCTGATGACAGTCCAGGGTATGAGCCAGACCTATCCTGGGCAAAACGTAGAAGAAGGCTTCGTGGAAAATAACATCTGAGCATCTGAACCCTGTGTCTACATGCAGTACCCGCCTGTTGTTAGTGTTGCACGGGTCTTCCATGGCGCTTCATTGCTAATCTCTTTTGAGCATGTAAGACAGCCACACACCAGCAGGATAAAGGAGCTGTAGCGTTTTGATTTTGGCTGGCAGCTTTACAGCGCACATTGTCTGACATTGAAAGTGCACACTTGCTAGTGCTCTATTAACATGTACGTACACGAGGAGCCCAACCCCATGCGAAATATAGGTCATCTGGACTGCTGTTGGATGCTGGTTTTTTTTGGAAAAGGGTGTTTGTGTATGGGTGTGGGTGGCAGAATCTGATGGCATGATGTAGACAGTCTGGCTTGGACATGATTTGAATTAATAAGGGGCTATTACTACAGTCACGTGCACGCTGCATACACATGCACATTGTGGGGGGGGGGAAGGGTTGTGACTGTTTCCGCTCTGTTGAGTTGTCCTGACATGGTATTAACCAGCATAGACTCTCATATTGGCTGTCTGTCTGTGCTTTAACCACAGTATTAGCCTATGTTTACGTGGTGGACTGAGCATTAAGATGACCTCGGATTTGTCCTGAGATACAAAGTATGTCTGATTGGTAGCCATACAACCACACATACATGAAGAATAATTAAATGTTTATTTTACTAGACCACCCATACTGTTTTTATTCAGATGCCTGTCTGATACTGTGGCATGGTTAGCCAAGGTAGAAACTCCAGGTCACAAATTAAACGTCCTTCCCAGTACTTTTGGTATGATTTCTGGAATTGGTAATGGGCACTAACCCAGAGGTTCAACGATTGAAATCAATAAAATTGACTGGCTCAGCCCAGTAATGGAGAACTAAAACCGATGTACTTTGCAAACCTGCAATGTTCCACTGCTGCCAGCCAGGGTAAGGCACCACTCCCTACGGAGGTTTTTCAACACTGCTTGTGTCTTGTGTCTATCTGTGCACACGTCTCGCATATACTTGTGTATTTATGTGTTTGTATGCTTTAAACGGTTAATTTTCTAAGAATTGGATTTCTGCAGCGACCTGGACCATCGTGGACTTAATTTAGCTGCAGAACTTCAGGCAGTGAGTTTTACACAACGTCTAGCTTCAATACATGATAATTGTCCTATATAGATTTAATGATAAATTTACTATATTTAGGTATGGGACTTGATATTATTTGGGATTTAGTTCATTATTACAAGGTTAAATGTGTATTTTCTTTATAATTACCACATTAACACATTCATGTTTAATTTAGAAATACTGGATATTGTCACAATTTCCTGGCTCAATATTTCCTAAGCAGGCAGTGTTATGAAGATGCTCCCTTAGATGCTTAGGGACTGTGTGTGCAAGCTAGACCAGTTGAGCGTATTCACATTGTACAGGTTTCAACATGTCGACATGTCGTGCTTTGAGACTCTTCCCACTGTGGCCCTCTGCTCTCATGTGGTCTAATGATTAATAAGAAAACAGAAGTGCTCACACAAAGACACGGTAACCGTATCCAACTCTTGGCTTGTTTTTGTCCACCACTGGTAGTTCAAGGTTACTATAGGACAGCAAAGCGTTATTGAGCAGCCCGATTCTGCTCTTATCTCTGCTACGGTTAGTACTTCATAAGTCTGTATCATTGGCTAAATATTAGCTTAGTGTCTATGTGGCATAGCATTGGTGAATGAAGTTAATGATATCCTAGCTGGATGGGAGTGGCGACAGTGTACACATGCTAGGTAGGGAAGGAGTGGTGTGAGTTCATGTCCACCACCATTACATTTTTCTATTTCTATGTTTGCATACAAAGTTAACTAACTGCTCTAGCCATTTTCTGTTTATATTTTATACATTTCTGTTTATAATACTTGTCTTTGAACTGCTATGGCTATTATCTATTTGAAGGTCCTGCTGGTCCTTGAGTTTCCCCCACCATTCAGTAACACCTTCTCTGTTACATACACAGCCCTTCTACTGTTACTCCTGCAAATGTCAGAGCTGAACTTCTCAGCCAGTAATGAGAAGCAGAAAACAGTGTTTCAAAGAGCATCTAGGTAGTTTTTGCTAAAGAGGACAGAGAAAACCTGCATTTGAAGATTTCAACAGAAAATGATTGAGCTTTCATAGAAATGAGCCCTAAACCTAAACATCTTTATTTTTTAGCATACAAGTTAGGGTGTATGACCATAACTTTGCATTGTATACATTATTGTGTGTGTATAATTTATAATTGTAGAGGAAGTTGATGAAGCTTTAGTTCTGGTTTCTTTTACCAACATCCCCAACATCATCCAAAGTGTTGTCGGTCTAGTGAAAGCTAAAGTTCAGCCATATAGTGTCCTCTGGTCCACATCCATCCAAATTCTAAATTTGACCATCACAATTTTTGATAAAATATCTTATTTGGGAGCAGAAAAACAAACAACTTCACATGCTCAGAACCTTCCCTACACTGCTGATCTGCTGGCCGAATTAATCACAACAATGGTTTCAGTGGATCAAAGCAGTTGGGCAGCACAATAACCTGACTTGAATGTGTTTTTAGACAATAATGGAAGTTGGACACTAGACGGGCAATACTTAAATATGCTGGCCTTACCCCTTAAAATGTGTGTTTTGGGTAATGATGTTAAAGGACAATACATGAAGCTACGTGATGTCAATATGGCTGTGTATATTATACACTGTATTAGTGTATTCATCTAATGTGCATTACTTCCAACTTTGGCCAGCATTTGCACGTGAATGTATAGTCTAAACATGGCCACACAAAGATCAAGTTAGAGAAGAGCAACTCTGACTAGCCAATGGATGCCGAGTAGTGTTTCCATAGCCCAGGGCTGGTGTTCCTCAGCACCAGACCCACATTGAACAGCAGTCAATGAGGGTCATGATATAGAGTTCCTGTGGCCCAGGGCTCAACATAAGAACCCCACATCAGGAAAAACATCATGCTTTATCAGGGACTTCCCGCTTATTAGAGCCCCACCCTTAGCAGGAGCATTTTTCTTGCTGGCCAAAATTCATGTAATGCCAATGGTGTTTCTAGTGTGTGTGTGTGTGTGTGTGTGTGTGTGTGTGTGTGTGTGTGTGTGTGTGTGTGTGTGTGTGTGTGTGTGTGTGTGTGTGTGTGTGTGTGTGTGTGTGTGTGTGTGTGTGTGTGTGTGTGTGTGTGTGTGTGTAGACAGACAGACGGAGTGATGAAGCGTTACTATCTGGACCACGCAGCACTGCACATGCAATACCACTCCCTGCACCATGACACACACACACGTACACACACACAGATGTGCATATGCACATATACACTAAACAATGCTACATATGGGCATAAACAAAGGCCGATTTAACATGCATTTGCAACCACACCCTGGACAACGATGCCTGACATGCAGGCTGGTAGCTGTCGTGTTGTGAAGCTATTTAAAGACCAATCAGGATCTCGTCTTTAAGGAGGAGGGGATCCACTGTTTCTTTTCCATCGCTGACAACCTTTCAGAAAGGACAAAGGATGAGGGAGTGATAAAGAAAAAAAGAGATGATTAGGTTAGAGAGGAGAAATGAGTGGGTAGATGGAGAGGATGTGAGTCATAGATGCTGGATAGGGAGTAGAAGCAAGCGGAGATGAGCTATGGTGAGAATGCAAGGATGGAAACATCTCTGTGTTGATGCTTGTTGCCTCCGTGTTTGTGTTCATCATACTTATTTATAGTGGATCAAACCCAAGCTGCCCCCTAATAGTCAACTAACAATTAGTCAATCGGAAGAGGTTTAGTCGACCAAGTTTTCATTAGTCGTTTAGTCGCGCAAAAAGTATGACGCAACAAGCGTCACAAACGAATACAACCTCAAACATTCTGGTCGATTTGGTTTGATTATCTCTTCTTCTTTTATAACACTCTCCCTCACCCTGGAACTCAAACCATTTTCTGATGCCCCCAAAAAATACATTTAAATAATTACAGTAAAAGTGCGATGATTAGTCGACAATCGGCTTGAAATGGCGACTAAGAAAATCTTTAGCCTTTAGTTATACCTGTGATGAGCCACAAACAGCTGATAATATCAGCCAACCGATATATCAGGGTATATAGCTGTGTTCTACTGCCTTGTCCTTCTACCGGTTAGCTCTATAGAGTGGTGCAGGGATGACATATTTTTGTAGGCCAACCCGGAAGTGAGCATCACCCTGGGATCCCTCGACAAAAAGCCAATGGGTTTTTTCCATTGGATTTGGGATTATTGCAGAAAATAAGCTCTGTGGCAAACAAAAGTTTATGATACTCACACGTTTTGTTAAGCAAGATAATATTCACCAATGAACACTACTTTTATGATTTTTGAAGCGGAAATGCAATCGCCAGAAGTTTTTTTTAGACACGTAAATGCTTCAAAATTCACAAGTTGGGTATTTACTGATGTACTTTATGTCGTAGACCGAAACGTGGCCATCTCTTAAGCTTGTGTTAACCACAGACCTTATCTCAGGCATCTAACCAAAAACCCATTCAAAAAAAAACATAGACTTTGAGACAAGGGAACCGGAAGTGCAAAAATGCCAACGGATTTCCGGGTTTTAGGACTCATTCCTGCACCACTCTATAAGCTCTGGACCACCTTAAAGGCCCTCTGCAAGGCTGATTTCGTAGCATGCAGGCATCTAACACCATGGAACACGGGGACACCCCTGAATGGAAGCCGTTGGTGCAACCCTTCCCATGAATGAAAAGTTATGCAAGAACGACGTGGTGGTTGGCAGTGGATGGTGGAGGATGTGTAGGCCGTGAGTCAGGAGTTCTAGCCCACACTGTGCATGGTGCGGCCTTTCTTTCTGCCTGCCAGCATTCTGATTGTAAGTGAATGAAGTGGCGTTGAGTTACACACAGCTAGATGGCAGCAGCTCCGCTCCATGGAGCCAAGCCTTCTCATCTTGTCGTACTTGGGGGGGGTTTTTTTTACACTCCTGGCCTGTCCTAATCAAGCTGGCTGGGGTTATGAATGAACCTATTGATCTGTCTGGACACGGTTTCCCTCCCTCCCCCACACTCTCCACCCTACAGTTAGCAACGTGCTGATATTAATTGTCCTCATCGTGAGTCAATAAGCCACTGGGCTCAGTGGAAAAGAAAACTAGAGGGAGGGTATGGGAGGGCCATGTGTGGGAGGGGAGCAGTGATGTGTGTTGAGTCAAAAAAGGATTGCTGTTTTTATTTTATGTGCGTGCGTGTGTATGAGAAATCCACAATCTATTGCAATACGAGTGTTGGCTGTACTTGTATTGCACTACAACTAGTGTTTGTTGACCATAACAGTTTTATGAGCACTCTGACCTAAAACATTAAGTTCTATGTTTCCCTGCTCTCATCTGTACTAGATGTTCACTTACAGTTACAGTTTTATGGGGAACTTAACTAGGCTGCGTGTACAGGCCAGTTAATATGATTTGCTCTTACTTTCTTCATGTGATCCTCCATCTGTGAAGCCTTCTGTTGGAAGGCTATACTCACTATACCTTAAAAACAAAAACAAAAAAAAACTCCTTAAGTAAGACATTTACCAACATTGTGGGTTTGGGAATTGTAGCAACAACATATAGAAATGATTATAGCTTGTATAGCTTCAATTTGTTTTTCAACTGACTCACTCACTGCTTATAATCGAATCACTGAAACTTGAATCATAAAAGGGAATGCTACCAAGGATAGCACGAGGGGCGCATTAAAACCATGGCATATTACTGATTTGAATATGAATGTGTGAGGAATTATTTGTTGAATGCACTTCTCAGCATGTGATAAGGACGCACTAAAATGTTCCTGTTTGAAAACGGCATCAATGTTCTCCATGCATAAACATCCTCCATTTCATGACCTCTGTTTGACCTCTATTTCATATACCTTTTTTGTATGACTGACAGCTAACAATTGTCTGTCCGTGTCTGGGCTCTGGACACGTACACGCATTCTGAGCATGCGTATGTGGGTTTGGGTGTGTCTGTGTGTGTGTCAGACTATATGTCATGTACACTTAGGGTGTCAAGGCTGGATGGCCTGTCAGTGCCACATACAGTGTTGTGTTGTGTGGCTGACACATCCCCGGTACAACAGAGTTTTGTTAGTCTGGTGATGGAGACAGAGACGGAAAGCTTAAGTCGACGAGGGATCAGCTAGTTTAGGGAGGCTCAAAAAGGGCATTGTTTATTTGTCTAGTTGAAATTTTCACGATCTTGTCAACCATTCAGTCATGAACATGGTGAGGTGATAAAGAGTAGCTTAAATAAACTTGACTTGGTTTTGGCTAATTGTTTTCTTCCCCCCCCCCCCCCATCTCTCTTTGTCCTTCTCCTTTATCTCCCTCCCTCCCTCCCTCCCTCCCTCCCTCCCTCCCTCCCTCCCTCCCACCAGAGGACCAGCTGGGTGTCAGGATGAAGGAGGAGACTCTGTCCCAGCGCAGGCTTTCTCTGTGTCCCAATGCTACCTCCCCACCCAAAATTGACCCCCGCACCCTCACCCGCAACCTGTCCTACGGAGGAGACGACGATCTGTATCATCTCAGCACAGGTAAAAATTAAGGCTTAAACATGTAATGTAAACTTCTAGGAGGCTGGGATTTATTTAAGACCATACAGAGTCTAGACGTTTAGCCTATTTTAAATAAAGAGCCTAAGCTCTAACTAAGATTATGTTAACTAGGATGTTTTCTATTTATTAGTTGTTGGTTGGTCAGACTGGGCAATATATTTCATGTTGTCAGTTGGGATTGTAAGGCGTGTGTGTGTGTGTGTGTGTGTGTGTGTGTGTGTGTGTGTGTGTGTGTGTGTGTGTGTGTGTGTGTGTGTGCGTGTGTGTGTGTGTGTGTGTGTGTGTGTGATAAATGATTTTATTTTAATTTATAATTAATTAATAATTAGGAGTAGGAACTAATAAGTAGTAACTTCCTCCGACTCATCTTCATAGTTTTTTTTCTTCTTTTGGCTTGTTTTATTACATGTTCGAAATGTTCGTTTTCTCAATTCAATGTAGGCATTCATATGGTATTTGTCTTGTGGTCTATTGTTTCATTGTTTACTCTGGTTTTATATGAAGAAATGCAACAATTATATATTGCAACAGTATCATAAAAGCCTGATCTTCTTGGAGGGGGGGGGTCGTTTGGAGTGCATGTTGACATTGAAATATGTGGCATAAAGCACGGCCAAAACGTCATGATCTTTTCGATATATTTGGGCGGTATGATTCAGCTCAGGTGGGTCTGTTTTTGTCTTTTGTGTGAGTCAGCTGGTTTCTCTATTGAGTTTATTTCTGTGACCTTTTAATAAGTGCTTTTTCCGTGGACTCGGCAGGCAGCGAGATGGACGGGAACGGAGACTCTGTACTGAGCAACGAGCTCAGCCCAGCCCAGTCACCAAGCAGCCAGGTTGGAACACACCTGCCCTGGTCACCCACGCTCTCTCCTCTTTATCATCATATCTTATTTTTGTCTTTTTATGCAATTGTTGCACATTTCCCACAAAACCCAGGTGCTTTTTTCTCAGTGACATGTTCTTCCTCTTCTCCCTCCCTCCAGTCTGAGTCCAGGATGTTCAATGGTGTGGAGAAAGAGTGCCCCTCCCCCACAGAGAGACTGGCCCGGAAGGAGTCCCTCAAGGTGCAGTGCCCTCTATCCTCTTGTCACAACTAGCACAGTGGTTAATCTGTTTATCCTTTATTCTCTCTTCAAAACCCTAGGACACCAAGCCATTCAGTTTATACTCTTAAAGCGCTTCCAAAAAAAGCTCTTCAAAAATTGTCCTTTTTGTTTGTCATTCAGATGTGGGGAAATTACATTCAAAATACAAAAATTTGCATTTGAAATGATGGTAGTGAATCATGGGAATTGACAACTGAGCAGAGGCATGCGTTTGAATGTGTGTGACTCTGATGCCCCCTAGTGCTATACCTTCTTCCATTGATTTTCCTATTGAAGGCTCACACTAGTATTTTTCCATGTCACAGGTCCAGAAGCAAAATTACAGGCAGGAGAAGAAACGGGCTGCCAAAGAACTATTTAGTGCTCTGAAGGACCCCAGGGTTGTTATCAAGGCCGACTGGCTCAAGGTACGGTGATGCACTTCAACAATCATAACAAACACAACTGTGAGCAGCAACACGTGTACTCCAACCAGTTTTTTGCTGTTGCTGTTTTTAACTGAATTCAGTCGGTGGAGTTTTCTTGGAGATATTTAATAAAGGTTAGGCAGAAAGCCCTGAAGGCAAACTTCTCCCATGTGTGATACTTTCAAAATGGCGGAAAATCTAACATGTCAGACTATGTGGGCCTTTGTGAACGAAATTGGTCAGCGTGATGAATTGCATACCATGTGTACCATGTTTCTACGTAGATGGTTTGTGATCTATGGCCATTTGAATTTTACTTAATATGGGAGTTTTAAGTTTTGTCTTAAACCCTGATAAAGAAAGCCATCAATAGTGATTCAATTAACTTATAAAACAATTCCAGGTTAAGGACTTTCATTTATCTACTTGGGCAGTAAATCGGCATTAAATTGTGTTCTAAGTGGTATAAAAAGGTATTAACTTGAACTGGTTGAAACCTGCAGATACCTTGTAGTTTTATTAACGATGATCTCTGTACCCTCCACTGGACCTGCTTCAGATCCGAGGCTCTTTAAAGAGCTGGACCAAGCTGTGGTGCATTCTGAAGCCTGGGGTTCTCCTGATCTACAAAACCCCCAAGACTGACCACTGGGTGGGCACCATCCTCCTGAACGCCTGCAAGCTGATCGAGAGGCCCTCCAAGAAGGACGGCTTCTGTTTCAAGCTCTACCACCCACTGGACAAGTCTATCTGGGCTGTCAAGGTGACACAGGCTAACTGAAAAGCATAATTATCTCTTTAACTTTCATTACAGTTAAAGGCCCAATCAGATTGGTTTAGTTGGTAGCCTTTCTCCATAGGAAAGCTAGGCCTGGGTGACATGGGAAATTGTACATTAAATGGTACGTGTAAGTTTTGACATGACATATATATTAAAATTGTTAGAGGATAGGACTACAGTATTAGTATTATTAAATATGCATCCCTCAACATTTCCGCAATGAAATGCCATCCAATGACATTTGAATGCTGGAGTTAGAATGCTGACCTGTGATTCCATATGAAACTGCAATTGTAATGAAAAGTTATATAAAACGCACAGTATAAATGGACATAGGAAGACTCCTCTCCCACAATTCATATTAATTTTATCACATAATCAGGAATCTGTCTCTATGGTGGAAATTATGTTTAACTGAGCCTCAACGTTGAGTATTGTTGCCATCTCTCAGGGTCCCACAGGAGAGAACGTTGGCTCCATCACCCAGCCACTACCCAGCAGTCACCTGATCTTCAGAGCTGCCTCAGAGTCTGACGGTGAGCTGGGATTTTATTTAGCTATACAAGTATAGCAACGAGCGGAATATAACATTTCTTTGTTTTAAATGGGTTGGTCACTGTCACCACTTAATTTAGTAAAACGGTTACAGGAAATGTGACATCAGTTTACACTGATGCTTTCAAAACCAGCTAGACTGGCTAGGTGGGTCCCTACCAGAAAGTTGAGCCAATGATACATGCTAAATATTGACAAAAGTAAACGATATGTGTGTACATATACACATCGATCTATGTGTTTATCATTCTGTTGCTATAGATACCTATAGATAGGACAACAGAGGTTTAAATGAAAGTATCCGTATCCGAAAGACCGTGTAAAGCAAATTCTGAGATTTGTTTGTCTAAACACATTACACACGTTAGAAAGTCATTGCTGAAAATGTGTGAAAAGACTGTAGAACCATTTAATTTTGAATTGTGGAGTTAGACCGTTTTTCTATTTTTCACAATTTTTGCATTCAGTATTTTATGGGCGGGGCTTAAAGGGTACATGATGACGAGGCGCTACCCTTAGCATTGCTCCACCCCTAACAACCAGAGCGCAGTTGCGTCACTGCTTGTCACACTCAATCGCAAGTTTGACAGTTATTAGTTTGACAGTTATTATTTGACAGTTGAGAGAGGTTCCGTCCCCTGTGCGTGAATGGGCGTGGCTTAGGGCATTCAGCAGACATGCTGAATGCCTCAGCTGAGACACTGGGGGCTTGTTTTTTGTTAAATGCTTATTTTTTCACGATTTTGAATTCTAATTGTATATACTTGGCGACTTTTTTAATCATTCAAATTTGGCTGGGTGGTTAAAGGTGCGCTATGCAACTCGGTTATTCCTCCGCTGTTTCTGGGTTTTCGCCGGAATTGGGCTCGCATTTCTCACTATAGAGCTCCCCCTGCAGCTTCGGAATAGGCCTACAACACTGTCGTAAAAACTCATTGACAACGCCCCCCACCCCCCACTTCGATAAATAAATAGTAATACACAACGAGAACCTGGATTCGGACCGCAAACAAACATGTGTGGTAGCAAGTCACTGCTAGGATAAACCCTCACTAGCTAGCAAGCTAGCCCTGAAGCAACCAAGCGAAACACATACAGGGCTCACAATAAAACGGTCGAGCAAAACACATTGTTCAACAGACTCTCAAACCACATTACAAAAACGAAGTTCACCCAAGGGTAGGCTACTTACAATTTCAGCAGCAAGACAGCCAAGTCGGCGTCCGTTTTGCATTCTTCCGAGTCTCTCAGTTGACGCCATTCCGCATAAGCTCGCCCTATGTTCACTCGTGTCTGGTTTCTTTGTTTATCATAATCCTTTCTCTTATTCTTCGATTCCTCCGACCTTCCCCTCTTGGGTCTTGATGGATCCATAGTGGATTTGTCGATTGATCCAGAATTGCCTTGCAACTGACTCTTTATATTCAGCCGGACCCATGTTTAGCACCCCCGCCCAGGTCTACCGTAAAGCAGTGAAACTACAATCTGACTACATTTTCGAGGCGCGATTGGATACTTCCGCTGCGTCACATCCGTAAGTGGCCGGGACGGCCACATGAAGTTGCATGTTCTGTTTTTCCGCGGGGACCCAACAGGGGGAGATGAAACACCCACCAAACAACCCAGAAAGTGTTGTAGAACGATCAGAACGACTCTCAACCTGCATGGTTAAGGTTATTTTTGATAAACGAGTTGCATAGTGCTTCTTTAACAACACATTTTACTATTGTGTGACAAACTCTAAACACATATTTCCCTTTGGTTTACACCGACTTTAAGAAGTTTCCTAAGAAGAAATTCTACGAAGTCCTAAGAATGTTCTTAACTGCAATTCCTAAGAACTTAAGAACTTCTTACATTTATTTCTTAATAAGTTATTTTATTTTATTCCATTCTTAGGAACCTTTTTTTAAGGGGCCATGTGTGTATACACTCACCGGCCACTTTATTAGGTACACCTTGCTAGTACCGGGTTGGACCCCCTTTTGCCTTCAGAACTGCCTTAATCCTTCGTGGCACAGATTCAACAAGGTACTGGAAACATTCCTCAGAGAGTTTGGTCCATATTGACATGATAGCATCACGCAGTTGCTGCAGATTTGTCGGCTGCACATCCATGATGCGAATCTCCCGTTCCACCACATCCCAAAGGTGCTCTATTGGATTGAGATCTGGTGACTGTGGAGGCCATTTGAGTACAGTGAACTCATTGTCATGTTCAAGAAACCAGTCTGAGATGATTCACGCTTTATGACATGGCGCGTTATCCTGCTGGAAGTAGCCATCAGAAGACGGGTACACTGTGGTCATAAAGGGATGGACATGGTCAGCAACAATACTCAGGTAGTCTGTGGCTTTGACACGATGCTCAATTGGTACTAATAAGCCCAAAGTGTGCCAGGAAAATATCCCCCACACCATTACACCACCACCACCAGCCTGAACCGTTGATACAAGGCAGGATGGATCCATGCTTTCATGTTGTTGACGCCAAATTCTGACCCTACCATCCGAATGTCGCAGCAGAAATCGAGACTCATCAGACCAGGCAACGTTTTTCCAATCTTCGATTGTCCAATTTTGGTGAACCTGTGCGAATTGTAGCCTCAGTTTCCTGTTCTTAGCTGACAGGAGTGGCACCCGGTGTGGTCTTCTGCTGCTGTAGCCCATCCGCCTCAAGGTTCGACGTGTTGTGCGTTCAGAGATGCTCTTCTGCATACCTCTGTTGTAACGAGTGGTTATTTGAGTTACAGTTGCCTTTCTATCAGCTCGAACCAGTCTGGCCATTCTCCTCTGACCTCTAGCATCAACAAGGCATTTGCGCCCACAGAACTGCCGCTCACTGGATATTTTCTCTTTTTCGGACCATTCTCTGTAAACCCTAGAGATGGTTGTGCGTGAAAATCCCAGTAGATCAGCAGTCTCTGAAATACTCAGACCAGCCCGTCTGGCACCAACAACCATGCCACGTTCAAAGTCACTTAAATCACCTTTCTTCCCCATTCTGATGCTCGGTTTGAACTGCAGCAGATCGTCCTGACCATGTCTACATGCCTAAATGCATTGAGTTGCTGCCATGTGATTGGCTGATTAGAAATTTGCGTTAATGAGCAGTTGGACAGGTGTACCTAATAAAGTGGCCGGTGAGTGTATAAGTGAAAATCAATCAATTGATAAACAAATTGCCTAGTTAGCATAGAGCAGGGGTTCTCAACCTTTTGCAAGCTGGGCCCCCCCAAAACTGGTTCATTGCAGTTGGGGGGGGTTGCGCGCGATCGTAACACACCCCGGACCTACGAGAGGCCGCGGCCCTTCTGGCATCTGCCAGAATGCCAGACGTCCAGTCCGTCACTGGTCCGGGTGGTGTCACGATCGCGCGCACCCCTGCCTTCGGTCGTAGGTCCGGGGTGGATTACGATCGCATGCGCACCCCCCCCCCCCCCCCACCACTGGCATAGAGTGTAGTAGGACTGCCCCCTAATGGTCGACTAACCAGTAGTCGATCGGAAGATGTTTAGTCGACCTAGTTTTCATTTGTCACTTTAGTTGCGCAAAAAGTATGACTAAAAATATTTTTTAAATAAAAATAAACGCAACAAGCGTTGCAAACAGTGGTGGCTGGTGAATTTTATTTTAGAGGGGGCTGAAAGTTTGTAACCCAAACCCCTGTAGGTCTGGGGTCCTCCTCCCCCAGAAGATTTGTTTGTGATTTTCACATACAAACAAAGCATTCTGGTGCATTCTGACAAAATAGAACATTTCCTTACAAAGACGAATGGGGCCGGGGAACTAAGTTTTAACTTAATGTATTTTCCTTGTAGAATTCAGCAAGATTAAAAGTGCAAATACATCAATAAAAATTGGGAATTATACACAAGTTAACATTCTCTCTCTGTCTATGTGTTTGAGAGAGAGAGAGAGAGATTCTAAAATGGGTGTGTGTATTACGGCCAGTCTATTGTGTTGGTAACATCACTCATAAATCTATCTACAGTCAAGTATGCATTTAGACAAATATCAATATGATATGTGCAACCTTTTATGTGTGGTTGTTCAAGACACACTGAAGGCATGATGGCCGACCGACGAAAAAAATGGAGTTTCCCTAAGTGAAATAACCATACAGTCGTCCTCATTGAGTCTCCGCTAGCCATCTTGTCTCTTCTCGGGAACTAGTTACAGCTGTGGCGCGAATGCTTGCTGATGGACGTGATTGATTCGATGAATTGTTTAATCACGCTAAGACAAGGCTAACGCCATTAGTCTGGGCGCAACAGAGCTGCGACCTAGAATCGAGTTTTCCATATGTTACGTATTAAGTATGTTACGTATATTAGTTACGTCAGTTACGTATGACGCAAGCGCGTTAGGGCGAGTCCCACATCCTCATTGAAAATGCATTGAAGGCTCATTTTCCGAAAAAAAAAGTTTTAACATGAGTCAATGGGAGAATGCTTGGGCGATTTTCCACATCAATGAATTCGCCCAGAGAGGCGGGACCATTTGAAACGCGACTTGAATCTGACGATTCTGATTGGACAATGACAGATAATGTCTAGAACACTGAAAACTACTTTTGCCGTGATAGAATTTGTTAGAAAAAAAATCGTCTTTCTCCCAGTTGGTAGTGCGTCGCCCAAATCGCCCCTATACACCATCCGCCCCTGGTCGCAAATGAATACAACATCAGACATCCTGGTCGATTTGCTTTGATTATCTCTTCTTCTTCGTTGAATGAGTGCATTGCTGCCTCCCGCCACGCATTTTGTTGCCGCGTATATAAAAGAAAAGCCCATAGAGATATACTAGAGTGCGTCAAACATCTTGGTCGGTTTAGTTTGCCTGCAACACGGCAAGGAATAGACTCAGTCTGTATGGTTTTGATTTTGTCTTCTTCTACAATAATGTGTCAAACGGATATGATGTACGTGTTTATTAGAGCGAGGAAGTGAGATGCGATCATGTGGAGATGCATGTTCACGTGTGAACTGCCGTACTAGAGCTGTCCACTTGTGATTGGACCAACCAAGACGCGTGTTAATGCCAGGTGTGAAGAGGGTTACACCTGGGTTAACCCTAACCCGATGGGGAGCCATACGTCCACACGAAAATTTGAACATTTGTTTTTGACAAACGTCAAGCTCTATTGCAATTGCTTTCTTTTAAATAAAATTGTGTGCAGTCATATGGTGTATAAATAAAATGAACAACATGTTCAATGTCTCCGTCCTGGTTGTTCCGACAACATTCAGAACCGCTCGTCCATGCCGTTAATAGGCCCGCTTTGTGCGTATGCTTTAAAAATTATATATTTTTAAGGCTCATTATTACGGTTTTGTATTATCTGTAAAGTAGCACCATGTTAACAGTGTTTCTTTTATAACACTCTCCCTCACCCTGGAACTCAAACCATTTTCTGATGCCCCCAAAAAATACATTAAAAGTGCGACGATTAGTCGACTATCGGCTTGAAATGGCGACTAAGAGTCGACTAAGAATATCTTCAGTCGGGGGCAGCCCTAGTGTGTAGTAGCCAAACTGTCTTTTTCTATTCTATAATAATAATAATAATAATAATAATAATATGCACATTATGAATCAGTGAGTAGCAACACCTTACAATGAGATGAAACAATATTGTAAATAGAAGCAATTAAAAATATTCTCAAATATATAAAGGCATAACTTCTCAATGTGACAACTTAAAGCTGCTCTAGGTAACTTTTTATGGTCAAATATGCCAAAATCGTCCCCATACGCTGTCAGGTATGAGTGATTTAAGTAATCTGTGAGAATATCTCGTGCTGGCGTTCGTCCTTGCCTCAGGCAAGCTCTGAGGCTGTGACCAATCAGGCAAGCTCTGAGGCCACTACTACCTGTTCGTGTAGATCGTGTACGCACAGCAGTGACATCAAGGAGGAGGAGTAATTTGTTTGTTGTATACATTCGAATCCATGGAAGGCTGAACCAATTAAAAAGCTAGCTCTTGGTCAACTAGTAAAAGTTAAAGGAGTTATAGATGATATTTTGAACATTAATATAGCAGCAAACAACTATTGGCTATGTTACGTTATAGTGGAGTAATGGCATTCTGACCAGAGAATGACGTCACACTCCCTCTGTGTGTGTTGTAGTCCGAGCTTCTCTTTTCTTTGTTTTGGTAGCCAGGCCGGCCGTGCGTTCATGATAGCGCATGCGTTTATGAGAGTTCATGTTAGTCCCTCCCTTTGAAACCGTTGCCCCTCTCAGTGTTTAAATAGAGAGTGAAGTCGCACACGGTGTTATAAACAGCGTGATGGCAGAGTTCAGTTTGAAGTGTTCAGCTGATGGCGACCATCTTGAACGTCCTCTACAGAACAAACCACATTATTTGGCTAAAAAACAAAGAGAGGGATAAGACCAGATTCAACATTGGTCTGGCTTTTCCGAGATGGAGAGATGTACTCTTGCTTGCCTACTGTACTTCGTCACTTGACATAATTCACAAAGGTAACTTTGTGACTTGCAGACAACACGAAGGGAGGGGGGGGAGGGAGGGGGAAGGAATGCAAAGTTAGGGGGGATGAGTTAAGAAGGTAAATCAACGCCCACTTGTTTTGTTCTGAGAACTTGGTGATATCTAGTGGCTAAATGTCATCTATAGCAGAGGTTCCCAAACTTTTGACTGCTGAGGCCCAAATTCAATTCTGAAAATCTTCCGAGGCCCACCCAAACTTTTAGCCTATTCATATCTCTGAGACACATTTTGTCAACGCATTTTATTTTTTTAAATCACAAACTGTTCCAACATATTTACATGTGTGCTAAGCCTACATTTGGATTTACATAGGTTGGCACATTGAATTCATAAACATTCATTGATTTGTTTTAAGCATTCCTTTTTTTATTGGTTTGATTGGAATAAAAGACATGTATTATACATAAATTCAACATTGCTTCACTCATAAATGACAATGTTCATACATTGAACATTTATTATACATACATATATTCAACATTTCTTCATTCATAAATGACAGGTAGGCTTAAATACATTGAACATTTATTATACATACCTACATATATTCAACATTTCTTCCTTCATAAATGACATGTATATAGATTCAACAGAAATGTTGAATATAGCCCTATGTATGTATACTAAATTTTAGTATACATACCTGTACATAGGGCTATATCATGATTATTTTTTTCAATTGAAAGGCCTCTTGCGCCCCACCTGCCCACTAGAGGGCCGTGCCCCACAGATAGGGAACCACTGATCTATAGCTCCTTTAACTAGAGCAGCTTTAAGTCAAGCAAACTGTTATCTTAAAGTTAAGAATAAAATCAAAAATAAATGTAAGATCTTAGTTGACACGAATATCATTTAATCTGAAGTGTTTTCATAAAAAATGGTCTCAGAAGAAAGACTTTCTTCATAAGTTCAATCTTTAGAAAAAGACTTTTGTTCTTAAAATACTTTTCTGAATCCGCCCGCTGGTCACCAGGTCGGTGTTGGATGGATGCCCTGGAGCTGGCTCTGAGCTGCTCCAGTCTCTACAAGCTGACGACCAAAGGTGGGAGAGAGACGGACTTCAACGCATCCTCGGACTCCTCTCACATCCTCCACCTGCTGCAGTCCACCGCCCTCAGTGACGCAGAGCTGCTACAGTGAGTCCCAGAGGCACTCTCTGCACACACCACAACAATAACACATAGATCACACAAAACTGACGTGATTGCTTCACCAGAGGCAACATCATTTGAAAAATGGTGTTGCCATAAAATGGTGCTGTTGTATTTAACAAGTAATACACATCATGTTGTATTATGGGTCTTGTGAAATTTCTACATCAGCAAAATCAGTTTTCTCCTGTATAAAGGCAGGCAGTGGCAGAGCATAGGGTAGTAGGGTTGTGTCCAACTTGCCTGCTGGTATTGCAATATTTTACACTTGTATGTGCAACATAACTTGTGTTTGTCTTTGTTTGAGTGGATAGTCGTGTTTTTCAAGCTTAAATAAGGCCATGTTTGTATACTCTTGACATCGCCACACACAGACACACAAACAACCACACACACATACACACAGACACGCATACACCAACTCCTCCCCCTCCTTTCAGGGTGTGAGCCCTCCCCCCAGCCATATAATCCAGCACTCCCTGCTCTCCTGCTCCTCTGCCAGCCAATCCCAGCCTCCCAGCCAGGTCACATGACAGACCAAAGAGCAGGAAGAGTAGAATGGAAACCTTACACCACCCAGAGAGAGAGGGAGGACACAGTACACAGATAACGAATTCATACCGTTTATTAATTTCACGCTATTTCGATATTTCAAAGCTTTGCTTGCACTCAGCCACCCACACATGCGTACACACACACACGCACACAAACACTTAAAAGGAAATCAGAAGAGCTAAGTATAGACTGTCTGTGGTGGGATTTAGTGTCAAGTCTGGTGGCTTCTTGAAGCTGGAACAGCAGTTACATGTCTTCAAGGTAAGCAAATGTTGATACTCCTAGGGGAGGGTTGGTAGATTTGTCGCATAATAAACTGGAATGCTGTAATGCAGGTCTGTTCTGATGTAGGGCAGGAAGGTTCAACTGAGATTACCTAGTGGGCTTTTGTGCTGATTATGTGCTATGTGTTTCCCGTTGTATAAAACTCCTGACGTTCTCATTTCCTGTCTTTCCTGTCTTACTTACCTCAGTCTTCAATATGTTATGCACATTTAAATCATGCCTATTTAGTAACGCATAAGTGTTACTCTGCTTTATGTTGTTGCGGCCCCAGAGAATACAAACGTCCACTGTCAAACTTTGAAATGATGTGTGAAACTGGAGCCACGATGTTTCTACTTAGTAGTATTCCTGTCCCCTTGTTTTACATCCCACCACACTCTCACTCTCTCCTTTGCTCTATCTTCCTCGTGCAACCTCTTTTTTTTGCTTCCTGGCTCCTACCACATACCTTGAACAATCCACACTGGACACCAGGTCTTTCAAATAATGGCTAATAAACGTTTTATCCTTTCTGTCCATCTATCCTTACATCCATTCTGTTTAGACAAGCAGATCTTAACAGGTTGTATTTGTTTAGACTGTAGCATACATAACATTTGTGTGCATTGGTTGTGAACACATTTGCATGCATTATTTGCTGTAACGCTGTACTTCTGAGCGAAATCCGGTGTCTCACCATGATAGCTAATGACATTTCACGTCTGTGTGTAGGTTGGTGGGCTCACAGGCCCTGTCGGGTGGATGTGTATAGGACCCCAGGGGTACAGCCGGAGTCTAGCACTTCAAGACATTAAAGCAAATGTACTTTTTCACCTTGTTCGCTCATTTGCCCAGCCACGTTAATCACTAGGGCTGCAACAATTAGTCAATTAAGCGACTAGTCGATCGGCAGAAAATTAATCTAATCTAAAAAAAATTCTCAAGCAGCAACATTTGCTGCTTGATTCTTCAGAAATTCAAAAGGTTCATGGATGGATTTTCAGATAAATTGAGCAAATGTAAGATATCACTTTGGACTCTGGTAACATGTCATAGCATTTGCTATTTATGACATTGTAGCAGAGCCTCCCTGCCACACGGCACCTTAGTGGCTTTATCTGGGGCCCTCCGACACAGGACACGGCTAGATGTTGATTGAAGAATGCATTTATTGGAGATAGAATTCGCCGAGCAGATGTAACGTGCTGCCATGACAGTGGCTCCACATCCGGGTATCGCCGCTTGTTGATACCCGGATGTGGAGAGGACGCTGGAGCTGCTCTTTTCACCGCTTCTCCACTCGCCGCTTCTCCACTCGAGATTTTCTTTATCTCACTAATCTCTTAACTTTTTAGTTTTCTTTTGTCTACCTTCAACACCTTCTGTCCGACACCCTTTCTGGACCTCGGATCTGACTACAATTCTCCCCTTCTACCCGTGAGTTGGCACCTACCTGCGTTGATCTCCAGCTGTCAGCATCGCCCACCGGGAAACATAACTCTGCGGACCTAACCACCTCCGTCACTCCAGTCACATCTGTTCCTGTCGTCCGGTTATGTTTGCACTGTTCTCGCTTGCCTCTCCGTTCTCCATCTATGCCCACGACTTGCTGGCAGCTCTGGCCCACGGGACAGCGGACTAGCTGGAAACTGGTCGCTAGCTAGCCAGCTGGCGACTAGCTGGCTGCTACTGTCCGTGCCACTGCTGTCCGGGACCTTCCAACAGTGCTGGGCCATTGACTAGCTGGTTGCCGGGTGACCGGCTACATGCTAGCGGGTCGACAGCTAGCTGGCTGCTACAACGCGGACCTCCGTCATTGTCCCCTGCTACAACACCGGTATTCCATCTCCGAACTCCTCCAACTACGCTCTTCACCAAGCACTCCTCCCGGACACATTATATCCAACAACATCAAAGAACATCGGCCACGATATGTCCACAGAGGCAGCCGGAGGAATTGTGTTTACTCCGGCTCAGGAAATTCTATTTCCTCTCTGTGGGCCAATCGGCACCCACCAAAGGCGCGACGTCATCACCATAGCAACCGCAACGTGCACACTGTTTATCTCACTCCGCTACCCAGAGCTCCTCAATCCATCACCAACAAAAACCCATCTCATCTGAGATGTGCACTTCTCAACACCCGTTCCCTTAATAAAAAAGGACTTCTCCTCAGTGAATTTATTTCTGATTCTGCACTGGATTTTCTCTGTCTTACTGAAACCTGGCAAAAACCCATGGACTATTTCTCACTCAATCAAGCCACGCCCCCTGGATACTCTTACATTGATAAACCTCGTCTGGATGGCCGAACTGGCGGTGGAATTGCCATCATTCATCGCCATGACATCAAAACCACTGCAACATCCATCCCAACCCCCTCATCATTTGAATTCCTTTCTTTTAAACTATCTGGTCCCAAGCCCCTGGTCATTGCAGTCATTTACCGTCCCCCCCAAGCCCAACCCTGCCTTTCCCTCTGATCTATCTGCATTCCTTACTCAGCTCTGTGCTATCTCTCCATCTGTTCTCCTCCTGGGCGATTTCAACATTCATGTGGACTCCTCTGACTGCAAACCAGCAACCGAACTTGTCCAACCCATAATAAAGGCCACACCCTGGACCTGGCGTCACTATCAGTCACCTGACCTTCTGCTATCCTCTGACACCGGCTCCCTCAATATCCTCATCCTCCTTGTCCTCAGTGCTGCCTTTGACACGATCAACCACTCCATTCTCATCTCCCGTCTCCAATCCACCCTTGGCATCACTGGCACCTATCTCTCCGACAGACATCAATTCATCGCCATCAACAACTGTCAATCAGCCACTGCTCCTCTCATCCACGGTGTCCCCCAGGGTTCTGTGCTTGGTCCACTCCTCTTCATTCTGTACATGCTTCCACTTGGTCAGATCCTCCGTCACCATGGCCTCCGGTTCCACTGTTATGCCAACGACACACAGCTTTACCTCCCCTCCAAAACCATCAGTCCCAACACCCTCTCAACCCTCTCCAACTGTTTGACTGACATCAAGACCTGGATGCAGAATAGCTTTCTCAAACTCAACTTCAACAAAGCCGAAGTCCTCATCATTGGTCCTGACTCCCTCACCCACTCCACTCAGAACTTCACCCTTTACATTGACGGCTCCACCATCACCCCCTCCACCAAAATCCGTAACCTTGGAGTTATCCTGGACCCCACTCTCTCCTTCCTCCCCCATGTTAACCATATCACCAAAACCGCCTTTTTCCACCTCCGAAACATCGCCCGCCTCCGCCCCATACCTGTCAACTACCGCTGCTGAGACACTCATCCATGCTTTCATCTTATCCAGGCTTGACTATTGCAATAGTCTTCTCTATGGCACCACCACCAAAGTCCTCAATAAACTCCAATATGTCCAGAACTCAGCTGCACGCCTCCTCACCGGTACCCGCTCCAGAGAACACATCACACCTGTCCTCCGTGAACTCCATTGGCTTCCAATTAAACACTGAATCAACTTCAAAATCTTACTCACCACCTACAAGGCCCTCAACAACCTAGCCCCCCCCCTACCTTGTCGACCTCCTCCATCACCATGCCCCCTCCCGATCCCTCAGGTCCATCTCTGCCAACCTGCTGCAAGTCCCCCGGACTAAGCGCCGGACTTGGGGTGATCGGGCTTTCTCAGTTGCTGCCCCCACCCTTTGGAATTCACTCCCCTCCCACATCAAAGTCTCCCCAACCCTCTCTTCTTTCAAATCTGCACTCAAAACACACCTTTATACACTAGCCTCCCCCCCTAACTCCCACCTTATTCTTCATGTTTAACCTCTGTTTTGCTTTTAATCCTTGTATGTCTTAATAAAGTTCTGTTGTGTAGTTTTGATAGGGTAATATGTAAAGCGTCTTAGAGTACCATAGTAAGCGCTATATAAATCTGATTTATTATTATTATTATTATTAGTGGCTCTCTCCTGAGTGTGTGTTGATAGCTGGTTTATCCTGGGTTCCATGATTGCTCTGCACCACAGGTGTGCAGCCCAACCCAGTACAGAGTCTAATCAGTCTGACTGCGGCCAGGTGAGGCTGTAGACCAGCTATCAACCACACATACTCCACAGACATTTTCTAGACTAAATGATTAATTGAAAAAAAATATTGTTAGATTAATCGCCTATGAAAATAATCGTTAGTTGCAGCCCTATTATGCACATGATGTTCAACAACAAGTTTTTTGTTAAATCCTAATAAACAATATTTTTCACTTGTTTTAGGACAACGTTTAATTGCTAAGGTTTTTGAGATTGGGTCCCCATTTCTTGACAAAGAACCCACCTTCAGTTGAGGTTGTCATTTATTCCAGTGAATCACAACACCAGCTGATTTCACTGTTGACCACCTTTAACCTGATAACAGTTGTGGTCAGAACCCATTGTAAACTAGGGCTGCCTCCTAATAGTCGACCAACCCTTAGTCGATTGACAGAGGCTTAGTCGAATAATCTTGCATCGCTGCAGAAATATTGACTAAACGATGTCTCTATAGAGAGGAGTGCTTTGCCCCGACCGTCTCCTTGGTAGGTATACACCTGAACAGGTATACACCTAGGCAGGTAGACACCGCTAGACACACAGGACTAACAACCCCCCCCCCCCCGGTCGGACATTACGATCGCCCCCCCCCCCCCCCCCCCCCCCCCCCCTGAAAAATATGGTGCTACCTAATTTGTTTTGGTGCTACTAAATGAAAAGCTAGGTGGCACCAGTGCTACCTGTGAAAAAGTTAGTCTGGAGCCCTGCGTACATCCCAAGTAACTACGCCCGTGAAAGTGAACCCTCCCGGACACCACTATTAACATGAACCGCTCCCCCAAAGGAGCGCCACACATCAACATGCACTGGACACGAAAATACCAACAAACATTTTTTCCATTGCTTGCTTTTAAATAAAGTTGTGTGCAGTAATACCGCAGTTATATATATTGTCCATGCTGTTAATAGGCGGCCCGCTTTGTGCTTGTGCTTGTAAAATTATATTTTAAAGGCTGATTATTACGGTATTGTATTATCTGTAAAGTAGCACAAGGTTAACAGTGTTTATTTTATAACACTCTCGCCCTGGAACTCAAACCATTTTCTGATGCTCCAAAAAATAAATTGAAATAATTACGTTAAAAGTGCGACGATTATTTGACCATCGGCTTGAAATGACGACTAACCCCGGATTTCCACCGGGGACGTCAGCGTCGCGTTACGGCTGCGTCGTGTTACGGCTGCGTCCTCTGCCCTGCGTCGATTTCCACCGGACGCGTTACGGCAGCGTAGCGGCTGGATTCGCGGGATCACGCGAGAACTACAAGACCACGCGACAATTTGTGGATGTCAAAATAGAACAAACAAATAAAAGGTTACTTTGCCTTTCCGAAGTTGACTTGCAGTTGCTTTGTCTGTCAGAAGTTGATTTGCTGTTGATTTGGTCGTTTTTCCTAGATGTTTGTGCTTCTACCATGAGTTGGTACGCTATATAGTAAATGTTTACTTTTTTGTCTGGTTTAATTGTGTTTAGTGTTGTTTATTGTTGTTATGTCCTAATGTGTTGTGCTGTAGCCTATAGACAAAGTCAGTTATCAACGATTTGTGTCCGTGTTCGATCGGGAGGGTGTTTTTATTTTGAAAATTGACCGGATGCTCTATGGCTTTTAGTATTTCACTTCCTGCCCGGTCGGTCTGCTCTATTTTAAATTGACGCGTCTCAGCAGCAGCTCGCGTCAAAAATAGAACGCTGCGTAATGATAGCGCTGCGGCTGCGGCGCGCCGCTCCTGGGACGCAGCTGAGACGTTCCGCAGCGCGCCCGGTGGAAATGCTCTCATTGACTAGAGTGGCAGCGATCAGCAGCGGCGACCGCGACGCAGCCGTAACGCGACGCTCACGTCCCCGGTGGAAATCCGGGGTAAGAGTCGACTAAGAAAATCTTTAGTCGGGGGCAGCCCTATTTTAATTTAAATCTAATTACACAGATAATGATGGAAAGTTTAACTACATTATTTAAAAGCTCTTCCTAACGACCCCAACGGTAAGCTCAATGTGTTAAATGGATGAACTGTCTGTTTAAAGTAGTATTGGCAGTATTGGTCTGTAGTATTGGTTCTTGCGTACTGTACTTGTACTTGCATACTGATCACCATATATTAGTAGTGAGCTGAGGGGCTTATAGTGATTAAACAGTTGGTGGCATATTCATGTCTTTACTGCTCCTGTACATCACACTCCTTTGCACCTTTTTGTTCCACTCTTAGGTTAAATGACTCTGATTTCATGGGAAATCACCAAATGGAGAACGACGGCTTCTCTGACAAATCGGAGCGTGAGGCTCATGAGGACTGGGACACGCCGGCCAATGAGAACAGTGGGAGATTGACAGAGGAGAGCGACATGGACCAAGCGGATGACCTGTCGCCGGGTCTGCAGGTCACGTCTTATGTGGAGCAGGGCCTCGAGGAGATGGCAGAGGTGTGGAGCTGTAGTTTAGCTCACTGTTGAGGGCAACTCACTCCTATTCGTTTTCTTTTGGCATGATGACATTTTTAAATTAATTTCAAGTCTTTTGCTTGTGTTGGGGATGCCAGTTAATGTGTTGGGTTTTCTTAAGTAGAGACAGGAGTGTTGCTTTGTGATTAGCATGTTTTCAAAAGGACTGGTGCTATCGTAGCTGCCACAGCGGTCTAATTAATCTATTTACATCCCCACATGTAGGCCCATTCTCAGTGCCGTTCTGTTAGCTCCTCTAGCCTAGTTGTAGTTTACCTCCAGTGACTTCTTTTAGCGCTTCTAGCCTAGTATTTACTCCTAGTGCCTTTCTGTTAGCTCCTCTAGTTTACCTAGTTTAGCCTAGTTTACCCCCAGTGCCTTTCTGTTAGCTCCTCTAGCCTAGTTTACCCCCAGTGTCTTTCTGTTAGCTCCTCTAGCCTAGTTTACCCCCAGTGTCTTTCTGTTAGCTCCTCTAGCCTAATTTACCCCCAGTGTCTTTCTGTTAGCTCCTCTAGCCTAGTTGTAGTTTATCACCAGTGACTTTCTGTTAGCGCTTCTTGCCTAGTTATAGTTTACCCCCAGTGCCGTTCTGTTAGCTCCTCTAGCCTAGTTTACCCCCAGGGCCTTTCTCGTCTAGCCTAGCTGTTGGGCCCTTAAGTGTCCCTCAATATCATTCCTTAACCTAGCGGACACACATTGCCTTCCTTCTTAACTTTCTAGTCTAGGTAAAACCTAGGCTTTTGGTCTAGCCTGGCAGACCCAATCCCCCATTTACTTTTACAACTTAGTCCTGTAGCGTAGCTGCTTCTGTTTTAGCCTCCTTAGCCTAGCTGATCCCCAGTATCCCCCCCTTCCCCCCCTCCACCCAGGCTGGCGAGGCCTCCCAGGTGGAGACGGTGTCTGAAGAGAACAAGGGTCTGATATGGACGCTGCTGAAGCAACTGCGGCCCGGTATGGACCTGTCCAAGGTGGTGCTGCCCACATTCATCCTGGAGCCGCGCTCGTTCCTGGACAAGCTGTCGGACTACTACTTCCATGCTGACCTGCTGTCCCAGTCCGTATCACCACACTCACGCCACTCACAACCAAGCCCACATGTCGTATTCAAGTCTAACTTCTTGTCCAAACATAACGCTTTCTGTTAGCCGTTTTTTGGAAGGCAATATGATATTTTGAGAATTCTAGGGTTGCCAATTTTTAGAGGCTTGCCCAATTCATAATCATATCTAAAGTCCACAAACACCCCCAGTTAGTTTAAAGTTCTTTTGATGTCATTTAAATTATTTAAAATCATTTAAATAAATCTTTAAAATCCTTTCCCCGGTCCTCTCAGGGCTGTGCTGGAGGAGAGTGCGTACGGTCGGATCAAGCAGGTGGTCCGCTGGTACCTTTCTGGCTTCTACAAGAAGCCCAAGGTGAGTTCTTCTGTTGATTATTAACACATTATGAGGCTAAGTCAGTCAAGACGGACTCTGTTCAAGTACCATGGAACAGACTGGAAAGATGCAGAGATTGTGATGGTGGGGTGGTGACCCATTAACATTCATAACGGAGCTAGAATATCATGTTTCAAACCATAATGACAGCTGAAAAGGGGGATGAAAGGAGGTTTTATCCTCCTTGAAGCTCAAACTGATATTCTAGGGTTATATTTCACATACAACACCAATCAAACGTTTGGACACATACTCATTCAAGGATTAGTGGACACTTATGAGGACATGATGAAATAATGTCGATAAGATAGAAACATGTTGCAACTTTGCAGTCTGAGCATTCTTTCGCTTGGTGCAAATATAGCATCTAGAGATATTGACTTCCTCTAGCCCGTGTGTGTGTGTGTGTGTGTGTGTGTGTGTGTGTGTGTGTGTGTGTGTGTGTGTGTGTGTGTGTGTGTGTGTGTGTGTGTGTGTGTGTGTGTGTGTGTGTGTGTGTGTGTGTGTGTGTGTGTGTGGTAAGTCACTATGTTGTATATGTGCTCCACAGGGTCTAAAGAAGCCATACAACCCCATTCTGGGTGAGACGTTCCGCTGCTGCTGGCTCCACCCACAGACGGACAGCTGTACCTATTACATCGCTGAACAGGTCAGTCCGTTGCCATGGTGAACGCACACCTTGGCGCGAGTCGCACAGGGGTGTAGTTTCCCGGGGGGACATGACCCCTCCACACCTATACCACATTGTAAAATTGGAGGTTTGTGTGGGGAAGCATTGACATTTGGATTGTGTGCGACATGGAGAAGATGGTGTCAAATTGCTTGAACCTGTGACAGTTGGCATATGTACGCCAATCAGCTAAGAAAACAGATCATGGGTGGTTTCATGCAAGATATCCAAAAAGATATGTGTGTCACTCTACTTGTTGTAACAGTAGACTTCAGTTCATTTTAGACCATTTCTAACATTTCATTAAGGACATGATGAGGTCATAAGGGGATAGGACACAAACAGATGAAAATTTAAAAAATTGTGTTCATCTTTTATATCTCAAACATTTTCTTTAGTGCAATATATACTTTTACTCTAGTGCAAATTACATTGTATTTACATACTATTTATGGACCTGTGTTGCCGGCTGTGTTTGTTTGTTTACTGAGGCTGTTTTTGTGTTTGTGGTGTTTTCCTGTGTCTACTTACTGTCTTTTAATGCACTGATCAGGTGCAGCGCACCTAATCTTGTTGTATTAAAACTGTAAAAATCATAAAGAAAGATGCCCAACGCCTTTCTCTCTCCCTCTCTCTCTTGCTCTGTCTCTGGAGCAGGTCTCTCACCATCCGCCCATCTCTGCCTTCTACATCAGCAATAAGAAGGACGGATTCTGCATCAGCGGCAGCATATTGGCCAAGTCCAAGTTCTACGGTAGGCTGTCACTCAGTACGTTTACATGCACAGATTATTTCGATTAAAGCCATAGCTCGTCTATGCTCCGCAATTGGACAACTGCAATTGTCCGCGTATACATGGCGGCGAGTAAATCGATTCATTGGCCGAAGCGTGTTCATTTCAACTAGTGGTAATAGAGCCACCGGTTGACCTCTTTACGTCACCAGCAACAACAAACTCATTCGAGAAATATGTTTTCAGTAGACAGCTGTCAGTTCACTTCGGGTCCATATCATTTCTCCGACCTCTCGGTCGTATGCCGACTCCTCCGGCTGCTCTGCCGGCGGAGCAGTCCGCATACGACCGAGAGGAACAATGGAGCGTCGGAGAAATGATATGGACCCGAAGTGAACTGACAGCTGTCTGCTGAAACATCGCTTTCTCCTCCATGTCGCGTTTCAATCTGGACTTCAGAGAGTCAAAGCCAAAGTTAATTTCCCCCAATTCCTTTTCCCCATGGGCGAGATAAACCCAACTAGGAGTCTTTACTTGTTGTGGAAGTACCAGAGAGTCGGAGAACCCGACGCAGTCTGTAAGATTCATAATATCAGAGAATACCGCCGTCAGTTCGGCCGCGGCGCAATGAATGAATAAAGATCGTAGTTATTTTACAACCTCGTTGATGAGCAACATTTAGAAAAACATGGACTTTTAATTCAGCCTTAGGTTAAATCGAAGCGTAGTGTGTACTGAATGCATGTTGATGATGATACACTCCTTATAGGGGGTAACTACATTGGCACGGCACCGGCTTCCTCCATCTTCTGCGCCAGCTTTTTAAATAAATCGCCGACCCAAAGTTAGTTGACAGCTGTCTGCTGAAAACATTTCTCCCACCAGAACAGCCCCTCCGCCGCCCGTCCGTATACATTCCCCACCGCGGCGCAATGAATGAATAAATATCGTAAACACGTCGGGAGAAAAAAACATTTATTTTGACAGATGTGCCCGAAGTTACTACTTTACAACCTCGTTGATGACCCACATTTAGAAAAACATGTACTTTTAATTCAGCCTTGGGTGAAATGGAAGCGTAGTGTCCGTGTGCTTCCACCTTTAATGAATGCACGCCATGCGCGCTCCCGCGGCCGGGACTCAATTCTTATAGGGGGTAACTACATTCACCGGCTTCCTCCATCTTCTGCGCCACCTTTTTAAATAAATCGCCGTTTCTCGTTATCCCTTATCCGACGGCGGCGACAACAACAACAACAACAACACGACTATCGTCTCGTTCTACTTCCGGCTCACGGCCCCGGGAAGAGATCTCGAGCATGTGCAGAACGCAATTCAACGCATAGTCCAATTCGATTGGCTACATGCACGCTTAGCTCGACTATGAATCGCATAATCTAGGTGTCTTAACTCGACAATGAGTAAGTCGATTCGAATCGATTATAGCTCGACTAAGGTGTATACATGCATTTTAGTAATCCAATCATAGTTGGACTAAGCCAATATGTCGACTTTCTTGAGTGTCATGTAAACGTACTGACTGTGAATTGGTTACTGGTGAAGAATACATAATATAGGAATGCATTTGCGTTGACGCTCCATTTGAAGCAGATATGTCTCTCTAAATGTTTTATTTCAGAGTTCATTTTCACACCATTCTCACTAATTTGGTCATAGTCTTAGTCTCCTAGTCAAATATTTAAGAAATACATAATATAAAAAAAAATAATAATAATAATTTTAGTCAATAAATGAAGATATATATTTGAGTCACCAATTTCAAGTCAGGGAAATTACCCTGTGGTATTGGCTCATGTGGACAGGTGTTATTGAGACTCTGCCACAGTCATGTTACTGTCCTAGCACACTTCTTCATTCCATGCTTGCTTTGCGACAGTTTTTTTAGAACACCCAATACTGGTTGTATCGGCCCCGTATTAGCCCCGTAATTCAATGGATTATGGGGCTAATACCTTCTGATTTCATCCCATGGATGTATATGCAACCCATGATCACAATGTGTAACGGATTAGCGCACTGTGATCTCCCTCTTCCCTCGTTTCCACTTGTAGGTAACTCTCTGTCAGCCATCTTGGACGGTAAAGCCAGACTACATTTTCTCAGCAGGGATGAGGAGTATGTCATCACGATGCCTTATGCCCACTGCAAAGGTAATGTGTACCAGTAGCTATGTGCTACAGGCAAAGTCTATGTTGACATACAATGATATCTAATTTTTTGTCTTGAATTTCTGAATGCTGTCTAAACGATTTAATGTGTGTGTGTGTGTGTGTGTGTGTGTGTGTGTTCCTGTATGTGTGATGTAGGTATCCTGTATGGTACAATGACACTAGAACTGGGAGGGAAGATTACCATTGAGTGTGAGAAGACCAAATGTGCCGCAGAGCTGGAGTTCAAGCTAAAGGTACTCCTGCTGTTTTCATAGTGGGGATGTATACACTGTGTTCATAGTGGGGATGTATACACTGTGTTCATAGTGGGGACATAGTATACACTGGGGTCCTAGTGGGGACATAAACACTGGGGTCCTAGTGGGGACATAAACACTGGGGTCATAGTGGGGACATAGTATACACTGGGGTCATAGTGGGGACATAGTATACACTAGGGGTCATAGTGTACACTGGTGTCATAGTGGGGACATATACACTGGGGTCATAGTGGGGACATATACACTGGGGTCATAGTGGGAACATAGTGTACACTAGGGTCATAGTGTACACTGGTGTCATAGTGGGGACATATACACTGGGGTCATAGTGGGGACATAGTGTACACTGGGGTCATAGTGTACACTGGGGTCATAGTGGGGAAATATACACTGGGCCATAGTGGGGACATAGTGTACACTAGGGTCATAGTGGGGACATAATATGCACTGGGGTCATAGTGGGGACATAATATACACTGGGGTCATAGTGGGGACATAATATACACTGGGGTCATAGTGGGGACATAATATACACTGGGGTCATAGTGGGGACGTATACACAGGGGTCATAGTGGGGTCATAGTAGGGACATATACACTGGGGGCATAGTGGGGATGTATACACTGGGATGATAGTGGGGACATTTGCATTATCCATCCCAAAACTAAACTTGGTTTGACAAATAATGAGTTATTGTCTTTGTTTTCTGTCATCATGGACAGCCTTTCCTGGGAGGCGCCTGCTCTGTCAACCAGATCTGTGGGAAGATCCACATTGCAGATGAGCTTGTCTCTACTGTGGAAGGACACTGGGTGAGAACAGCTTGTGATATTTATATCCTTCACATCTACCATTATCTCTGTCTCTCTCTCTAATTCCCATTTCATCCTCATACAAACACTGCTTGGTCATAATTACTGCTCAAAAAACAGTAATAAGTGGTCAAGCTTTAGGGCCAGGCTAACGTTCCCTGGTCACCATAAATGGCCAGTAACAGGTAACATGCAGTAGCATGCTATTGCATTGCATTTAACCTGTAGAGGGCAACTGGAGTCCATATATACATCTTATCCTATGTTTTTAAAACTTTGTGCATTAAAGTCAAGATTTGGACAAGTATCTGATTGCATCACTGCATCACTTTTTCATCTTAAATGTTTTTGGTGTATGGTTTTCCATTAACCCGCCCCCTCCCAAAATCAAACACTTGATTAAACATGTGAGAAAGCAGTCCTGTGATACACCCCTAGAACGATACAATTCTCCACATTTAGTCTATTATAACCATTTTTAGCTAAATTAAACACAATTCCAACCCCAAACAAAAATAATGAGCAAGTAACAATAAGAATTATGTATTCCATAACTCTGAATGTGCACATTCACAGCAATAGTGATCTTTTGCATGACATGATTTACACACATATATCATATGAAAGGTGAGACTCTGCTGAATCCAAAAGTCTTAACCATATCACATAAAACTCGCCGAACTAGAGGCCAAAAACCATCAACTACAAACCACTTTTTCTAGTAACAATCACAAATTATGTCTTACCGTTGTTGTTTTTAAATGCATAATCCAGTGTCTGGGCAACATTTTGAAACCTCTCAATCATGTTTACAATCATGTATAGTTTGTAAGAGAGGGTTTCACAGAAAATAGGTAAACTGCCTTACACTGTCTTTATCGCCATCTGGTGGCCGGATGGTGCAACTGCAAGGTTGGGCTTGGTGTCATTCAACTCTATTGTCCCTGACCTTTCAATTGAACAATGGGTTCTCGAGATATTCACTTGTCTGTCTCATCATGTTTGTATTTTCATTTTTGCATTGGTTTACATTTGATTTATTGCTTTTATTTGGAGACTCCGCCTAAACCTATCTCGACTAAAACCTCTCTATTTTTGCTCTACCTCACTTTATTGGCATCAAATCCTGACCCAGGCCCTCATCAGGTGTTGTGCAATGGCCCTATAGTAGTATAGGGCTGCCAACTAATATATATATATATATATATATATATATAGATATAGATATAGATATAAAGATAATGCACTAGGTGTTATTCATGAAATGTATTTTAAGCGGAAATAAAATCTTTCATTTATTCTGTGTTCTAGCTTTATTCACTCTGATCCAGTGATTGACAAAAAACCTCACAGGTGTTATCGTTCTTTTCCTTTTCTGCAATACAAACAGTCCCTTTTCTAATCCCATGCTTAGTTGTGTGGAGGTTAAAGGGGTAGTTCAGAATTTTGGACATAGGACCTCATTTCCAAGTCAGCCAGTGTGTTATTTATCATTGGAGACGTTTTGAACAAATTTCATGCAGTCCTTCTAGTTGCACAGTTTGCTGATGCTAAGCTAGCGCAAGTCAACGGTAACGACTAGCCTGCCAATAAAAACAGTCTTACCCATTCAAAAGCAGGCACATCGGTATCTCCTTCAAACGTGGCCATATCTTGTTTATTGAATAGGCTAATTTGCTAATACAATTCCTTTGTGCACTGTAGGCTACTCTGAGTCTGTGGTTCTGAGCAATGACAGCGGCAGGTAAACAAACTATTATAGAGCCGGTAACCTAGGTAATATCACTCCGCCGCTGCCATAGCCTACTACCAGGAAGTATAACGCTGCTGCTGAGACACTCAAAAGTCCCTCAAAATGAAATGCCATGCAAGGTTGGTTTTATTTCTAAAATTATTCTATCAACACAGACATTTACATCGATAGTCTGGCGTTATAATTGATTTGCCTTAGGTGTACTGTGGAGTGGGTAAGACTGTTTTTATTGGCAGGCTAGTCGTTACCGTTGACTTGCGCTAGCTTAGCACCAGCGAACTGTGCAACTAGAAGGACTGCATGCAATTTGTTGAAAACGTCTCCAATGATAAATAACACACTGGCTGACTTGGAAATGAGGTCCTATGTCCAAAATTCCGAACTACCCCTTTAAGATTGTGAGCCCTCCTCAGAAATACTCTAAATTAATTCATTAATTTATTTATTTTTTGTGTTATCTTTCTTTTGGTGCCAAGATTAACTTAGAAGCCCTTGTAGTTGTGGAGATATAGTCTGTTCGGTTCGGGTATGTTATTTTCGGCAAAAACCTGAGAAATTGGCCTAGTGAAGAACAGGTTAAGGATGAGATTGGAATGACTCTACCTTTTAAATTATTCCCAGCATGGCATCAAATGGGCAAAATGACATATAAACATTTCCACTATAATAAGGTTTGAACGAATGGCAACATGGGTCAAGCTATTGGATGAAAAGGCTGTCCGATACGATCCCTATATATGAACCTTGACCTTGATGAGAGCGGTGTTGTGGTTGTCAGGACGGTGAGGTGTTGATCCAGGAGAAGCGCAGCAGTCAGCAGGAGCTGCTGTGGAACCCCAGTCCAGAGGTCCGCAGCAGCAGACTCAAGAGGAAGGTGGTCCAGTCAGACCAGCAGGGGGAATTTGAGTCTGAGAGGTGAGGTTCTGCACACATGACACTCAAAGTCACAACGTTTTTTGTTCCTCTATCATTGTATTTGTTTAATTTGACATGTTCATGTCATTTTATCTTACCTCGATTTTGAAGCATACAATTTACAGCTTTACAGGTCCCATGAAACACAAATGCATACAGATGCAAAATTCACAACAGCTACATAGACTAATGTTAAGCTTTTTTTAAATGTCTTATTCAATACCTATCGAAGACTGCTGCCGATTCCCTATTACAGCATATAGCATATACATCAGAATGCATCATGGGATTTTTTGTTGGCGACACTCCGCCTTGAAGACAAGAGAGTTGTAGTACTGTAAAATCTAAAATCAACATAAATATATCGTAGCCTTTGTTTTGCCACGTCTCGCCTTACAAACGCTGTAAGCAGTGTCAAACACATCAATGTCTCCCCATAATGATGAATCATTTCACGGTTATTTTACTAAACAATAAAAACATGACTACCAACATAATAAGAAACATTCCGATGCTCCTATGCTTCCAAAATGGGGGCGGTCATTGTGATGTGACGTTGTGATGTACAATCCCTATAAGTGTGTATGTGCGCTCGCATGTGCGTACTCCAACAGACTGTGGCAGCATGTGACCAGTGCCATCCAGGATCGGGATCAGAACCGGGCCACCCAGGAGAAGTTTGTCCTGGAGGAGGCCCAGAGGAAGGAGGCTAGGGAGAGGGGAGAGAAGCCCTGGAGCTCACGGCTCTTCCACATGGATCCAGTCAGTGGAGAGTGGACCTACAAGCACATAGAGTATGTTGTCTCACACACACACTATTGACCATCTAGTATCTCTAGTACTAGCATCGCATAGCGTCTTACCCTAGCTATCCATGCTGTACACCAGAAGGGATAGCTAAACCTAGCAATTACAGTGAAACTTGTTCTATTGACATCCTTGCTGTACTGACAGTGATCTATTGTTGTTTTAATCTCTACTGACAACTGTACATATTGTAAGTCACTTCCTAAATGTAAATCATTCAAAAGTCCGAGGTTGAGTCCCCATCCCTCGGTTAACATTTGCTGTTGTGCTGTGACCAATGCTAGCACGCAGCCGTGGGACCCGGAGAGGTGTCTGGCTCAGTTTGAGAAGGACGGCGTGATTCAGACCCATCAGAAGATGAATAATCGGCGACACAACAGCCTCTCCTTCAGCCACAGCTGGGACACCCAGCAGAAGGTGCTGACACTGAGCTTCTTGTGCTGGAATACGACAAGACATGGAGAGAGCTCGCGTTTACCTTTGTCCTTTTACCAACACTGTTGTGTGTGTGTGTGTGTGTGTGTGTGTGTGTGTGTGTGTGTGTGTGTGTGTGTGTGTGTGTGTGTGTGTGTGTGTGTGTGTGTGTGTGTGTGTGTGTGTGTGTGTGTGTGTGTGTGTGTGTGTGTGTGTGTGTGTCAGGTGAATGGGAAACACAGGAAGAGCAGCAGCCAGCCGTCCAGCTGCAGCCAGAACACAGAGAGCAGTAGCAGCACTCCAGAGCCAACACACTCCTCTGACAATGAAGGTAACACACAAACACACACACAGACGGATGGTAACACACACACACCTGATAATGAAGGGAACACACATACAATTCTTTGACAACGAGGGCAAACATATACACTCGTCCGACAACAAGGGTAAACACAGTACAGTGGTTGGTGAGCAGTGGGTTCATAGTGTGCTCTGCTCTATGACAGATCCCGGGTATCCAAGCCAATGTGCTCGGTGTAACAAGGGGATGAAGGAGCTGGCCTTGGTGGAGACCTCCATCGCCTCCATACAGAAGGGCCAGCAGGATATCCAAAGGTATGGGTACACACCTTTCACCTCGAAACCCCCCTCCCGGGGACCACTGAGGAGCAGTGTTAATTTTGACAGCAAATTCTGATTTAGTCTTAGTCTTTTGAATACCACATATTTAGTTTTAGTCATATTTTAGTCATCTGAAATCTTTTTGTCTTAGTCTAGTTTTAGTCGACTTGTGCTACTTTACAGATAATACAATACCGTAATAATCAGCCTTTAAAATATCATTTTTACAAGCACACGCACGAAGCGGGCCGCCTATTAACGGCGTGGACCAAGCGGTTCTGAATGAACAACCAGGAAGGAGACATTGAACACTTTTAATAATCGTATTTAACCGTATAACTGCACACAACTTTATTTAAAAGCAAGCAAACGGAGAAAGTGTTTGTTTGGTATTTTGGTGTCCGGTGCGTGTGGATGTGTGTCTCCTTCAGGGGAGTGGTTCATGTTAATAGCGGAGTCCGGGAGGGGTCATCTTCACGGACGTAGTTACTAGGGATGTGCAGCTATCGTCTTGTCTTTAAAAATACAAAAGATGCAGCGATGCGTTAAATCAGAGTTTGTTGCGACCACGGATGTATTCAGTTGCTTGTGTTATTTTTATGTTTTACTTTTTGCGCGACTAATGAAAACTTATTGGACTAAGCCTCTCTTGATCGAGTAAGGGTCGGTCGACTATTAGGGGGCAGCCCTAAACTAAACACAACTAAATATAATCTAAACAAGTGCTGTGAAAACGTCCTCGAAACTGTGCGAAGTTCTGCAAACTCATCTCTGTTCTCCTCGTGTAACTGATGCTGCTGCGTTTGTTGACGTGTTGCGCCTGCATTTATGGCTTTTTAAAATGGCTCTGCTGCTTCTGCTTCTCCATTCTTCCCTCCCTAACATTTTCGTCTTGTTTTTATTCGTTGACTAAAGTGTCAGTTATAATTCGTCACAGTCTTCATCATCATATCTGACTTTTTATTTAGTTTTTATTTAGTTTTCGTCCGTGAAAAAGGTTTGTTGACGAATATTTTAACAATAAATTAACACTGCTGAGGAGGTGTGTGTGTGTGTGATACTTATTTGTGGGTCCTAAGTGCAGTCACCTCCATAGCCATATACTGCTTGAGAATTGCTGTTGGGGGGGGGGGGCAAGGAACCTTCAGGGGGCAGACATTTTATTAGTCCTTTGTTTCCATAGGAACCTGGCGTCGTTGGGTCGTCAGCTGGCCCGTCAGCGGGGGGCAGAGGAGGGCGTGTCGCTGACGGGGCGTCACTGTCTGGTCCTGTGTGTACTGCTGCTGTCGCAGCTCCTACTGAACTACATCTTCACCTGAACTGCCCCCTCTCCCCTGACACAAATACTGACTCCACATGTGTGTGTGTCATTGGGGGGGAGGACACCTTGGGTTGGGGGGGTGGGGTCGGGGGGGGGGGCACGCATGGGCACCACAGCAATAATCCCAGACACAGACCCTGTCTCTCAGCCACCCGGGACAAGGAGTGGTGCCCCCTAGTGTAGTCGAGCTAGGACAGCAGCACAGGGACCCACGCACGGTGACGGAGAAGGACTTTGCTTTAAAGAGATCGTCGGAGAGGATGTCCCACCATTCCTTGGCTGTGTCTTTTATATAATACTCTGCAATACTGTTGGTCTGTGAATGTTTGTGTGTGTGTGTGTGTCTCTGTTCAGTCTTCTGAGGGCCCCGCTTCTTGGACTTCTCCTTCTCCTCGTTCCCATTCCAGTCTCTGGGCCTTATTGCTGAAGCCAAAAAAAAGCAAAGACGTGGACATTAGATATAATGCATAGAAGCGCAGATGGAAAGAGGAGACAAGCAACTTCCAACCGTGCATTTCTGTCTATTTTCTATAGGCGTGTGCTCAAATACACTCTGTCCTCTATCTGTCCTCAATATCTTTTTAATAGGGATGATTTTACCAAAACAGTATTTGTAATCAGAGAGGACAAACGTGTACTTGTTTACAGCAGCATATTGAAAATGCAGCTTCACAAAAGTCAAAAGTCCTGCCGCGTGTTGAGCTCCGCCCCCCCTGCGCCGTGCCAGGCGATGTTCTTCTGGGCCGCGCCGCTCCGACGTAAATCACGAGACCACCGGGGACTTTGACTCTGTGGACACAGAGCTTCCACCTCTGGTTTACAGGACGCCCCGCCTTGCCTTCCCGGTGGAGCGTCTAGAACAGGACGTTCGGCGGGGAACTGGTCAAGGCTGAGCGCCGATCCATGTGTCTTTGTAGTATTTGTGCCTGTAGCACCATCAGAGGTAGGTTTTAATAGCGTAGCACTGCTCTGGACTAGACCGTGACACTAGTGGTTACAATCATTTCCATAGACGGACAATGGGTGGCATGATGGGGGGGGGGGGGACAATTCAAGTGAAGTACGAATGGGAGATATTTTTAATTTTTAAAGAGTGAAACGGGGGGGACACTCCCTTAGCCAAATGCTAAGGGAGTGTCTTTTGAGCACACTGTTTCAGCGTGCTGTTTTAAGGTGTAAACACTTAATTAAGGTTTTTTTTATGTATATGTATCAATTTGTAAATATATTATTTGTCTGGAGCACATTCGCACACAATTGGTGTTTCCAAAAAGAATTGAGAATGTATTTATTGGGTGACTAATATTGATTCCTCGATGGGAATGCAGTCTGAAGGACAGAAAGGAGTGACAATCACTCGTGTGTGTGTGTGTGTGTGTGTGTGTGTGTGTGTGTGTGTGTGTGTGTGTGTGTGTGTGTGTGTGTGTGTGTGTGTGTGTGTGTGTGTGTGTGTGTGTGTGTGTGTGTGTGTGTGTGTGTGTGTGCGCGCGCGCGTCACTGAGGGAGAGAGATTGTATGTGAGAGAGATCATGTGTGTGTGTGTGACAGTCTGAGAGTGTGTGTGTGTGTGTGTGTGTGTGTGTGTGTGTGTGTGTGTGTGTGTGTGTGTGAGAGACACTGAGTCTGAGAGATGGCGTGTGTGTGTGTGAGTGAGAGAGAGTGTGTGTGCCCAAGTGGGCAGGCTTGGTGAAAGAAGGTTTGGTTTTAAGCCTGGTCCGCGCATCAGAGGGAGGGGCGTGTCTCGAGGTGACGGTTCATTGCCAACAGGGACGCCGCCCTGAAGGGAGAGGAGGAGCACAGAGCACAGTGGAGGAAGTCGACTCTTTGAATGCTTTTAAATCACGTATGTTTTAATAATGTTCCACATATCCATGTTTTCTACTCTTTACTGCCATGATGTGGGTATTCTACACAGTTTTATGTCACATGATACAACAGATCATGATTATTGCCTCGTGTTTTCATTCATACCTGTTACATACTGTAGCACTACAGTAATAAAAATATATATATTTTAACCCAAAACCGTGTTGCTGGTTACTTTGACCTGGCGCGGTGGTGGTTTGGATGGTAAAATGTTGATTCATCTGACAGATTTTTCCTGAGAATTGTTACATAATCCCACAATTCAAATGAAAGTCGTGGCTGGCATAATATTAAGTACCCCTCTGTCGCCACCAGAGGGAGATGTTGTATTGGAAATTAAAGATACAAGACGATTGCTGCATTCTTGCGTTTCAACTTCTATCATTTGTCGATATGTATTATGTAGCCTTATGGATTACTTCATTAGTGTCTCATTACAATATTAACTAAGCAATGGTTCGGTTAAAATCATTCAGAAATTCAATTTGACTGAATTACAAAATTATTTTTGTAAATTTGAAGTCCATCCCCAAATAACATTTGAACTTTTATAGTAGGGCCTACATTTGTGGTATTCATATTCACATCAAGTCGTGTAGTTAAATAGATAATGTATCAAATCAGGTGCCATAATCTCATTCATTAGGGCTGTGTCTGGTTGTATACAATATTCCTTGTATCCTATCTAAAAAGACAAAACAAGTTGAGAGTGAGTAAGTTGAGTAGAGATGAAGTCTCTACTGTACAGTAATTGAGGAGCTTCTCTGCTGGACCCCACACACACACAACTGCCAGCAATGTTGGTGGCCAGAATCTGTGGACAAAACACAGCTTAAAAAGCAGCGACACACAAGCCGTAGGAGGCAAGAGCTGAGGTTCTGTACAGGCGAAAATCCCCCCGCTAGACTCCACACGGATCAGCTCAGCCACACACTGAGATGTTCAGCAGACACATGGACCGAAGGAGCCTTGGTGTGTGATTCAGGAGAACAGCTGAAGAAGTGCTAGCACACTAGTCCCACGCGGAGTAGGCCTGTGGGCAACGCTTGGTGACCTCCTGCCGACATGCACTATGCTTAAAGTGTTAGTAACACTTTAAACATAGTGTATTATGATTAGACTCAACCTTGTGGGCATTTTGAAAGTGATCTCCATTTGTCTGAATGGCTCCATTCGAGCAGATGATTAGAAACGATGGGTTACATCGCAAACAGCAAGTGGTGCGTAGGCCCATGTGGAAGATGCATTCGGACCGGCTCTCTTGGCCCTGGTGCAATGACCTTAGTCACATTCTCACATATCTTTGTTTTCAATGTGCACCATAGCTCCAATAGCTTCTGACAACATGGGAGCAGCAGCAACTTGTTAATAATTAGCTATTCCACATTTAATTCCTAGAAATGACACTACACCGTTAGGATATAATTGTTTAGCTTCAGGTTTGGCTGCCTCACCTGTGGCAAAAAAAACAAATGTGCCAGTTGTTGGCTGTTAAATACAGTTCTGTGCAAATATATGGAGCATTTTACATCAATACAAATAGATGGAATGTAAGTAGTAACTAAGTAGGGATTTGCAGGGTTTCAATGGCTTGGGTCAGAATTTTTCCAACATATATATATATATATATATATATATATATATATATATATATAGTTTGGACGGCATATCTCACTCTAGCCCTGAGCTAAGTCCGGCCAGTAGTGTATTCTGTTGTGGATCAAGCACAGACAGACAGATCTCCAAACCCTCTCAACTGTGTCTAAGCATACAAGACATGAATGGCGAAGACAAGCGACAGGCCTGGGCTTGCCTGAGAGGGGAGGAGAGCTGCTGGAGATGGCAGAGTCCCTGAGGCAGGCCCTGCCATGATGTTATCATGTCTTCTTATCTCATCTAAGTTCTTGTTCTTTGTACTTTGTTACCTTCTTTAATCTTCACAGTGCCGCTGCATCAGGTGAAATCCAGTTTGGTTCAATCAACTGACTAAACCATTAAATGAACACTTGAAATCAAGGATTGATTAATTCATATTGGAGCACTCAAAGGACCGGCTCTCATACTTGTCTGACTTGTCCTAGAAAGGTGTGTTATTGTAAGGATTATTTTGTTTGATATTGCATAAGCACTTAATTAGCTTTCATCAAAGAGTTGCCTCCAACAAAAAAAACAGCACCTGGTGTTTCAAATAGTCTCGAATTGGCAGGGCAAACTTCATCATGTAAGAACAAGTCATTTTGTGTGGCTGTTTATTACTCAACCACTGCTCTGATTGGCTACTCGGTGTTATTTCAGCATTGATGAGAAAACATTGGTAATGACTCATTTATCTCTCACTGTTTCCACGACAACCACACAGGAATAATGCTTCCCACCTATGGCAACCAGTGAGACAGCCATGAACTCCATCCAGCTATAAACCACTATAGCTTTATGAGCCTAACTCTGACCCTCACACTAACCTTTGACAAACTCTGTCAGTACATTGTTGACTAAATAGGCCATAAACAAAAAGCCTTCAGACTCAAACAATGTGTTATGGGCCAGGATGATATAGAAGGTAAACTTTGTCGGTGACCTGCACTAATGTTGGTGTATGTATACTTAATGTTAGTGTATTTATACTTAATGTCAGTGTTATACTGGGCAGTGTGAGTTCCATTCTACAGGCATGGGAGGCATACTAGTGGGGTGATGTAAATAATGATAGACGGAGTGTGCATATACACACACACACACACACACGCACACACACACACGTATAGCCGCTGACGCCACATGGCCATTGTGTTTACCCCCATGGAAGTGCGGACAGGTGACTAATCTCAGGGGGAGCCCTATGTTTCCGGGTGTCCGTTTACTGTGAAGCCAAACAGCTTCAAGGCTCTGAGGTGTCCTCCGGTGATTGTGAAATGAACTGTTCAACTGGCGTGAAAAGGATTATTGTGCGGAAGCACACAATTGCAACTGCCATTGCTTTGAAAGTCATCCTTTTACCTTTTTTAATCCCTATCCTATTGTCTCCTTTGTTATTGTGCGTGCACGTGCGTGTGTGCGTGCATATGTGCGTGCATGCATGTGTGTGCGTGTGCGCCTGCATAGGTGTAAATGTGCATGTATGAAATCCTATACAGACATACTTGCAGCCTGGCCCTGAGCTCATAAACACACAGACGTGCCAAGTGTCTGCAGCCGACCGGCCGCTTGTTGTTTAGTGTGAGAGTACACTGCCTTTGTTGGTTAAACCGACACGCCTGCCATTTGGTCTGCAGTTCTGGTTTATACTCCTAGAACACAAGTTTGAACTCTCCAAATATTTTTAGAGTGGTCTATATGCACAGCCACCATCCAGTAACTGGCTAGTAACATACATACAATTACGCTAACACAATTCAAATATTGTATATTATGCGTTTAATGTGCGTATTCTTAAAGGATAATATAGTGCTCTGTACAGCTGTTCTACACAGATCCAGTATGAACAGCCACCCTTTATATGTCCTACAGTAGAAGCCATTGTTTTGGTGGTTGTGTGTCCGGAACATCCTGACCTTAGATGAAGACATGGACGGATGGAGTGTGTGTGTGTACATGTTTTTGTTGTGAGCATGACAATGGCACAGCAATCCGTATTGTGTGTGTGTGTGTGTGTGTGTGTGTGTGTGTGTGTGTGTGTGTGTGTGTGTGTGTGTGTGTGTGTGTGTGTGTGTGTGTGTGTGTGTGTGTGTGTGTGTGTGTGTGTGTGTGTGTGCGCGTCTGTGTTGTGTGTGTATGTATGTATATGTGTGCATATGTGTGCGCGTGCATGTGGCCCATGTGTGATGGCGTGGGCTTATATTTGTTTGTAACACACCCATACACACATACACACATACACACACACGTACATGCCTGCTGTGGCCTGCCCACTCAGGTCCAGTTCAGACCCGCATTCCACCGGAGCTCGGAGGGTCGCAGTGTGCTCTTTGAAGGGGGCTCCAGTGACTCATAGCCCCCTGGGTATCTAGCCACCCCATCCAGCCTCTGTCCAGTATCCCTCCTCTGGCTCCTATAGCACGCACACACTGGCCCCCTTACTGAGAAGATCCAGTTCCCACTTCCACAGAACACACAGAACGGGGATCGGGTGTGAATGGGTCTTTTGTATGTGTTTGTGTGGAGTGTGTGTCTGTGTGCCAGAAAGAGACACAGAGAGATTCAGACAGACAGTGCATTGTATGCATATGAACACATGTAATACATTTGTATCGAATCAAGTTGTCAAAACAATGTATTTCTATCATTGTGGTAATTCATTTTATTTAGCTGGAACAAAGTGATTTTTTTATATAACTCGCTTCTTGGACTAATTTTGCTCATGAGAAGCTGTGCTTATCGTCCTGTTGGTTTGTCTGGAACCCATGTTCCCACTGTTCATGTTTCATGGCAGGTTTTAATGACATCCCTGATCTCTATACCAGATGGAAACGTAAACCAGACACCTGCACACATGTGGTGTTATACATATGTTGCTGCATGGGATGTGTGTTTTTAACAGCTATATGTGTCCAAGGTCTTCTATGTCATATTTATGACAGGTTATGTTGTTTCGGTCTATGTCAAGTTGTCATAACAAAGACATCTCAAACAATGTCAACTTGGAATTAAAAGTGACATAATTTACCGAATGACACTTAATGACGACTGTCATAAGCATTCATAAAGTGTCATGACAGGTGTCATGTCATGATTATGACAGCATCATGACAGTCTTATTCACCCGCCTTCAAGTAAAGTGTTACCCAATTTTTTTTACTAGATAACAGCTCTGTACTCTGTACTGAAACTACAATTAAATAACAAAGACCTGAAGTTAGGCTGTGAAAGATATAAGTCTTTCTGACTGTCAGCCTGCCGCCCTCTTTGTATCTCCCTGGCTGTGTGTGTGTGTGTGTGTGTGTGTGTGTGTGTGTGTGTGTGTGTGTGTGTGTGTGTGTGTGTGTGTGTGTGTGTGTGTGTGTGTGTGTGTGTGTGTGTGTGTGTGTGTGTGTGTGTGTGTGTGTGTTGGTGTGAGTGGCCAGACCTGTTCCTGTGTGTCAGACCCTATGGTCAGACCAGAGCTTTAAGTTTCTGTGGTTCCTCCAGCCAACCGCCCACGCAAGCCCAACCCCCGCCCCCCCATAACTTTGGACAATGTGCACTGTGGTTGATGTAGTTGGATGGAGACATTATTGTGCTGTCAATACTGTACTGTTGAAGCGAAGGGGGGAGGGGGGGGGGGGGGGGGTGGGCTGAGCAGCAGTGAAACTCTGTATGTGAGATCTGGGACCAGAGCAATGGAATGCATTGTGTAGTCTGATAAAGGGACTTTCCTCCACTGCTCCACGCGGTTTCACATTCACGCATGCACACACACAAACACAACACACACGCACACACACACATGTGTATGTGTGTCTGTGTTCAAATTAATCATTTTAATTTGTGGGGACCGGATAAGGGAGATTTCAGAGGTCAAGATAATCGCGTGTTGGGTTTCTCATTGTGTTTCCTGGGTGCGGTGTCCCAGTGCAGTTCCTGTAAACGAAGGATGTTAGCAGGTATGCTATTAGTTTTGGTGTGGCTCTAAAGGAATGTATTGTCCTTTATTACTTCCTGTCCTTCTGAAAGTATGAATGAAGAATGATGATGATGATTGTAGTTGTAGTGTGTAATGTATTGTAAAGGTATTATAAAAATGTATTACAAATAATACTAATTACAATTGTAAAGGTATTACACAAGTATTTTAAATGTATGTGCCATAGGTTTAGGGTTAGGTGTAACCCTAACCCTAACCCTAGGTGTTGTAAATGTATTGTAGATAAACATTAGGTATTGGGTAATTACATGCTGTGATAGTGTTACTATCATGAAGCGCAATAGGACTCAAATGCAGACACAAGGCTGGTTTATGTATCAAGTGCTTAATGAAGACGGGAGGAGGAATCAGGTCAAAAACAGGCATGGGTCAAAACACAGGCAGGCAGGTGACAGATCCACATATTCAAGGCTTGGAATGAATGAGGGAAACCCAAATGACAAACTAGCAACCAAACGGAGGGAAACATACACAGACTATATAGAGTAACAGGGGAATGGGAAACACCTGTGGTTGATTGGGAGCTGATGGGGAAAACAAGGGGCTGGGCTAGGAAATGACACAGCCAGTGATAACATACAGATATACTGTGATAACATAGTTATATTGTGATTCCATACAGTTATAGTGTGATTCCATATGGTTATACTGTGATAACATGTGGTTATACTGTGATGTGATAACATGGTTATACTGTGATAACATATGGCTATACTGTGATAACATGCGGTTATACTGTGATAACGGTTATACTGTGATAACATGTGGTTATACTGTGATAACATGGTTACTGTGATAACATATGGCTATACTTTGATAACATGGTTATACTGTGATAACATATGGATATACTGTGATAACATGCTGTTATACTGTGATAACATGGTTATACTGTGATAACATATGGCTATACTGTGATAACATGTGGTTATACTGTGACCCATACTGTTATACTGTGATAACATGGTTATACTGTGATAACATACAGTTATACTGTGACTCCATACTGTTATACTGTGACTCCATACTGTTATACTGTGATAACATGGTTATACTGTGATAACATACAGTTATACTGTGACTCCATACTGTTATACTGTGATAACATGGTTATACTGTGATAACATACAGTTATACTGTGACTCCAAACTGTTATACTGTGACTCCATACTGTTATACTGTGGTAACACATGATTACACTGTGATAACATACGGTCATACTGTGTTAACCCACAGCATTGTTAAATACTTGATTGGTCAATAGCGTTCCAAGGGTGTGCATTATTTTTCAATAACGGGACACCTCTGCCTTTTAACTGAATCAATACTTCGGCGGTGGTGAGCAACCTCGGCCGCATCACCACCACGGTCATACTTTATTTTTCCGGAACAGTGCCGTGGTATAAACTGTGGTAAGATGCTGTTATTGGATGCTCATCAGATTGGCTCTGTGCTTGTTGTCGATGCTGTCATATGGCTCCCGGCCCTGGGAGGTCACAGGGTTTGTGTGTAACTATCTCCACCTCCGGCCATTGCTCTCTTGTAGACATTCCTGCGACTCCTCGCTCGGCCGCAAGCCTCTCAGGACAGCTGTCTCTCAGCAACATGAGACACACTTCCAAACACTGCCACTGCCAGCATGATGCGGGTGTTAGTGTGAGTGTCTATAATGGTGTGTGTGTGTGTGTGTAAAAATGGAGTGTGTGTGTGTTTGTGTCTAGTGGTGTGTTTGTTTATATATCAGTGAACTAATTCTATTAGCTATCTATTTCCTCTATTTTCCTCTTCCGCTTGTGTCTTATGTGTCTTATGTATACATAAAACACCTTCATATACACCTGTGCATGTCTGTATTAGTGTGTGTTTTGCGCATGTGTGTGTTCGTGTTCACATGCACACACACACACACACACACACACACACACACACATACACACACACACACACACACACACACACACACACACACACACACACACACACGTGTGTGTGTGTGTGTGCGCGCGCGTTTGTGTGGAGTGTCACATTCATAAGATTCTCCTTCAAAAACGGGGCCTACAAAGAGAGGCACTCTATGCATGCTCAGGAAATATCACTTTACACCGACATATGTTGACTTGGCTTGTTGTTCTTAGGTGTTTCCTCTATATTTATCTACAGCGCATGGCACAGCCACATTACAACAATTAAGAGTCATGATGAAACGGGCCGGCAGCGAGCCATCGCTCCCTACCAGAGAACCGTGTTATGTCCACCAAAGTCAACCAACATCCAATCAAGGCACCACAAACACCAGGTATGGACATAAACACAGCACTGCACACACCTGTTGATACGTAATATATGAGTTAAGAAAAGGGGGATCATATAATAGATGTTTGCGTGGGATTTGTGAATGTGTTCACATTAGCCTCATACTCAAGGGCATAGGAAGCATTATTAAGATGGGCGGGTCTGGGGTTTCCCCCCCCCCCCCCCCCCCCCAAAAAAAAATTGTCATTTTTCTGCATATAGACACTCTTTCAGGTATGTCTTGGCTATTCCAGCAGGTCATGTGAGACAAGAGAATGACAAGAAAAATGTAATGTTTGATTTTTTTTAACCCCAATATTTGTATTCATCTATTTATTTTATATAGAACCCAATATTGAATTTGTGATACCTCTGAGACTGTACACATGCATGTTCATCATGGTAAGGTTAGATTTTAGATATGGTGATTTTGATTTTGACACATTTTCACTAAAACACATTTTATTTTAAAAGTGGGGGGGATATGTCCCCCCCGTCCCTAGTGGATCCTACGCTCATGTTCATATGTGCTGTGGAGACAGGTTCGCCGTGTACGCCAGTACATGCACGCCAGTGTGTGGGTGGCTTTGCGGAATCTGGGGAGTTCTTTCTCTATGACTAATCATTCAGATATGGATGTCCAACAAGGCAACAAACACCGTTGCCATGGGTACAGACTGAAAATGGAGAATTAGGAGAATGGCGCTCTTTGTTCACGGGATAATGAAGGGTAAATACTGCCAAATGTGTCCGCTGGATCAGATTTGGGAATGGGATGGCTTTTTTTTATTCAGGCTTCAGGGATGATGACATGAGAAGTTTAGTAGGTCTACTGGGTTGGGTGGCTCTGGTCAGGAAGTGCGATAGGGTTATCTTTGGTTTCCTCCAACCTTAGAAGATCTTTTGTAGATCTGACAGCATGACGGCAGTGATTGAGGAAAGGTCTGGGGAATGCGTATACAGCATTTGCTACTTATCTAGGTATGCGCTTCAGGTATGCACTCACCTGAGACTGATGTGCCTTACATAACTGGTACAGCTTTATAATTATTAATGAATGATTATGTTGGCGTAGTATAAAGCGTTATTTATTTATTTATTTTACTACAAAAAGGAAAGAGCCAGGAACTGTGACGTGTACCGGGAGGTTGTTAGTATTCACATGACCAAATGTCCAAAAGGCCTTCCTGCCTCTTTGGTCTGTTTGGTTTAAACCATTCAGTATTTACACAAAGGTCAACTGTGTTGTGGCTTGCTGGCGTCATACTGGGTTTAGAGTTAAGAGCAGGTTGGTGAAAGACATGTGCTTTTACACATCAGGGCCTCTGTTTTCCATTGTTAAGTCAAATGGCTTTTACATTTTTTAACCATTTTAAAGCCACTTGAGATTTAAAACCTTCTGGGAGTGAGATGCGCCACACACATACAGGTGGGTTTTGACTGAAAATCTGAATTGTAATAAATAACAGAGAAATTGAAAAAATACTAAATACTTACCAAGTTTTGGACAATTAAATACTGTTCAAGGCATTTTATGAAGCCATTTGGCCAAATTTCAAATGGCCTCGTTTCAAATGAAGCCGATGAGATGGTTGTTTTTATTTAGTCTGCTTCAAAGGCGGCAGGCGTACAGGAAGTATGGAGGCGGTGGCGGTGGTGGGGGGACATCCGGAGAAACCCGGTGGTTCCTCTGTGTCACAGCACATCTCAAAGAGGTCTGAGGTTACGCCAGGTAACCTCAAAGCTCCTTCCCATCTGGAACGGCTGCCACATAAGATGATTAAAGAAGTAGTAAAGCTCTTGATTATAGATAGAAAGAGCTTGATGTTTGCTTCAAAAGAAAGCCAAGTAAAGACATGATGCACGTGGGTCCTAATAGAAGCTGGGAAGCTAATGCTGTTAAAGAGTCGGGCCGACGAGCGATGTCTCCAACCCTATCCAACATGGTATGAAGTAATAACTTTGTGTTCACAAAGTACAAACTTGTCCTCTTTTTCTATAACATTGTGGAAGGTAAGTTGCAACTAAACCCAATGGGTAAGTAGTAGTAGTAGTAGTAGTAAGTAATAATGAGAACATACCTTATGAGTAGCAATGTATTTACAGCCGAGTTTCCAGTAGTACTGACACAAATACACAGATGTCTGTGTATTTGTACACAAATACACAAATACACAGACCTAACCCAAACCCAGAAGTGAATGGAAGTGAAGACGACATTTTAAATGGGCTATGTCGTCGACCTCCTACCTACAGGTTGTAGACGGTACAGCTACCAGTGCTAAGAGTCATTGTTAGCGAGGAGCACATTGTGCTAGAAAGGCACTCTAAAATTCCAGTTATTATTAGTGTTTTAGAGAGAGATTGATGGACGGCTTATAGGGACTTAACATTGAGGGCAGGACGCCAAAGTCATGGCCTCTGCATTTTTTCCTTCATGCCCACTTCCTTTAAGTCATTCTCAATTAAATGTCTAAAATGAAAGTGAAATGGAAGACACACACACACACACACACACACACACACACACCCTGACCACCCCACACCCTCACCTCGTGACCCAAGTATTTTTTTTAGCTCCCAGTTATGTCGCGCTGATTGTAGCCTATATATATACCAACGAATAATGTGGGGGACCGAAGAAGGTTATATGAATGAACGTGATTTTGATGTTGTTTAAACAAAGCCACCTGTGATCCCTGGCCTACTGTTGTCGTTGTGTAGTAGTCGTTGTAGTGGAGCTGCTGTCAGAACACACACACGGGCCTAACCCCAACTCACGGCCCCTTGGTCCGGGGGGCGGCGGTGGCGTCACATGGGTCCGTGTGAGATTAGAGTGGTGCCAATTTGTGAGGTGGTATTTTTAGAACGGAGACCCGTGCTCCCTGGTAATACTCCTCGGCTCTGGCGACCCCTTTGATGTGGTCATTGTAGTATGATCCAACTTCAAAGCCTCGGCAAAGGGCTCGAGGTATGGAGCGGTGTGTGTCTGTGTGTGTGTGTGTGTGTATGAGAGAGATTACACTACCGGCTAGAGTCAACTTTCTATCGCCCCCAACTCCTAGACCACTTGCGTTCGGACAACCTTACCCTTCTAGGCCCAGAGCACAGTAGGACATCATTTAGCCAGTATCGCTTGCATATAAAAAGCGGTACTAGGGTGCATTTTGTGCGTGTCCTAAAGCGTGGACGACGTATTAAATAAAAAAACTCATCCAAGTCTAAGTTTTCACATTAGCACTCATGGAAAGCGGCCAAGTGTCTCGCAGGGCGTCTTGAGGCGTGTCATTTCCTCGTCACCTGGCCGTGACGCATTTTGCATTCAGCGCTAAGGTGTGTTTAATGGTCTTGCGGATGTCGATGAATGCTCCCTATCAGGTGTATCAGTTGTAAGGGTATGACTCAGGCAGAACCTGAGATAGCAGGTTTGAGGGACTTTCCAGTCTCCTTTTCACTGACACCTGGTATTCACTTCAAAAATGAGGCTGACGCTATGGGAGAAATGTCGCCGTTTAAAAAACAATGAAAATGTCAGCATTGTTAACATTACTGTGTGCCTGTGTAACAGCCTTCAGACAAAAGGGAGCACAAGGAAATGCAACAAAGTGGTTGTGGCAAAAGTGAATATTTATTTAAATAAATAGTCTGGACAAATGACCAACATGACACTGAAACAGTAATAACTTAAAGAACACAAGCCTCTGCTCCATAAACACAAATCCTTGAAACAATAAATTACAACAAAACATGTTTCAGCATCTTCTAGGACTCATCCTAGAGAAGCTAGAAAAACTAAAAAAAAAAAAAATGCTTTTCACAATAAGAGTTCAGTCTTGCGTTTGAAATTCGCCGTCTTTTTTTTTCGGGGTCAATCTTCTGCATCTTTAGACATTTTCCGAGAGAGACAAAGAGAAAGAGAGACAAAGAGAGAGACCCGTCCCGAGTTATCCTTCATCGCTGGACCGGTATGGGACCGGAAGAATGTCTCCTTTTCTTTTTGGTCCGATTCTGGTCTTCATGTTCCATCACGACCCCCCCCCCATAGCAGAGGAGCGGTCCCACAGCCCCAGGTCCCGGAGCCGGAGGAGCCGCCGCTCAGGGCGCCCTGGCCAGCCGCCTCTCCTGCTGTCCGGGCGAGGCGCTCTCCTGGTCCTGCCTGGTCTTAAAGTCCTGGACGGCCCTGCGGTTCTGGTAGTCTATGAGCGCCATGGTGATGGCGGCGTTCCAGCGGTGCTCCTCCTCCGCAGAGCACCTGAAGTCGATCTCCTTGTCGTCCGTGGTGACGATGGTGAAGTACACGCACTTGCCGGTCCTCTCCACGCAGTCCACCTTGCGGATGGCCCGCAGCTTCAGCTCCTTGCTGCGGGCCGTCCGCTTGTGCGCGTCGGCGTAGATGCTGAGGCTGTGCGCCGTCAGCACGCACGTCTTCCGCTTCCAGAACTGCAGGAGGTTGTCGCTGCGCTTCTCCAGCTCGCCCTCCTTCAGCACCTGGGACGACATCTTCTCGTCCTCCTCCTCCGACATGGTCCTCATGGTCCCGGACCCTCGCAGGGTCTCGGTGGGGGTCTGGGTCTCCGTGGTGGTGAGCAGCAGGATCCGGGCGATGCGCCGCAGTCCGCTCCGCTTGTTAGCCTCAGCTGTCCGAAGACTCCGATGAAGGAGCTTCTCCGCGTAGGCGCGTATATCCAGAGTGGCGTTATGAATGGACGCTGGATCCTTATGGTACTTATATACCCCGGGTCCTCCTGGGTCCCTGGTCCCGCCCCCCCCCCCCCCCCCCCCCCCCCCCATGACGTCATCAGCCAGTCTCGGTATGCCTCAGCAGTTGCCGGCGGAGCGGAGCGGGCGTGGGTGGAATTGGAGTAGGAGCGGAGGAAGTCCTAATGTGGAGCTGATTGCATCTGATGATTACGCGTACCTGTTAATAAGTCACCCGCGTCTTCCGACGAACATGACCGCAAAAAATGTGCGCTTTTGTGATAAGAGATGTGTAAATAAGCCGCAATGGGGGCGACTCTCTCTGGCCACATGGCCGCGCATGGTGACCCTGGTGGTACCGTCTTTATGTGGGCGCAGAACAAACATGATGGGTTTGTATTTGTTGGTTTGAACATGGTCAGCGCCTGGTCTGACCTTAGAGAAACAAGACTCATGTGTGCCTAACGTCTGGTTATTATTTGGTTGAACGCGTCATCTTCCACTGATCCCCCACTGCTCAAGTGCAGAACCCAGGAACCCCCCAAACAAACCAGGGGGAGCAGGGATACGAGTAGGCCTGATGGGGTGATAAGATTACAGATTGAGAAACGAAAGTGAAGTCACACATTTGACTCATTTGGACTTGGATAGCCGTCCAAGAGAGTGGGCACAATGCACTTTGATGCCATCTTCTGCTGTAAATCCAGCCCTTAACATCAGTCACTGAAGCGAGCGCATGCCCGGGCAAAGGTGCCGCCATCGGCCAATCTTGCTTTATAGTCTTCAGGCAGTATTCGTTTGGCCCGGCCCAGCAGCCAGTAACACCAGGCGTGCTGAGGCCCTGAGCTCCAGGAGGCGTGGCAGCAGTCACATGAGGTGGTTAGGAAGGCACATGTCATCGACTTTTTAACCCCACCCCACCACCCACACACACTACACTGACGCCAGCCAGCCTGGGGTCAACTACACACACACGCCCACCCAGACAGTCTATCTATATAAACCGTATAAATATATACACATTCACATTCATTTATGTATGTATTACTATGTATGTATTATGTCTGTGCTTAATCTGTGTATTAGTGTACATGTAGACCTATGTATATGCTTCATCTGTGTGCATGTGTATGTTTGTGCTTCATCTGCGCGTTGGTGTACATGTGTATGTCGTTTGTGCTGTATTAGTTGTAATGTCATGAGAGGTCACTCTAGGGCAGGCGAGGGCGGGGCAGTGTCATATAACTGGAAAAACCAGGCAAAAATAGGAGGTTCAAATAAGGTAAGATTTTGTCCAGGCAGCAGGTATCGTGAACAGGTTACTCAGGTCATTTCTTCCCAAATCAAAATCCAAGAACAAACTTAAACCGTCCCGGAGGAGAAAGGGTCAACATAAATTGTCTGTTCTTCCTTTCTTTAAAGGTGTCTCCTTTCGGCCAACGGTTCCCAGACATTGAAGTACTTTCCTGAGTGTCGGCGGTCTCTTCAGAGTCAGTTTGCCCGGCTCCTTCCAGCTGCGTGCTTCCTGTCCCTCTGGTTCTGGTGCCTGTGAAACTCTTCGGTCCTGCTTCAATTAGGTGGCTTAAGCATCTACACCTGTGTGAGTGGTGAGGCATTCTGGGAGATGTAGTGGCAGCCGTTTTGTAATGTGGCAGCCGATCTTGAAAGGGAATATAGTGCCCTTCTATGTCGTTTGTGCTGTGTATTAGTATGCATGTGTATGTGTATGTTTGGACAGGCCTGGTTGTCATTAGTTCAGCCCTCTTGTAATGCAGTTGTATTGTATGGCAGTGGGTTGTATCTTATCGACATCTGAACTAAGGAAAGTAAGATACATATTTGAAACTTTATTCCATGCAATTATATGTCAATGTATCCCATAGACGGCGCCAACCCCCACAGGCACACCCCTTCATCACGTATACCAGTGTTCACCAGTGTGTGAAAATCCAAATCTGGCAAAGTCAATGGAGGGTTTGCTCATTCCTGCCCCAACAATTACGCTGGAAACATGAAAACACCACTTATGACACAATATGATTCATTTTAGCGCAGATTATGAGTCAACCAGCCGCCATAGCAACCAGAGTTCACAGCATGTGGTTGTCAACTCGTCCCCCTGCCTTCAGAGTAATCGAACGATCATAGACACGCACAAACACAACACATCCACACACACACACACACACACACACACACACACACACACACACACACACACACACACACACACACACACACACACACACACACACACACACACACACTACTATGCTACTGGTCTGTAGTCTGTAGGGATCTGTACTACTACTAGTTTATACCAGTACCAGTATAGACCACTGGTCTGCTGGCACCGATTTTTATGTATGGTACTTGTATTTTTGATTTGTCTGCGGATCATAGCTATTAGTGTGTTTCTGTGTGAATGTACTGTGTTTATGTCAGTGTGTCTATCTTTGTTCCTGTCTGTATCAGTTTGTGTGTGTGTGTGTGTGTGTGTGTGTGTGTGTGTGTGTGTGTGTGTGTGTGTGTGTGTGTGTGTGTGTGTGTGTGTGAGTGATTCAACAGGACATGGGTTAGACAGTAAGACATGCCCCAACAAATTCCCACACATCCATGTGTGTACATGTATTTGTTATTACACAGCATAGGGGTACATTACTATGCATTCTAATCAATGAATACATACAATACCATTTTTTTAAATATATATTAACATAATGATAGAAAATACATACATCACAGGCACGTGAACAGAAGGTACATAATCAAAGAGGAGAGAGAGAGACTTCCACCGTTGCCCCCCCCACCAACTACTACATTTTATCATGAAACATTTGACCACCGTCATTGTTTTCTGTTTGCTTTAGCAGTTGGCAGAGCTGGAAACTTCCAGGAAATGCGGCGCACCATCTGGCGCAGCTAATAGGCCTATTCCCAGGAGCGCCGCCCGCTACGAGCATCATACCGGCGGCTCGTAAAATGTTCAGCGACGTGGTGGATGAATCAACATCGTTAGCGGGACTAGATGAGGGCTCGTTCCTGTGTCTTCCTCGTTGACCATGATGCTACTAGTGCTGCTGCTGCTGCTGCAAGGAGGGTGAGCGAGCAAGAGGGGCAAGTCATCACACGGGGTGCCAGATGGGATGTTTTTGGGTAATGGGAACCAGGGAACGTGTTGTGACAACCTTGAGTCCCAATCCACCCCCCTCCCACCCCACCACCACCACCACCACCACTCCTGTACTGGCCCCAGGGAACCTAGCAAACACAACTCTACAGAGAGAGACACAGAAAGAGAGAGCGAGAGAAACAGAGAGAGAGAGAGAGCGAGAGAGAGAGAGAGAGAGAGAGAGAGAGAGAGAGAGAGAGACGGAGACGGAGAGAGAGACGGAGATGGAGACAGAGAGAAAGAGCACTGTTGTCAATAATGTAGAATACTCCTTGCAAGAGAGGAACAGATAGAGAGAAATGAAGTAACATCATGATAGGACTTTACCAGCATAAATGTGCCACTGATGCTGGTAAAGCCCTATCATGATGTTACTTCATTTCTCTCTATCTGTTCCTCTCTTGCAAGGAGAGGAAGTGATAGAGAGAAATGAAGTAACATCATGATAGGGCTTTACCCGCATAAATGTGCCACTGATGCAAGGTTAGTGCTGTTGTGTGGAAGCTTTACAAAACCGGGTTTGATTCCCAGTTCACACCTCCATGTTATGTATGTTCTTTGATAATATTAATACATTGGATATCCCTCATTTTCTCAGGTGTATATGTGGACATGGGTGTTGGGTACACTTGTGTGAGCTCACGGTTGTATGTGTGTGTGCGTGTGTGTGTGCCTTGCATTGCTGTGTGGACGTGAAAAGTCATACATTTCCGAAATGAATATGTATCATTTGATGTGATCTAGAAATCAGCAGCCAGTAAATGTGGTCCGGGCTTTCGCATGAAAGAAGACAATGAACTGAAACAGTGTGGATGGACAGCATTTCAAATATGCTGGTGAAAATGTTGTGAATGGAAAACACTTTTCCATTTAGCCGGTGGAGTGTGGACATGGTCTACGTGTGACCCTGTTATGAACTGGTGTCTCCTGGTGTTTTTCCCGCTGGCCATAACCCCATTGACAGCAGGGAGAGGCCCTTGGCCCCTGGCTCCTGTGATCCTGCCCAGGAATAACCGGTTAGGAAGACAGCTTCTCCAATGCCATGTTTACTTGAGCGTGTTTTGGAGCCATCGTGCACAGTACATGGGCGTGACAGGGCACAGCAGGTGGTTGTACCAGAAAGGCCCCTCTTCCTCTCCAGTGGCTTGCCCAGACATGAAGTTGGTGTGTGTGTGTGTGTTGTGTGCTGAACATGCAGAGCCCATCACATGCATACTGAAAAAGTCAACATATTAAGTACAGTTTAAATGCCATTGTTGTTCCTCCTGCTACATGAACTCACAGTCCTGTTCCACTTCTTCTTCCTGTCTGTTGTTTGTCTATTGGGGAGCAAGTCGTAACATGAATGATAATCATCAGTGATGGGGTTAGTTAACCCTAACCCCATCAGTCATTAAAGTGAGTATAATAATAACTGAGGCTAAGTTTAATTCAACTTAGTGTCAGTAAAAATGATTGTGTTGAACAAATTCAATATTTGTTTTTAAACCTTTGAAAAGTTAAATGTGAGTCATTATTGGTATATTAAATACACTATTGATAAAAAAAAAAAATAATGAAATTGAATGAAACCATTTGGGAGGTGAGACATTGTGTCATAACAAAGGTTTGCTGAGGACAGTGTGTTTTACGTGTGCAGAACACTTGAGAACATGAATGAGTGGTGACATGTACTGCAGCCTCGAGGAAAGCCAGCAACTAACAGCTGCACACACACACACACTCACACACACACACACACACACTCACACACACGTGTACATGTACGTTCACACACATGCACACATTGACATGCGTGTGTGTACATATGTACGAACACACACACACACACACACATGCTGCTGTGGCCTCTAGTGACATGGCCTTGTCATGGGACTCGGCAACTATTTAAGGCATTGTTCGGATAAGCTGTGTGTGCGTGTGTCTGTGGCCAACCTGGCGTTCAAGAGCGTGGGAAAAAGAACAAATGGTGCAAGTGACGGGCAGACAGACACAGCCCTGTCGGATGAGCCCTGGGCGAGACACGGCCAACAGGAATGGTCGCTGCCAGGTATAGAGCGCAGTCCCACCCATGCAACACATGTATACCGCCAGGTGGCTGTGACTTGCATAAACCCTGTGAATTATGATGATGCATAAAGCGCTTCTTTTTAGCCACGCCTCACCCCAAAGCATTGTGCCATCTTGCATACTGAAAATGCTGTATTGCGTGTTTCCTGGTAATGTATCTGGAGATCGTGTAATAATGAATTCACAGCGTCTCAGGCTGCAATGTCACATATTTCCAAGTAAAACGTGATAGGAGAGGAGAACAAAAGGTACAAGGGCTGATTTCATCATCTGGGCTTTGACTGGCAACAACTCAACTTTAAAAGTAATCTCCTAACTCAGGTACCAATGAACGACATCTTATGCCTGCTTGCTTGGACTTGGTGATGCCATGTATTTCAGAGGAGGCCCAAATATATATCTTTTTTTCTGGAAACAAGCTAACAGCACTCAATTTTCACATTTTCTAAGCTTAGTGCGTTTTCATTTCATGTTGTATTTCCCACGTACTTTGCCGATGTTGGAGCTGAATTGGGGAACGACTGCGCATGTCCTCTACAGCCATCACAATGAGCAGTCTTACATGGGATATGGCCTAATAAGATCGGAGAGCCCAACGCCTTATCCATGCAGTTTAAATATGCAAACAATGGGTGGCATGCAGGTCTGCAAGCCTTCTGCCAGTCAGGAATGTTGCATTCAATGTGCTCTATGCAGGGCTTCCTGGCAGCTTAAATGATAAACCTATACCCTTTCCACACAACCATCACTAATCTACAGAGGGATCAAGAAACGTCAAGTCCTTTATTTTAACCAATGAGATACACATATTCATGCTTTTATTCACATCTCAATCACAACTCAATCCACCGTTTTGAGTGAGTGCTGCTGCCTGTCTTCTAACAAGCACAAAGAAATGTGACAGTATATAACCCCAATTTTATTACTATTATTTGTATTAATTATATCATTAGCCTACTATATTATTATAATTAGTAGTAGTATTATAGGCCTATTATTAAGAAGCCAATAATAGCAGCACGACTGATGGATCTTGCAATCTGGTAAGCTAGAATTGTTTTTAAAATAAATAATATATATATATATATATATATATATATATATATATATATATATATACACACACACACACACACACACACACACACACACACACACACACACTAGTGTTTACTATTAATATGCTTTTGCTTAGCAGAAAATTGATCCGATGATCAAACTGGGCATAGCCATTACAATGACTCATGTGACCATTTCTGGCGCCATAAACCACACATTTCATGTTAGTCAGACCCTGCGGTGTCTACCACCTGTACGAAGCAAGAGGCGGCATGCATTTGTCTAGTTTGCCTTGGGTTTGGATTGAGCAAACGTTTCCTTATTTAGCCCATCTTTTATTTGACCGGATGAAGGTTGGAGGTCAACCCTTGTGTGCTCACAAGTCAAAGAGTATGATTCAAGTTAAACACACCACACCTAGTTCCCTGTTCATTCATTCGTTCGTTCATTCATTCAAATCTGTAGACAAAGCTCTGGTAGTAATGCTCTGATGGGGAGTGGCTGTTCCTACACATATCAAGAGACCATTCTGTTACTTCATTTAACACATTTATGTTTGTATATCATACAGATAGCACATTTCATTGTCTGTTATTCTTTGTCTAAATACATTATAAGTTATAACATCCGCCCTTAGTGTGAAATCATAAATCTATTTTACATTATTGACTGACTGTAATATTTGTTTTATCTTAAGAATACAGGCAGTTGACCATGGACCGGTCTGTGTATTTCTCACTAGTCTTCCTCCTCTTCATCTTCTAAAATCACTTCAGGAACTCCCCTCTATCTTTTCGGCTCATGTGGTTTCCCACACACATTGTTTGGTACAAGTCGTTTTATGGACTACTGCCAAAACATGAACCCACACCCACACTGAGATTATCAAGTGACATGTAAATAACCATGAGTTTGCCACACACCCAGAGTGTAGTCTAGGTCACATCCTTGTTTGCCTTCTTTTCTCAGGTGTTTGTCCTAGGATCTTCAAGGACGCCCGTCTGTGAACCAGAAGCCAGTACTGGGTTAGACGCTACTGGGTACTGTGTATAAGAGGAGCACAGGTTAAAGATAACTTTCTAATCTCAAAGCATACTCAAGGCAACCATACATCTGCAGTCACTTCTGTTCTCATTCACTGGAATGGGAAGTAATAGAAACGCCGCTACTGCCACCTAGTGGTAGATGTTTAATTAGGGTTAGTTAATAATTGGTAAGTTATTAATTTGCTGCCCTAGCTTGATCATCTAAGTGTTTGCACTTCTCATCTGTCTGAGCGTCGTCCACTGTCTGCTGCTTGACTTAGTGCTACCAAGAGGGCTCTGCTACAACCAGGGCCGCTGCTAAGCTTTTGGGGGCCCTAGGCAGAAATGGTCAGGGAGGCCCCCCCCCACACACAAAAAACCTTCAGCGTTCCACTCAAACCTTTGAACCTTTGCTATTTATTAAATATTTAAAATTGACATTAAATAAACACAGAACTATGAAAATGTATATATTAAGTAATATATCAACAACAGCATTACAATATAATAAAAAAACAACAACTGCAGGCTCCAAAGATAAATAGAAATAGAAATAATTATGCACATGAATAAGTATAATATAATATATAATAAATATATAATAAAATATAAAGAAAGAAGCCTTAGCAATAAGGCGCATTAAAATGTGCCTTCGAACTTGTCCATTTTCCTGTTTCCGCTTTGTCGTGCTCAGCTGAAAAAAAAAGAGTGGTGTGTGACATGGCGCGACTGGGCTTAAATCCTGGCGTGCCGGCGAGATCTATGTCATTTTGACGTCACAATGTTGCGCGACAGGTCACGAAAGGCAGTTGTGCATGAGCCTTGAGTGTTGGCAACCACATCAAATCCAATTGCTAGGTAACCTTGCCTAGGCTGCTGACGTTAGCTATGAGCAACATCACTGAAATTAGACCTATAAAACACGGACTTACCAGAAAGGGTTGCAGGGCATCATCTCTCCGTTTCCTCTTCTTTTGTTTTACAGCGCCAGATTCATGTGGTCTCTTACTTACCATTATGCCTCAGCCTCAACATTCAGATTAATAAAGCAGGCTAAACATGACCACTTCAGGCAAAGACAGAGTGAACTCCAATGTGAAAATACGAGAGTCACGAGAACTTTGAAGGCTGTACCATTTCAGGGAAGCGGGGGGGAACTATTTTTATATATTAGGTAAAAACATCTAATTTGCCCGAATTGAGGGTACACAATTGATAAACAACAACGGTGGGCATGTTAATAACTCATTTATATATTTTTTGCAATATAAAAATGTAATCATTTTCATGAAAATTTTTTTCAACCATAATTTTGGGGGCCCCCGCCAGGTACTTGGGGCCCTACACGCTCTGCGTACTCTGGGTATGGGGAGCGGCAGCCCTGGCTACAACTGGAACAGCTGCTTCCATAGCTGTAGCTTGTGGTGGAACAATGACTGAGTATTGTGGAGCGCACTGAGCCCAGCTGGGAACCATGTTTCAAGGACTGTTAGGTTTACATCTCATTTTTTGGAAGATGGGATTGGATTCCTCCGATCTGATCCCTTGGCTGACTGGCAGTGACCTCTAACTGCTAATGGCAGTGCCAGCATGGGAGTGTGATGTTCTCCTCGGCTGTGCTTCCACCTCTGATGATGCTACTCCAAGAAGTATCATATACCCTAGGTACAGGGTGCGGACAAGGGTTGAATTTCATTTCCTGGTTCCATCGACAATGTTGGAAACTCCCCAAGCAGCAGATAGAGAGGCTGCAGCGTAGCCTCTGTATTGCAGTGTCTGGTAAGGCCAGGGGAACATTGTAGATGGAAAAAACAGGAAATGAAAATTCAACAACAGGAAAAGAAAATTCAAGTCCACCAGTGCTCACTGAATGTTGATTATACAATCACATGGCCGAACGCGCGCCTCACTATGAATTCATTTGGATAAAGTTAAAGGGATGTTCCACTGATTTTTCATATTTCAATGGTCTCCAAGTTGCCTAACAAAAGCCTACAAATGAGAAACTGCTTATAAATGTGTGCTGTGGACCAAATATGCCTATTTTCATTCCCCAGAATGTCCCGGCAAATGGCTTTTTCCCAAAGCCATTTTGAGCCACCCCTTCTGGGTTTTCAAAAAACGACAAGTGCTTTCTCAGTTTCCTGAGTCCTCCCCTTCTAGCAAAATCACTCATTACCCCAAATCAAATTATCTTTCAACCACATATACACAAATAACCTTTTTAAATATGTAAAGAAAAATCTCTAAAGCCATATATTTAGCCAGCACCATGGCTACCTGCCTTGCAGTGATGTTTCTCTGGAAGCTAAGCAGGGCTGGTCTGGTCCATCCTTTGATGGGAGACCAGATGGTGCTGGTAGAGGTGTTGCCCATCCCTCTGGCCTACGTAATATCCCCCAATGCCCCATGACAGAGACTCTGTCCTGTAGAAGAGCACCGACTTTCGGATGAGACGTTAAACAGAGGTCACTAACAATCCCATGGCACTCGTTGCAAGAGTAGGGGTGCTAACCCCGGTGTCCTGGCCAAATTCCCCCCAACCTGGCTCTTGTACCAACATGGACAACTTATCATCCCCTGGTCTCTAATTGGATAGCATAATTCTTCACTCTTCACTGTGATAGCCAGTGTGTGGTGAGTGTTGTGGCGCATACTGGCTGCCGTACATCACCCAGGTGGGTGCCACACACTGGTAGTGGATAAGTGGTCCCTGTGGTGTGTGTGTTGTTAATGGCCTGAGTCAGACTGATTAGACACTGGGGCTGGGTGGGGCTGCACACCTGTGGTGCAGAGCAATCATGGCACCCAGCATTAACCAGCTATCAACACACACACTCAGGAGACAGCCACTGTCATGGCAGCATGTTACATCTGCTAAGCAAATACCATCTCCCACCCTGTACAGCTGCCCTACTAGTTCATGGCTACAGCCTTGACACGTCGCTTTTCCTCCTGCGCCTTGTGGACCTCCCTCTGCACCATGCCATGCCTCTCCTTCGGGTTGGCCTTGACCCAGCTTACCTGGTGGAGCAACCCAGGCCTAACCTGCTGTGGGCTACTGACCCAACAATGTCGGCATGATGCTGGCGATCCTCCACCTCCCTCAGTGCTCTGCTGGCTGACTACTTGCAACCTGTTCTAACCTCAATGTCTGCCTGATCTACTCTTGCATCTTGATTGTCTCACAGCTTAATGGCCTGGCTTGTTTTTGTTGCCTTGTACTCCTGTACACCACAGATGTTACTGGCAGCTGCAGCTTGCTGCCTGTGCTCTACAGGTCAATGAAGCAGAAGCTTCTTGGCGTGTGACACTGGGGAGGTGTAGAGGCAGTGGGGTTTGGGAGTTGTTTGTATTTTTATGTTAGGTATGGCAACCCTGTAAAGAGTCCAGGTTTTGGAGTTTATAAATGTTTGCTTGGATAGGGTTAGGGTTAGGGTGGGGGGGTAGGCCCCCCAGCCTCAATTTAGTGTTGGGGGTTTCTGGAGTGTGTGTGGTTGATAGCTGGTTTACAGCCTCACCTGGCCTGAGTCAGACTGATTAGACTCTGGGCTGGGTGGGGCTGCACACCTGCGGTGCATGAGGAATCATGGCACCCAGGATAAACCAGCTATCACCACACACTCAGGAGAGAGCCACTAGGGACGTTTCTCAATCTGTGTTCTTGTCTGTACTCGTGCTCTTGTGGACTTGTGAAAGGTCATCAGTCGCAGCCCAAGTACTGTTCCAATTCAAAGTCCGCATCGAGCCAAGTTCAGTCCAAATGCCCGGATGTGTTCTTGCTCTGTTTTATCGAGGATGCATCGGGAGGTGACTTGTGTGGACTTCTAATGGAGCGTCTAATCCATTATGATGCTTATTTTTGTAATTTTGTCTGTCTAATTTTCTTTCTTCTCATTCAATCATTCACCAACGTCCACAACAACCACAACAACCTTTTTCCCGCCACTGGCTTTTTATATGTAGGCTACAGATCTTGAAACACATATACCATTCATATTTTGAAAATGAAATGAGGCAGGGTTGTGTTATATATCATATTGCATTATGATATATTATATTCTATCATATTTCATTTTACTGTAAATATACATTACAGTGAAGCTAACTGGAGTAGACACAAGACGAGCTGAGATGGTGACGTCATCAAGTCCGCTGCTGTTCCAACTGCAGAATGACCGGACTGCGTCCTCCCGTCCTCGGGAGTTTGAACTCCCGAGTCGAACTCCAAGTCCGAACTACCAAGTACACAAGTCCGAACTTGGCGTACTTGATATTGAGAAAGGCCTACTGTCATGACAGTGTTATATCTGCTCAGCTTATACCATCATGCATCATCACTAGTGATGGGTCGTTCGCGAACGAACCAGTTCGAACGAACGACTCTTTAAAGTGAACGAACTGACCTCGTTCGCCACTCTCGTTCGCGTCGTTCGTCTCGTTCGTCTCGTTCGCTGAGTCTCTCTGACGCGCTGATTCGCGGCGCCGCTGATTCGCGAGTCGTTCGCTGACTGATTGACTCGAGGACTGAGACGTCACTCACGACTCGTCATCACGAGAGCCAGCCAATGTATGTTGTTTGTCTGTCTGTGAGTCTAGGACGCTTTCGAATGGTTGACACATTAACAATACCACTTTCACATTTGAATATTGCCTTTTACATTTACATATCAGTGAAATGGTAAATACATGCTGTCTTTGTATTTTCTGTGTCATGCCAGATTCATAAAATATTTGAATGTCTCGTCAATCTGTCTCGTTCTTTCATGCTTCCTTCTCACGCACGCAACCCGGCCGGGACCCGCAATATAAAATATGCCCAGAATAAACACAACTGTACATCATTAACTTTAAAACTCATCATTGCTAAATCAAGTCTATTATCTTGCTGATATACATCCAATAATCTACTACGCCCCCCCCCCCCCCCCCCCGCATCCCGCTGCGTTTGGTTTGTCTAACTTTACCTTGAATTGGGGGAATGGGGCATTTTGATCCTGACATGTCATTATGCATACATTAAATACATCTGTTGAACTCAAATTAAATACATATGTTAACATATTCAACCAGACACAATGTTGTATTTGCTATTAACACATTTATTAACACCATCAATGTGAACGAGGAGGAGCCGAGTCTGACCGACTCGGCTGGCATTCGCCGTTCGCGAATTCGCGAATTGAGAACGAGGGAGGAGCTAAGTGAACGACTGAACGACTGAACGAGTCAGTGAATGATTCAGCGCTACCGGAAACACGAACGAACGAACGAACGAACGAACGAACGACTCTCTGTGGCGAACTGAACGACGCGAACTGATTCGCGCAAACGACTCATGAAATCCATCACTAATCATCACGGAGACCTGTTAATCGCAGCGCAAGTTTACAGAAAACTAGACATCTGGGCTTAATTGCACAGCGAGGGAAATTCAATGTTTATAATTCATATAAAAAATAAAAAGTTGACTATCATTAATTTTGGTGTGATCATTATTGCAGTAGCGTGACATTAATGGTCGAAGTGTGACTGTCAAGCCATATGCATGAGACTTGGCAACTCTGCATTTAAAAATAATCTGGTGCACTTTTTTAGTTTGATATGTGGTTCTCTTGCTATGTAACCCATCCTTGGTCTGACACAAAATAGTCCCTCAAAATGTCTCTTGGTTCTTTAGCCCCCTGTATGGGGTTGCGCACCCTTACTGATGCCAGTCGCTCCAAACCCCTCTCTCCGCAATGGTTCTGGTGGGCCGGTTGTCTGAGTCCTCCCAGTTGGTCAGGGTAGGGGGTACATAAGCTTTTGGCCTTCTGGTTTTTCAGATAATTATGGATGCATGCAGAGGCCATGGTTATTGTGATCCATTTGGGTTCCAGGCAAATGGTGGACCAGAGCACCCTCAGCCAGTTTGCCATGCTATCAACAGCATTCCCTACCACACGCCTTTGACATCCTTTAATTATAGATTCTGTGGTCATGGTCCAGCTGATAGAACGGGAATGGCTTCATTAAATCAGATTTCAGGGGGAATGCCTCATCTCCAAAAATATATTTGTATGTATGGAAGAGGCTCTGTTGACGGCACATTCAAGATGCCTATCCACAATGTTCCACCGATTTGAAGGGCTTCTGACACTGGCGTCAGAAGCCCTGCCCTGACTGCCAACACTGACATAGCTGAACTTGTTGGAGTCCACAACTGTCATCAACAACACTAAACATCTTGATTTGTAGTTATGATACATGCTGCCTGTTTTTGCTTGGGGTTGGATGTAGATGTGCTTGTCATCGTTGGTGCCCAAACAGTTAGGAAACTGCCATTTGTCATGGAAGTCCCTGGTCCTGTGGCTCTCCAAGCAGTCTCTGATGTTGGTGTCTAAAAACAAAACCATGTATTATATAGCTTAGCTGCACGCTCTGCTGTAATGTCATGGGTGAAGATGTGGCTTTGATTATTGTCTTCCTACATGACTTCGCTTTACATTGTCCTCCTACATGACTTTGCTTTACATGTTGTAATGACAATTTCAAGTTGTGCTTCCAAATCTATACTGGAAACCCAATGATTTGAAGGTCTCCCATAAATACACAAACCAAAACACATATATGCTTGTACACACCAAGAATACAGAGAATAGAATACATTTTATTTCAACATTTGACAACTGACAAACATGCAGATCTGGCTTGCTACAAAATCATCATCTTTTGTCAGTTCCATGTAGTGGCATGGTTACCAGTTCAATACTAGTGTGGCACACACACCTATGGCCAAGGTGGACATATTCAAAGAGCTAAAAAGGGCTTTGTTTGACATGGCAGGGTATCTGCATTACACACCTCTGGCCAAGAATCTCAATGTCACAGACAACCTGGCACTGATGGCCTCGCAAAATACACTCACCGGCCACTTTATTAGGTACACCTTGCTAGTACCGGGTTGGACCCCCTTTTGCCTTCAGAACTGCCTTAATCCTTCGTGGCACAGATTCAACAAGGTACTGGAAACATTCCTCAGAGAGTTTGGTCCATATTGACATGATAGCATCACGCAGTTGCTGCAGATTTGTCGGCTGCACATCCATGATGCGAATCTCCCGTTCCACCACATCCCAAAGGTGCTCTATTGGATTGAGATCTGGTGACTGTGGAGGCCATTTGAGTACAGTGAACTCATTGTCATGTTCAAGAAACCAGTCTGAGATGATTCGCGCTTTATGACATGGCGCGTTATCCTGCTGGAAGTAGCCATCAGAAGATGGGTACACTGTGGTCATAAAGGGATGGACATGGTCAGCAACAATACTCAGGTAGTCTGTGGCTTTGACACGATGCTCAATTGGTACTAATAAGCCCAAAGTGTGCCAGGAAAATATCCCCCACACCATTACACCACCACCACCAGCCTGAACCGTTGATACAAGGCAGGATGGGTCCATGCTTTCATGTTGTTGACGCCAAATTCTGACCCTACCATCCGAATGTCGCAGCAGAAATCGAGACTCATCAGACCAGGCAACGTTTTTCCAATCTTCGATTGTCCAATTTTGGTGAGCCTGTGCGAATTGTAGCCTCAGTTTCCTGTTCTTAGCTGACAGGAGTGGCACCCGGTGTGGTCTTCTGCTGCTGTAGCCCATCCGCCTCAAGGTTCGACGTGTTGTGCATTCAGAGATGCTCTTCTGCATACCTCTGTTGTAACGAGTGGTTATTTGAGTTACAGTTGCCTTTCTATCAGCTCGAACCAGTCTGGCCATTCTCCTCTGACCTCTAGCATCAACAAGGCATTTGCGCCCACAGAACTGCCGCTCACTGGATATTTTCTCTTTTTCGGACCATTCTCTGTAAACCCTAGAGATGGTTGTGCGTGAAAATCCCAGTAGATCAGCAGTCTCTGAAATACTCAGACCAGCCCGTCTGGCACCAACAACCATGCCACGTTCAAAGTCACTTAAATCACCTTTCTTCCCCATTCTGATGCTCGGTTTGAACTGCAGCAGATCGTCCTGACCATGTCTACATGCCTAAATGCATTGAGTTGCTGCCATGTGATTGGCTGATTAGAAATTTGCGTTAACGAGCAGTTGGACAGGTGTACCTAATAAAGTGGCCGGTGAGTGTATATTGTGATAGCAGGAATTCAAATTCTTAACAGGTCATCTGTAGGAGCTCTCTGAACCTCATCATGTCATTCATCTGTTGACAAATGTGTAAAAACAGATTAATTAATATAAAGAAGATGCCTTTGTGTTGAGGCTACACTGGGGCTATTTACTATCATGTGTAAATATAGGTATAATCCAGGGACGCATTCCCAGTAAGCATTTACATTTATTGGTTGTAACAGTAAAATAATGCAATAATCTCTTCCCTCGTCAACGATTATGAACCTGTGTGATTTTCAAATGGGGTTTAACATGGGGGGGAATCGGAGTGGAACCACACATACTGCTCAGGTCTATAGGACACATTGACTCCCTTGATACAAACTCCTTACACATACACCCACAAACACACCTGCCCCCCCCCCCCCCCCCCCCCAGTGCATCATCCCATAGGCTACTAGTAGTCTTTATGCCACAAAACATAATGTCCGTAAAGACTGCTGACGAGAACTTTCAGCAATATTGTGCAGCTTCAGACAGACAACACAACAAACTTTCCTACTGAAGTTTTTGTGTAAGACCCAATTGAAGCTCTGCAGGTGATGTGCAACTCTGTACGTCTTGTGCCTAAAAACCCGAGGTCATCAAGGGCGTGCTGCACAAGTCTCTGCCTCCTCTGCATGTCGACCATGATTCTGTTGTCACAGCAACGGATACCTACTATGCAGCTGGCGGACAATCAGGGTGTCTCTGCTTTAGTGAGTCTTCCATCTCTTTTCAGTGAGTCAGCTCATTTGGCTCAGCTCACCAACAAGAGCTGGCTTTTTTGGCTCCCAAACGGCTATTTGTTTATTAATGTTTTCCTATACAAAATGTGTTAATGTTGGTTGTTTGGTGCCACCCATTTAATGTGATGATACATTGTATGTGTAAAGAGTTGTGTCTGATTAATTGAATAATAGTTGTGTCTGATGAATTGTATAATAGTTGTCTTCATTCTACGATATGCTATTGTGTTTTACAGTTTGTTGGGTCCATGGCTGGACATAAGGCTACAGTATTGAAAATGTGACCTACGTCAGTGTAGCAGATCCTCCCTGCCACACGCCACCTTAGTGGCTTTTGCTGGGGCCCTCCGACGCTGGACACAGGTAGATGTTTGAGAATGCATTTATTGGAGATGGTATTTGCCGAGCAGATGTAACGTGCTGCCATGACAGTGGCTCTCTCCTGAGTGTGTGGTGATAGCTGGTTTATCCTGGGTGCCATGATTGCTCTGCACCACAGGTGTGCAGCCCCACCCAGTACAGAGTCTATCAGTCTGACTCAGACCGGGTGAGGCTGTAGACCAGCTGTCAACCACACACACTCCACACACACACTCCACAGTCAGTCACTCTGATTGTTAATACTTTCTAGTAACAGTTGTGAATGTGGATTGATGTAATCTATTTCAAAATCAGCCACAACTTTACAAATTTAAGTAGTATATAAAATATCTATATATCTATATCGATATTTATATATTACATATATATATATATATATTTATTAGGGCCGGGATTCGATTAAAAAAAATAATCTAATTAATTAGAGGCTTTGTAATTAATTAATCGAAATTAATCGCATATAAATATTTGACCTGAGAACAGTGAGAAGTAATTTTTTTCACATGAATTTTTAGTATACCATTGAATAATGACTGAATACATAAGCTTAAGCAACAAAAATATTGTTTATTTTAAGTCCAACAGACCAGGGCCCAGTTTCCCGATAACGATGTACGATCCATCTTACGTGCCATCTTACGAATCATCTTTCAAACGATCGTTATTTTTTTCCGTGCGTTTCCCGAAACTCCTCTTAACATGAACGCGCGTGCACAGATCTAACGACCGATCGTATCCTTGTACCTGTCCACTGACACGGTGCTGAAATACATATTATACCATGGTCTGGGTGAATACTCGATTCTGATTGGCTGGAGGGTGTAGGTAGAAAAGTACACCTACGAAAGACGTTGACGCTATGAAGACGCTATGGCCACGTTACAGGCAACGCCTGCATACGGGAGATATTAAATAGTCTGCTCGACTTGTAAAAAAAAAAAAAAACCTCACGATTTTAACTCTAAAACACATTCAAGTATTATTAATTGATTAAATATTTATTTATTTCGTAAGTGACCATGGTATAAGCGGAATAATGCCCTTCGAGGTGTCCATTAACAGAACCGTCCTCCGCGGTTCACGCCTCCGCGTCGTCCATTCATTTCTGTTAATATTTAATCAATTAATAATACTTTAATGTGTTTTAGAGTTACAATCGTAAGGGTTTTTTTATTTTTATAAGTCGCGTGGACTATTTCATATCTCCCGTATGCAGGCGTTGCCAAGCAACGTGGCCATAGCGTCTTCATAGCGTCAACGTCTTTCCTAGGTGTACATCAAAGATACGATTATAGAGCTCCGCTCTATAATCTTCAGCCAATCAGAATCGAGTATTCACCCAGACCATGGTATAACATAGACTATCGTAACTTTAGCGTCACCAGCTGGACATTCAGTGGTATTGGATGTGTTAAGATGCTCGTAGCGCTACGAGGACAGCTGGAGCCCTCGTTAGCTACGAGCGTCTTAACGACGGTCGTTACGCAACAATGCTTTCGGGAAACGGTGTGAAAACTGTCTGATGGTCGTACGACGAACTTAACGAACCACTTAGGCTAACGACGCTTTCGGGAAACTGGGCCCAGTGCAATTTTTGCCATTAAGCGTAGCAATAGCATATTTAGAAATATAGTACATTTCAGAAATTCAGGTAGCCTATAGGTAGGTAGACCTTCTGTAAACTATAATACTTTGTTTTTTTAAGTAAAACACAATACTTTCAAGTACATTCAGAACATTGGAAACCCTGACTATTAGAAAACATCTCTCTGTTGCTTCAGAGGCCATAACAGACTTTGTTGATTTACCAACAGCAACAGAGTCGGGCTAACGTCCACGCTAGCTACCACACTAGCGTCCACGCTAGCTGCTATATGTTTTGGATTGAGGTGATACTTGAGTAGGGTGACCATTTATGAGTTGTTGAAAAGGAGGACACCTCAGCCCGTGGGGGTGGGGGGGGGTGCCTCGGACCTACGGCCGACGACGGGGGGGGGCGCACCTCGGACCTACAGCCGACGGGAGGGGGGGGGGGGGGGGGGGGGGTGCGCACGATAATAACACACCCCGGACCTACGACCGGCGGGGGGGGGGTCTCAAAAAGGAGGACAAATACGCGTCCGGCTTGATGCTGCGCCGGACGCCGGACAGGGCTTTGAAAAACCGGACAGTCCGGCCTAAAGCCGGACGAATGGCCACCCTATACTTGAGGCTCGATGTGCTGTGGTGATATGCGAATTCCTTGTTGCATAGCTTGCACACAACCATGCTCTTATCGACGCTTCCATCCGTTCGTTTTTTGTAACAAAATTTCCCATCCACGGGGCCAACCAAAGCGGTTTCATCAGCTACTTCGTTCATGTTCACTGTGGTTTGTTGTTGTCTGAACTCATGAACGCTAGTTGGTGCTCCAGTATAATCGGTCCGCCTGAAACTCATCCAGTGAGAAACGTTCCGCGGTGCAAAAATAAGTGCGATTAAAATGCGTCCATTTTTTTAACGCGTTAATTATTGTGTAATTAATTAATTAACGCGTTAAAGTCCCGGCCCTAATATATATATATATATATATATATATTATGTGGCGCCCGCCAGGTACAGGTAAGGAGGAGGGTATGTGGGAAGGTGGTGGATGGGGTTTATATTGCACCATGCCATCTGGTGGCCGCGGAGCACTTTTCTCTCCCCTCTGTCTAAAGGAAACCCGACCATATATGGAGGTCTAACGAGACCAGGAAGCGGAGCAGCTGCAGCCACTCACCCTAATGAGGGGAGAGAGGATAAAAGCAGCAGGAAGTGGACACAACGAGGAAGGAGTAGCTGGAGAGCAATATGGTGGTAGTGAGTAGAGAGAGAGAGAGAGAGAGAGAGAGAGAGAGAGATAAAAGCGCTGTGTATGACCCTTTTTCCCCGGAGAAGCCCGTTGGCTGATCGACCCTTGCACCGTCTGAGAGCCCGCCTGTGTACCGACCCCCGCCTGTCTGACATCCCTCCCTCCTGCCGAACCCTGGACCGTCTGAGAACCCGACCCCGTGCACCGAACCCCACGCTCAACCCCCGACGACGAGTCCAGAGCCTGAGCCCCCTCAGGACCGACCCCCCCCCTCCGTGGCGGCGGAGTTTTCCCCTCTCTCCCCCTCGCCCGAATCTACAATAAATTTGGTTAATTGTGAAACTGGTGTGGACAGTCAACTGTTTTCCAATACTGGTCTGGTGGCACCTCTTCTCCTCCCCGAGGTTGCCACAATATATATATATATATATATATATATATATATATATATATATATATATATATATATATATATATATATATATAAATAAAAAACAAGAAGAGGAGAAACAAGAAGAAGGTCAACTATATTGTTGACCTAAAAGAGTTCATGTTCACAAGTCACGACCCATCATTAAAGCCTAGTTTCAACAGTTAGTTTGGTTCAGTTCAGTTTGTTACACATCAGAACGGTTATTTTCACGCTTCCATTGGCCAAAGTTGTGGATGGTACAAAAAATAACCGTTCCCTTCCATCCTGTTTTTCGCAATCCCTCTGTTGAGGTTCCTAACACACTGACCCTGGATTAAAGGTGGAGCTAGAAACACTGCGAACGTTGATTGGTCAACAGAATCGTCACTTGGCATGACAAAAGACTCAATGCACAAACTAGCCTTTTTCAAATATGCCAACGATTGCGATGGAGACTACCGGTATAAACACCCCATGACGAAGCCAAATCATTTTTATTTAATTTTATTTAATTTCCTCGTCTGCACTCTGAAGTAGCATTTCCCAACCTCTCTTGTTTATTTCGGCAGTATTTCGCCCTGCTGCCTTCAGCCTTTTATGTAAAGAAGCTTGTCTGGTCTTGTTGTAATAAAAATCCACACACGGAGAAGAAAGAACGCGAAACATCCCACGTCTTCCACTGTGTTGTTGTGTTCCTGTGTTACGGTCATGTTGAACATGAGGTCAAAATATTTACGAGGCTATAAACCCCACCTATATTTTGTGGTGGAAAGGCAAAACTGATCTAGGGTTTGGTACAGGTTGGCATGGGTTAGGTAACGATTTCAAGGGTACTACACCAAAATTGTTCAGTGGAAACAAGGCTTAAAGGGGCTATAGACGATATCCGGACATTAATATAGCAGCAAACAACTATTGTCTATGTAGCTAAATAGTGGAGTAATGGTGTCCTGACCAGAGAATGAAGGCACCCTCCCTCTGTGTGTGTTGTAATCTGAGCTTATATTTTCTTTGTTTTGGTGTCCGGTCCGGCCATGCGTTCATGATTAACGCACGCGCGGTGCATGAGATGAGTTGTTGTTTAAGTTGTTTATTATCAGCAGGATAAACCCCTTGAGTTGTCGCAACTCGTTTTCGAGGGGGTCCTGCGCACCTCACATCAACATAAAACACAACTCATCACAGTACAATGAAAGGATACAGAACAATACAATAAAATAAGGTACATACACACACAAACAAACAAAAAAAGACAAAACAAAGACAAAATCTGGACAGACATACAAAAATCAATCAGACAAGTTGCAACCAGGTTTGGACAGGTATTTAGCGAAATGTGGAGACAGATTCAATGAAAGCATGAACAAGTAATTTCAAGATGTGAAGACAGGGCATGATTAAAGCAATTAAGAGATGGAGAAGATCTGATACACATGGATAGGTGATTCCCGTCATTTGGTGCTCTGAACATAAATGCTTTTCTACCAGTTGTTTTTCTGGTATATGGAACGGAAAAGTAGGGGTGAACAGAGTGTCTGGTTTGATAAGTAGAGGTAAGTTGCAAAAAATACTGTTTAAGATAAGGGGGGTAATTAAAGTGAATACATTTGAAAATAAATTGGAACCAGTGTAACTGTCGTCGTGCATGTGGAGAAGGAAACTGAAGAGATTGGTACATTAGACAGTGATGTGTAAGATAGGGACATTCAAGTATGAATCCGCAGGTTCTGTTATAAACTTTGATCAGAGGAGCTAACACAGATTTAGGAGCAGAGATATACACAACATCACAATAGTCCAAAATTGGAAAAATAAGTTGCATAGCAAGTTTCTTTCTGACACTATATGTAAAACCGTTTCTGGACCTATACAACATATTGATACGACAGTTCACCTTCCGTATCATATAGTCAATGTGCGTTTTAAATGACAAAGTAGGATCTAACCAGACACCAAGGTATTTCATTTTATCAACTTTCTGCAGAGTTGTACCATCTTTACAAGATATTTTACATGAATCTGAAATGGATTTCAATTTGGAATTTGTACCAAAAATCATTACGACAGATTTGTTTTTATTAAGAAGTAATTTATTTTGTAAGAGCCAGTCTTCAAGAATACTGAAGTCAGACTGAATGGTGGTTTGAACTTCAGATAGGTCAGATTTTGAAGTGTAAATGACGGTGTCGTCTGCATACAATTGCACAGAGGAATATGTAAATATAGACGGTAAATCATTAACAAATATAGAGAAAAGAAGGGGTCCCAAGGTTGACCCTTGAGGCACTCCTCTTTCCTGCACCAACAAGTCGGAACATTTTCCATCTACGACAACACACTGTTTTCTATTATGTAGAAAAGAACTAAACCATAAAATTACATTTTTAGATAGACCAATGTTATAAAGCTTATCTAGTAATAAATATCGATCAACGAAATCAAAAGCTTTGGTTAAGTCAACAAAAATTGCACCAGTAATTTCACCATTCCCTGCAGCAGTAAAAATATCATTTGTTATTTTCAACAAGGCAGTAGTTGTTGAGTGGTTGGATCTGAAACCAGACTGAGAGGGCGATAAAATATTATTAATCTTGAGGTATTCTGACAGTTGAGAATAGACCAGTTTTTCCAGGATTTTTGCAATTGAACAAATAATAGATATAGGTCTATAATTATTGCAATCAAGGACATCATTTGCTTTATGAAGTGGAGTGATTCGTGCCGATTTCCAGATGTAAGGTAATTCATTAGTAGAGAGAGAGAGATTAAACAAGTCAGCGAGAGGATACATAAGAACATTGGCGGCTAATTTGATATATCTGTTTTCCAGGCCGTCAAGTCCAGCGCTACTGTTTCCATTGGATTCCCTAATGACACTCAGCACTTCAGTTGGTGTGATTTTTCTAAATGAAAAAGATGAGGATGAGGATGAGCTGATAGGAGGTGAAGTGTAGCCACGCCAGTCATTGGTATGAGATACAGGAATAAAAAATAAATAAATCTGTATCCATTTTTCTATGTTGCCTGATCTTTATCAACTTTGGTGGTGATTTGGGGAGTTTAGTTTTCCATACACAATAGACAATAGAGTGATCACTAAAGCAGTCAGACATAACACCAGATTTAGTAATCCTATCAGGATGTGAAGCAAGTATCCAATCCAACAAAGAACTTGTTTTCTTGGTGACCCTTGTTGGTTCATCTATAAGCTGGGTAAGGTTTATACCAGTGAATTTTCTTTTAATTGTGTCAGATGATTTATCTAGCCAGTTCCTATTAAAGTCACCTAGTAAAATTAATTAATTCATGGCAGATATAGAGGTGATAGTTGAAATCAAGTTGTTAAAGGAGTCCACTGGGGAGGAGGGTGGTCTGTATATACTACCTATGTGTAAACACTTATTCGTACTATGCAATACAATTTTCACAAAAACTGACTCAAAACCCTGTGGACCAATAGTAGGAATAAAAAATTCAGATGCAATGTCTGTAGAAACATAGATAGCCACACCTCCATGCCTAGTAATTCTGTCAGCTCTGTATAGGACATAGTTCCTAATACTAATTTCATTATCTGAGATTTCACTGTTAAGAAATGTTTCAGAAAGTGTAATGATATTTGGCTTGTGCAAGTAAACCCATGTACGAAGTAAATCAATCTTGGGTACCAGACTTCTAATATTCAAATGAATTATTTTTAAACCTTTAATATCATCCAATGTGTTTTTCAAAGCAGTTTGTGCTGTCACCAGACAAGATACTTGAAAATAGAATTGAGTTGCAGCCATTACAAATTAGAACACATACATACACACACACGACATATAACACAAAATGACAAGTTAAATCCATCAAGGATGCCCAGGCTTTATCCCAGGTAGCATCGGGTGAATCTCTGGGTTTAATAGCCAAGAGCATGCCTGTGGGGGTTAACTGTGATCAATAACTCAATGCTCTGTCTGTTGTCAGAGAGAAAACAAAATATATATTCGTAGCCTACCATAAGAAAAGAAAATATGCAAAAGAAGAGGAGAGGGAGAGAGAAAGAAAGAAAGAAAGAAAAATAATAATAGTGCTAATGACAATAATATTATACAGGCAGCATCGTAGCCTAGCCATAATAACATCAGAGGGGTCCTTCTTAGGGGAAGTGACGCGCTATCTGCGACAGTCAAAACATAAACAAACAGGCTCAGTAGGCTCAGTACTGGGCATGTATCACAATGCCATCATGTTAACACAAAACACTTAGAAGCAACGCAAATAATCCCCGTCAGAGTGCAAAGAAAGTCAAAAGGAAGATGAAGAGGAGAGGAGAGCTAAGAAGGTAAAGGACACTCCCAATGGTTGTGGTTTGAGATGCTGGTGCTCTAGTGCGACATCTTGTGGCTAAATATATCATCTATAGCCCCTTCAAGAGGTGGTAATCTAATGCAAACCAATCTACAAGTAGTGTTGGGCTCTCCTAAACTGCAATAAAGCAGACACCAAAATGTACACACAAGGGATCTGGAAAGTCAGTTAATAACAAGAGAAGCAGGGACGTGCACATGATTTTAACCAGAAGAAAGAGATCAGAGCACATTACTCCAGTTCTAAAGTCTTTACACTGGCTCCCAGTCAGCTATAGAATAGATTTTAAAGTTCTGCTACTGGTCTACAAATCACTGAATGGTTTAAGTCCAGAATACATGAATGACATCTTAGTAGAATACAAACCCAGTAGGGCTCTGAGATCTACTGACTCAGGTCAGATAGTGGAGCCCAGAGTTCAAACTAAACATGGTGAAGCAGCTTTTAGCTGTTATGCTGCACAAAACTGGAACAAACTACCAGCTGAACTGAAATCAGCCCCAACTGTGAACATTTTTAAATCCAGGTTAAAAACACTTCTCTTCTCCTGTGCTTATGATTGAGCTTGTTCTGCTCTATTATAGTATTTTATTTATTTATCTTTCTATTATGTCCTTTTAAATCATTATTTTATGCTTCTGTAGTTGTTTTTATTTATGTATTTTTTTTAAATCATTTTTATTTCATTTCTTACTGTTTTATATAAAGCGCATTGAGTTGCCATTGTGTATGAAATGTGCTATATAAATAAAGCTGCCTTGCTTTGCCTTGCCTATAGGGGGGCAGGGGCTCAAAGTCAGAAAAGGGCAGCATGTGCGCGCACCAAATTTTTTTTCCCGGTCCTTTACACAAGATGGAAATTAATGTAAAAATTAAAAAACAAAGTACTAATAATAAGCTAACTACTTAGCTGTGTGTCCTGTGTAGGTGAAAGTGAAATGAAATCGCCATTTCTTTTGTGTCAACAAATTATTGTCAACATGAGTTTATCCACATTATCATAGGCTTGGAAGACATGCAAAGCAATAAAACACTGGTTTATTATTAGGCTATGTATTGTTGAAGATAAACACTTTAATATTGAACATTGAACAATGAAACATGAACTTTGAAAAAAATACAAAAATAAATAGCCTAATGGAAAAAACTTCAATGTGAAAATCAGTCCTTCCTCCCTTAAATGCTGAAATTACTATATTATTATTATTATTATTATTATTATTATTATTATTATTATTATTTTGTTAGCCCACACAGCAAAGTCACAATAAACTTTATATCTAAACCTCGGACCTGCACTTCAGACCTGTAGTGAGGGAAATATGATCCGCCATAAACACGGTTCATTTTATTTTGAAAATTAACCCGGTGTTTTATTTTGTATTTTGTACACGATTTCCTGTCCCGCACGATCTGCTCTGTGCTGAATTGAAGTGCCGTGCTCCGACGTCCGGCAAAAATAGAAGCTGACACATTGAGTAAACTAGAGCGTTTTTCTGAAATATTACCCATAAGAACGTTGAATAAGTGGACGGCGACTAGTTAGACCATAACTCACAGGTTCAAGTTGCTCCACTGTCACGTCTCCTCAGTTATCCATGGGGCAGCGGCTTCTCTTCCTCTCACTCACTCACTCACTCGCCCGCTCTCTCTCTCTCTCTCTGGCGGCTCTATTACAAGAAAATGGGTACGGTAGTATACCGTGGAGTTTTTGTGCCGCCGTTTTTTTTTTACATCCCTAACAGGAATTTATAAATGTTATTTAAAAAAAAATAATAATAAATTTTTTTTTAAAAACACTCAGAGGGCACTTTTTAATGCGAGGCAAAAAGGGCAGGGGCTCAATCACCCCTAGGGCCCTATGTGTGCACGTGCCTGAAGAGAAGTATGGATCCTGAATTGTTTGCGCTCTTTACTCTCATGCTATGAAGTGTCACATGTGTAGCCTACAGTGGCAGATCTAGACATTTTCACCTGGGGTGGCAAAGGTGTAGGAAGAGGTAATTGTAGGAATGTAGGCATGGAAAGGTGGGAAAAAAAACATCAGACCAGCCTATTAATGTAAATTAATAGTATTTATGTCCCAATATACCTATACTGGGACATACATTTGCCAAATGTACTTGGATTGGATCAATGCCCCTTGGCACTATCTGAAAGTCAATGGACCAAACACAAGTATGACAAGTTTGACAACTACATAGACATGTGTTGCTTACTACTATACTGCCGTTCTCTCAACTGATTGCCCAACAACTTTCAGTATTCACCTTCCCTATGAAAGAGGTTGTGCGATTGTTTTTGACAGTGGATGCAATGCGAAAGAGGACAGTGTAGTCGATGCGATGCCCCAATAAATAATTATAATATTCTAGTCTAAATAATAATAATAGTATTGAATGAAATGTACTAGTTTAGTCGTGGGTATATTGAGGTGGCAAGGGGTGGTAGTAGCTGCCACCCTTTGGATCCACATTCAGCACATCCTGGATGTGGCCAGTGTTCATGGTTTTAGGACTCATTCCTGCACCCCTCTATTGATAGTAAGTAGTTGGGTAACACTTTAGATTAGGGACCACATATTCACCATTAACTAGTTGCTTATAAGCACGTATATTGGCTCTTTATAAGTCATTATAAAGCACTTATTAATGCATTATTCTGCATGACCATATTCTACAACTACTAGGCCATTAACTTTAATATTAGAGTTTTCCCTCAATAACCTCCTAATTACTGCTTATTGATAGTAAGTAAGGAAGTTGTTGTACATAAATTACGATCTTAGCAACTAGTTAATGGTGAATATGTGGTCCCTAATCTAAAGTGTTACCAAAATAATACATGCACATACAGGGCTGGCCCAAGCCTTTTGGGGGCCCTAAACAGAATTTGATTCAAACCTTTTGGGGCCCCCCTCCCACCACCGCGGAGTCACCAGAAAATTGTGAATTTAGTAGATGTGATTTCCTGTATTCTGGTTCATCTTAGGGATGGCCAGCTGGAGATGGGCAATACCTTAATTTATTCAGATGTATAGCCTATAACCTGACTTGCAGAGCCTGCACAGGCGAACAGATGCAGCACTGGGTTTAGCTGCCCCCAAACCATAAGCCTACTTTAAAGGCCTGGCCTATATTTTGGATTCAAAGTTAAGTCCATAATTGATTACATACATTTAGGGTTCCACATAAGGGTTCCACATGTCTCATAATCAGAAGTTCATGATTTAGAGGGCTATTAGATACTGTATATCACATCACATATCCTGGGATATTTACCTGAGGGGCCCCATTCAGACATCAACCCATAACCCATTTTGTATGATTAAGGAGCCCTAAGACATAACACATTCTGTATTTGATCTGGGGCCCCATTAAGAGAGTAATCCACCCTTGTATTAATATAGTAGTTATTTACCCCAAACCAGTGTCTTTTTAACCTTAGAGGGTACTGAAATCACACATTTAATTTTAACTCTCATATTTGAAGTGAAACACTAACCCCGGATTTCCACCGGGGACGTGAGCGTCGCATGAGCGTCGCGTTACGGCTGCGTCGCGTTACGGCTGCGTCGCGGTCGCCGCTGCTGATCGCTGCCACTCAAGTCAATGAGAGCATTTCCACCGGGCGCGTTGCGTAACGTCTCAGCAGCGTCCCAGGAGCGGCGTGCCACAGCCGCAACGCTATCTTTACGCAGCGTTCTATTTTTGACGCGAGCCGCTGCTGAAATGCGTCAATTTAAACAGAGCAGACCGACCGGGCAGGAAGTAAAATAGTAAAAGCCATAGAGCATCTGGTCAATTTTCAAAATAAAAACACCCTCCCGATCGAACACGGCCACAAATCGTTGTCGTTTATAACTGACGTCTATAGGCTACAGCACAACACATTAGGACATAACAACAATAAACAACACTAAACACAATTAAACCAGACAAAAAAGTAAACATTTACTATATAGCCTACCAACTCATGGTAGAAGCACACAAATCTAGGAAAAACGACCAAATCAACAGCAAATCAACTTCTGACAGACAAAACAACTGCAAGTCAACTTCGGAAAGGCAAAGTAACCTTTTATTTGTTTGTTCTATTTTGACATCCACAAATTGTCGCGTGGTCTCCTGATTCTCGCGTGGTCTTGTAGTTCTCGCGTGATCCCGCGAATCCAGCCGCTACGCTGCCGTAACGCGTCCGGTGGAAATTGACGCAGGGCAGAGGACGCAGCCGTAACGCGACGCAGCACGACGCTCAAGTCCCCGGTGGAAATCCGGGGTAAGTGTGGTTTTGCATTTGTTGTAAACAAGTAAACGTTTAATAAACTTGGAACAGATCTGCAAATGGGCATTCAATGTGCAATCTTCAACAACAAAATAAAACCAAAATAGACAATATAAATGTAAATAATGTAATCAAAAATAAAATGTCTTATTTAAAATAAATACAAAAATAGATTTATTGAAAAAAAAAAAAAAGTGAAAAAAAAAATGTCAACACACGATTGGGGCCCCCAGGTGGCCAGGGGGCCCCAGGTGGCCAGGGGGCCCCAGGTGGCCAGGGGGCCCCAGGGCCGCTTAGTTCGCTTATGCCTCGGGCCGGCCCTGTGCACATACAACGGCATTGCAAGATGACTACGCAGTACACGTCTCCACCTCATGGATCCCCATGGGATCAGGTGTCCCGGGTGCTGCCATAGACATAATATACGTAGACGCCTCATGACGTGCTGGAACGTAATCCAGCGTCGCCGCCATATTGGTTGGGTCTCCTCACTCTAGTCTAGCATAGGAGTCAACGGGACAGCAAGCTATGCAGTATGTTGTGCAGCTTACGGCGCAGTATTGACACCAGATCGTGTGGGATTACCTTTCACAAGTAAGATTGAACAGTAATTATTCTTCTTCTTCTTATTATTTTTTTTTTATTAATTCGTCCTGTATCATAACTAAATCTCTGCCGTTTGTAACAAACCAAACCGTGTGAAAATCCAGTAAAAATTCGGGGAGTTATGCTTATTATTGTAGTTGGGGATACACCTTCCTCAGTAGAAATAAATGCACTGGGGGCGCACTGGGGACCCATCCAAGATGGCGGCCGCGCTGCTACGTCAGCTCCAACAGGCAGCGTCAGTCTATGAGGCGTCTACGTATATTATGTGTGTGTGTGTGTGTGTGTGTGTGTGTGTGTGTGTGTGTGTGTGTGTGTGTGTGTGTGTGTGTGTGTGTGTGTGTGTGTGTGTGTGTGTGTGTGTGTGTGTGTGAGAGATAAGGAGAAGTGAACACTACAGTACTAGTTGTACGGGGAGGAAAGTGGAGGAGGAAACATGGACTGCGGTCAAGCCAGCCGTCTCTCGGTTCCGCGTGGTCAAGCCAGCCGCTCCAACATTTTCAAGTGGCCCTTATTGCCGACATTAAGGCAAATACTTTGAGACAACTGGGAAAGTCAGCGCTAGCATACTGCAGCGTGTGGAAATGTCCAGTTTTCAAAATAAAACGTATTAAATGTATTAAACGTTTATTTAAAAAATATGAAGAATATTAAGATTTGATTTTAAAAAAAAGAAAGAAAAAAAAGTTTTGTCTCATAAAACAAGTATGATCCTGCGCTGATTTTGAGCCAATAGGTCACATCACCTGGAAGGAATGCTCATATTTACATGATGACATGTATTAACTATACTTTGAACCAATCTCTCTTTCTCTCTCTCTCTCTCTCTCTCTCCCGTCACTCCGTCGGCTCCTTGTAACACGGAGGACATAAAGGTAGGCTTCCTACTATATCTACACTTTACTATTGTTCTTCATATACCACCTCTATCTCCTAATATTAAAGTACTAACATTAATTAATATTAATTAATGAACTGAAACGTCCTTAATCCACTGAACAACAAAGATGGCTGACTTCCTCATACGTTTACGACTCGCTTATAACTATTTTGGAGATGTAACGACAAACATTGAGGAAATTATTTCATATTTATTTCAATAAAAACAACGGCCCTAAACACATCCCAATAGTTCGCCATCTGGTTCCGTTTTTTTTACTTTAACTTTCACTGCCTTTCAACACGGAAATAAAGGTCGTGTTTAGCAGACTTTATACTTTTACTGTCTAATATTCTTCATATACTCTCTCTAACTGGACACTTAGAGCCCTTATATTAGCAGACTCCAACATTCAGCTGGTTTCTCTTGTTTTAAACCACTAGACGTTGACTTTCTGACTCTTTATCCCTTTGAACTCTTTTACGTCCGTTAGTTTCCAACCTTTTATACATGCTGTTGAGTTTCTGTAGATATGTGACTTCTGTCTTTTGGAGATCCCAGAGCCACATTACATTTATTATAGCCACCTGTTATTACCAGGAAGCACTTTACTCTATACAGCTGTGTGTGTGTGTGTGTGTGTGTGTGTGTGTGTGTGTGTGTGTGTGTGTGTGTGTGTGTGTGTGTGTGTGTGTGTGTGTGTGTGTGTGTGTGTGTGTGTTTGTCCACTATTGTTTTTGTTTCCAGGTCTCCACTATGAATGAGGAGACAGAGGAGGGGGGTCCTCCCTCTAAAACCACTCTGTCTGGGGAACATGACCGCCACAACAGAGCTAAGAGGTAAGAAGAGGATCTCTGACTGTCTGTGACTGTTGTCCATCTCAGAGCTCAGCAGTGATATATCCAGGGTGCGATTTGCTGGTGGGGATGGTGAGGACTTTCCCCCCCTCTGGTTTACACGTCCTACCCTCTGCTGAATTATTTTAATCCTCGGTGGGGACAAAATGTATCCCCCTCGCGTTTCACAAGTCTAACTTCCTGTCTGCGTCATCCGCGCTAAAACAAAAGCAGAAAAAAAAGGCTTAAGTGCGTCATCAGAGCAGACTGTTTTCATGGTCTGACCTATAGTCTACCCCAGCGGTTCCCAAACTTTTTTTCCTGCGCACCCCCTTCTACATCCCAACCGGGTTGGCGCAACCCCAATCCCCACTTCAAAAAAAGAAAAAAAAAAAAGAAAAACGCAACAAAGCTTTGTTTTATCATGGCAGTAAGCCATGATGTGGACAGGCGATGACCTGATTTAATCCAAGATGTGATGAAAGGCGTTGGATCGAATCTCTCCAATGGAGGTCCATTAAGGTCCACAAAAAGTAGTGGTGAGAGGCTGGCTTCACGCAGTCTATTGCAAGTCATAGAGTCAGTGTCATTCACAGCTGAAAAGCCCCTCTCGCACTCCGATGAAGTGGGCAGGTATGTTCTGCTTGCTATGGACAGCTTCTCCAGTGTTTTGCCTGGTGCACAATCTTGCAACTTGCAACTTCCAGTTGCAAAGCTCCTGCACTGCTTCACTGGCAGATTCACCTAGTGTTTTCGCAAGGGTCCGTATTTCTTTTTCTCCATAAAGTATAAGTGCGTTGCGGTCTTGTGGCCAAAAGCGCTTGTTGAGGGGTTTGAGCATATTAACGAGATCTGACTCTGGCATTCGCTTTTTAAGATTGTCGATCACAGACTGATAGAACTGACCCCTTTTGATCTTACCGCTGCTCTCAATTTGCTCCAAACCTTTGAACAGTCCTTGTTATGCGTTCCTTGGCCTTCTGTGCAGATTTGCCTCCACACTCTTTCATAGCGGAAAGTACATCGATCACTGCTGGATCTGACAATTAGCGCTCACTGTATCCATGTCCCTTTGCTGCAACCTTAGTGACAGGACCTGTAGCTCACGAAGCATGTCTTTCATGCAAGCCAGATCAGCTAAATCCAGCGTTTGAGAGTTGTTTATAGAGCCCAAGGAATTTCTTCCTCTCAGTGTCATTACGAGATGGATCCTCACTTGCGACTTTAAAGTGGCTTGCTAAAGCAGGGTAGTTGTTCCAGACGGCTTTTACAGTTCTAAAACTGCTTGACACCCACCTTATAGTAAAAATCTGCCCGATTTTTAAAGGCTGCACGTTCAACTCCTCTGCTGCCTCCTCGAGGAGTCTGACATTCTTTGCTGACTGGTTGTACAAGGTGTACAACTTTGAAACAAAAATCTCGAAGTGGTTACATCCAGCAACAAGTTTTAGAGAGTCATGGACTGCCAGATCTAATCGGTGGCAAAGGCAGTGTATTGACTGCATTTTTGGGAAGTCCTGTTTTAGGCAAGTAATGACCCCACTGTGTTTGCCAGTGAGGACAGAAGCGGTCAGTGGCTATACTGATTAGATTGTTAATCAAAAACTCGTCATCAAAACCTGCATCACGTAGAGCCTCTCTCAGGCTGTTGTAGATGGACTTGGCGTCTGTGCCCTGCGCTAACTCTTTGAGGTCTAAAAAGACATTATCCACATCTCCCTTTCCGGTCATGTCACATCTCACATACATAATCATATATGCACGTCCGTGCACTGTGCTTTCATCAATAGTGATGCTTATTTTTGACTGGGCCTTTTTAACATTAGAAACAAACCTTTTCTGCATTTCATGTGCAATGTGGCCAATAATCTCAGCACAGGATTTGTCTCCTCTGTGTACAGGGCCTACCTTTGCCCCATTGATCTCTTGGAGCTGCATGACAGGTGGGAGTTTTTTAAATGCCATCCTTTCCTTTGCTACCATATACGCAGATCTGAAAGCATTGGACGTTTCCTCTAACAACTTTGCGTTGATTGCGAGAATCTTGTTCGGCAGTATTGCTTGTTTTCTTGTTTCTGCCAGTTCAACTGTCCTGTTGTGTGCCACACTATCCCGATGCTTGTAGATTTTCTTACGCAAGTTGTTCTTTGTTTTACTGGTTACGTCCCCATTAATCCATTCTTCGGATAAGTGCGCTCCAGCTTTATCAGTAAGGAGAAGGCTTTTAGCATCCCTGCAAAGAGTACCGCCTATGCATCCATCCTTGGAGAACAGCCATGGGAGGTGTGTGATCCACTCACTCCACTGTTGGCTGGTCCAGTCAACCGGGACCACCGCAGCAACTTTGCCTCCCCCATCTCCAGCAGCATCGTCATCTTCTTCCATATCTCCTTCGACCTCTACTATGGTAGTTGAGTTAGTAGTCATCACGTTAGCGGTAGTAGCCTCTTCTCTTGGCTCATCTTCTTGTGTCTCTTCTTCAGCCCCCAAGTTAACAATAGCTGTCAAGTTAAAGTCAAATATACCACCCATAGCCAGGGAATATTGAGCAAAGTGATTTTACAGCAGTTCAAATATATGCAATTGTGCTATCTGGAGGTACACATATGGGACTTTTATTGTTGAATTTCTCCAAATTGGTACAGTAAAAATGCTTGATATTGCATGTGGGTGTAGTCCTACATGTGTAGAAGTCAAATATACCACCCATAGCCAGGGAATATTGAGCAAAGTGATTTTACAGTAGTTCAAATATATGAAATTGTGCTATCTGAAGGTACACATATGGGACTTTTATTGTCGAATTTCTCCAAATTGGTACAGTAAGAATGCTTGATATTGAGTGTGGGAGTAGTCCTACATGTGTAGAAGTCAAATATACTATCCATAGCCAGGAATTATTGAGCAAAGTGATTTTACAGTAGCTCAAGTATAACAAAATATGCCACTTGGAAGTACAAATATGGGACATTTAGTTTGGCATTTCTCCACACTGGTGCAATAAAGATACTTGATATTAAAGGTCGTGGTGCAGGTTAAACACCACTGTCGATTAATGGGTACATAAAGCACTCAAGATATGAATATAAAGTTAGAAATGTCTCCGTCCAGTTTTTGTAGTTTTTGGTAGTAACGGTTCTTTTTAACGCAATTCGGCGATGACGTCACGTGAGGGAGACATGGTGGAAGGTAGCCTCAGACTTGTACTAGGACTATGGCGTCTTTGTTAGAAAATTAAACCTGCACCACGGCCTTTAACTTAAAAAAACACTATCAAAATACATCTGCTATTGAAATTATTTTAATACACCACCACAGTAGCGCTATGCCAGGGTTCCCAAGTTGCAAAAACTCATTTCAGGGAGCTTCCCGACCGCACCCCCGCGATTGTCGACGGGGGGGGGGGGGGGGGGGGGGGGGGGGGGGATGCACGATTGTCGACGGGTGGGGTGCGCAATTGTCGACGGGGGGGGGGGGGGGGGGGGGGGGTCTTTTCTTTGGTTGGGTCTCCTCACTCTAGTCTAGCATAGGAGTGTGGCAGGAAGTAGTCACTGCACTTCCTCCTCAGAGGTAAGGGGAGGGACTAGGAGGAGCTAAGTACACCTGGGTGCTGGGGGAAGGGAAAGTGTCAGAACAAAGGCAGCATGGAGGCTGGTAGGAGGAAGTAGGAGAAAAAGAAGAGGATCCAGCATAGTGTTCTGTGTAGGAAAACCGCTAAAGCAGGAGGAACAGCCATCCCCGGAGTGTGTGAAAGACCTCGTCTGTCTTTGACCAGATACTCGGAGGCTGCACTAAGTCCTGAAATGCCAAAGCAACCTACAGCTAAGTGATCTCGGCCTGTAGCTCCTCAGGCTTCCTCGGCCCTCCACCTGTCTAGATCTTTCCCTGGAATCAACCACCACTCCACCTGTTCCCTGTCTGCCCCCCCTTGACCTCCCCACATTCACATACACATCTTCCTCCCAACATTACATAAACAGGACTGAACTTTTGAACATTTTACATCATAACCCCCCCACACACACACCTGAACTAAAAAGAACTGAACAAACCTTTCACCCATATTGTCTTTTTGTGGTGACTGCAATTTTTGTTATCCATTTCTATGAAATTTTGTTGAAGCGTAACTTGAGTATTGTTTTTGAGATTAATCCATCGTTCGATTAACTCTTTTTTTTTCTTCTTAGGCCTAGTGGCTTATCTGTTTGCATTTTGATGGTTTATGGTTGTTGACTAATTGATTAATTGACTGTTCTTTTACAGACATGTTGTTGACCTGTGTTTTGTACTTATTTGAAATTAATTATTATCTTTTGTAGCTAGGGTTTTGAGCTAGTTGGATTTGTTTGAATTATTAACTTTATAGCTGTCTCAGGTTCCACTTTGGTTTTTCCTTTTTACCTAATCTGAGAATGGCAGGTGGCCTTCTACCTGTCTGGCGCCCAACTTAACCCACTGAGCAGTTATTTGCAGTTAATTTAGGCCCTAAGCTACAGGAGTTAACGGGAGAGCAAGCTATGCCAGTATTTTGTGCAGTTTACGGCGCAGTATTGACACCAGATCGCGTGGGATTACCTTTCACAAGTAAGATTGAACAATAATTCTTATTTTTCTTCTTCTTCTTCTTCTTCTTCTTCTTCTTCTTCTTCTTCTTATTATTCTTATTCTTATTCTTATTCTTATTTATTTTATTTTTATTAATTCGTCCTGTATCATAACTAAATCTCTGCCGTTTGTAACAAACCAAACCGTGTGAAAATCCGGTAAAAATTCGGGGAGTTATGCTTATTATTGTAGTTGGGGATACACTTCCTCAGTAGAAATAAATGCACTGGGGACCCATCCAAGATGGCGGCCGCGCTGATACGTCAGCTCCAACAGGCAGCGTCAGTCTATGAGGCGTCTATGTATATTATGTCTATGAGGGAGACGCTATTAATTTGCGGGAGACTCCCGGAGCTTCCGGGAGACTTGGGATGTCTGCTATGCTGCTATAAATGTCATTTTCAGTTTTGATGTCGGGACGTCCCTGGCGGGCGGACATTATTGTTTAACACATTGAACGTGGGCAGTAGCGGAACAGTCAGAGGCGGGCCGGGGGGCGGGACAAATGACCGGGCCCTTTACGGTACGCGTTTGTCGGGGGGGTGCCGGTGCGCAATTGTCGACGGGGAGGGGGGGTTCGCGAAAATCATCCACAGCCGGGCCCCTAGAGACCCGGGCCCCTGGGGGCCGGGGGCCGCCCACCCAGCCCCCCCTGACGCTCCGCCCCTGAACGTGGGGTAACTCACGCAGCAACGAGCGCTGGAGCTAGTCTATGGACAGCAGTGCATAGGGTTTCCAACCGTCCCTTGACAAACGGAATCGTCCCGTATTTAGAAACAAAAGCACCCGTCCCGTATTACTGTGAATGGAAAATGAATAACAGGGCGCGTTATATGGACATGTACAGTAAAGTTGTTCCCGGGCCCTGTCCTGCTCTGTGACCAATGAGCTGACAGCATATTCACACACGAGTATGACGACACAGAATACGCTCATCCCATTGGTCGAGGTACTGTCGCTCACGGAGAAGATAGCGGAAGACAACAAAGCAGCACGGGTGACGCTGACAGTGACACAGGCGCCGGCACTGCTTTACGGGGCGGTACACCTTCGAGCAGCAATGCGACGAGTACATCAACTACTGCAAATACTGTTGATAGATTGATCTGTATAATCTGCGGAACAATCTCTTACTAGTCTCTCTCTACTCGTCTCTCAATGGTCTCAAGGCGGGCTTCTGTCGTCTCCCGGACGTGACGTCACGCAATGCATTGTGGAGGAAATGAGAATCAATCGCAAACTGCTAAAATAGTAGCTACTTTTTCGTATTATATTACGTTTTGTGATACCCAACAACATCAAATACAATGAATAACAGTTTAAATGCTTATTACCAACAAGCAAATGCGTTAGAAAATTAAACCTGCACCACGGCCTTTATGTTTTTCATTTATCATGGGCGCATGAAACACTTTAATACAACATCTTTTATTTAAATGTAGGTTTGAATTATAGCTTACTGTTCTTAATACATTTATTTTGAAAACCGGAAGTGAATACGCTGTTTCTCCGCTTTTAACGTAATGCTGAGAATACTTGTACACTCGAAATATAAGTGCGGCTGATTTGGTGGTCGACTGAACGGATGCGAGTTGGAGGTGTTGAATAGTTCATCAAATCCAATGAATCATTACCAAGAAATGCGTCTTGTTCTGCCACTCGTATCGACACGTCGACCAGTCAGTGACGGTATGTAGCCATGTGCTTAGTTTATAGTTCACCACAGCATGATGCATGTATTGATCTGTGTGTACCGCGGACACGCTGACATGTAGGGTCGGGTCCGGACCTGATCCGGCCGGTCCCGGGTAAAGGTTAGCACACTGTGGGCTAAACCAGCCTCACACGTGTTGTAGTTATGGGAGGGTTTGCCCATTTCCAGCATGATTTATTTTTGTGACCATGTCTCTCCTCCTCCCCACAGATCACCGCCTGTCCACAGCCACCAGGTGTCCCAGATAGTCTGTCCATACTGACATGTCTGGACTCCTCAGCAGCCGCGTCCTCCGCAGAGCTGCGGCTACTTCCTCCTTTGCTTCCTCCTTTATCTCCTCGGTCTCGGCGACGTGTTGTAAACCATCGGCCCATCATGTATGTTCAAGCTGTAGGCGATACCGATTCGTTTGAACTTATTATCGGCTTTACCGATTAATCACAAAAACCGCCTTCTTCTCGCTTCTTTCACCAAGGGTCTGTCCTTCCGGTGTCTCCGGTGGCCGCACGGCGGGGCTGCAGGTGGGCGCTGCCTCTCAACCCGTCAGCACATGGACCTCCAGCTGAGACAGATCCAGGTCAACAGCATTTTGCAAGCACATGAGCAGGTAATGCGTGTGTCATCCAAATGAATATTATAATGCATGCATGCATGCATTTCCATGAACTAACCGCAGACACAACCGTGCAGTAAAAAACTGAAGACTCTTGGTGTTATGCGATTTAAGTATTTCAAATGTGTGTGTGTGTGTGTGTGTGTGTGTTTCAGGCTGTGAGCATCCCCGGGTTTGATGGCAGAGGTCTTAGTGCTGTGAGGAAGTTTGAGAGCAACCAGCTTGCTGCCAACACGCCTACCGAGGACCGCCACAGTGCTGCCACCTGCCTACAGGCATGCATGCTCAGTACATCTGCACAGCTGTTCTGTACATATTCTATACAGCGATGGATTCACTTATTCTTTGTGTGTGTGTGTGTGTGTGTGTGTGTCCGTATTATTTTACATGTGTAGACTAAAGGCACGCTCTTTGGTGTGTTTGACGGGCATGGGGGCTGGGCCTGTGCCCAGGCGGTCAGTGAGCGCCTGCTGTCCTATGTTGCCATAGCGATGATGTCTCGACAGAGTCTGGAGGAGCTGGAGTGGTGTCTGGAGCAGGGCCGCTCGGTACCTCCGGTCCTGCAGTGGTACAAACACCGTGGGGATGTGAGCTACCAGGAGTCTGCCTCCTTCTACAGAGACCAGCTCCGAGTGTTTTGGCAGGAACTGCTCGACCACGAGGAGCACAGTGATGGCATGAGGTGTGCGCTGACCTCATCTTCCTTTTTATTGCTCATTACTGATTCAGTTAATCTCAGCTGTTGGTACAAATGGTAATTCATTATTTATTTCATGATTAAGTACATGATGATTGGTTGTGATTGATGACATTGAACTACACTCTCTATTGCAAAGTTAGTCTGTAGCTATTGCACAGGGAATAACCTTTGGACATCCATTGTAAAATAGATACTATTGACATTGTTGGAATGTCATAATGAATATCATTCTGTTTTTAGTCCAGCAGAAGCTATGGAGCATGCCTTTAAACGACTAGACACAGACATCTCTTTGGAGGCTCAAATGCCTCTTTCCTCAGACCTGCTGAAAAGTACAGCCATACAGGTAATAGGTAGGGGGTTACAGGTTATGCCAGGATAAGACTATACAACATTTGTGTCTTTCACGATGGTCACCATGTCAAATTAGGCAATCATTGCATCCAAAAATCTTGTCGTGACTTGTGCTGAAGTCAGGGCACGCTATACATTTGACAGCAATGCATTCGGTTTCCACAACCTAGTGTCAAGTTCACCTGGGCTCAGGGAGGGGTCAATATTTAACTCATCAATGTCAGTGTTGTCAGACAATACAACAACGGTAAAAAAAATCAAACACGCTAGCTTCCCAACGTTCATAATCGCCCGTAATGCTTAAGGATTGTCTGCAATGGCAAAATCGTGTTGAAATTGGGCTGAATTTGTGTCGTCTGATCCCGGCATTAGAGGAAATTTGCCAACAACATAAAAAGTCAACAATGTGAAATCAGAGCTCTAATGCATCACACGTTCACAATAACCCATCACTGCAGGTGGCGTTCACGGGATGCACTGCCTGCGTGGCCCACGTGGGCTCGGAGGGGATCCACGTAGCCAACGCTGGCGACTGCAGGGCAGTGTTGGGGGTGCAGGAGGAGGACGGCTCCTGGACCGCAGTGCCCCTCTCCCGGGACCACAACTCCCAAAATCGGTCTGAGCTGCAGCGCGTCAGGTCCAGTCACCCACGCTCGGAGAGTGACACGGTGGTCTCGGAAGACCGACTGCTGGGGGTAAGGGTCATACTGTGTATATACAGTAGCTGAGATGTATACAAATGATTAATACCAATAATAACAGTATAATTCTACTTCATGCTGATGGACTTAAACAAACCAACTGACTGCTATCCATTCCATTAAAATATGTGGTTATCTGATGTTGTCCCTTTTGTGTGCGCATGCAATATATATATATGTGTGTATGTATGTATATGTGTGTGTGTATATCGGGGGTCGCGTTAACCAAATATTTTCCGTCATTGACCGTTTTTTTTTAAACGGTGACGGAAAAATCTGAGGGCCGTCCGTCATTTTGACAGATTGCATTTCACACCTCTGACCACTTGGTGGCGATGAGCATATTAATTGGCTCTTGTAGAAGAAGAAAGAAACAACAAACCCACTTGAAACATTTGATTACACGCAAGCGGGCACGCGAGGAACCTAGAAGCTAGGGTTGGGCCCTTAAATTGGCAGTTGCCGATGTTCACAGTAAAACATTGTGATGGACGATGATGTTGTCAGGGGGGGGGGGGGGGGGGGGGGCGAGGCCGTTAATAGGCGGCCCACAAAGCGGGCCGCGTATTAACGGCATGGACCAACACTTTTAATAATCGTATTTACCGTATAGCTGCGCATAACTTTATTTAAATGTGCGACTATCGTCTTAAAAAATACAAAAGTGTTTTTTAAAGTTAGAAAGATATTAGATATTCAACCGATACTCACACTCCGAATTACAGCGATCAGACACGGGGAACTAAAGCCGTGATCACCGGTATGAGTCCCGCGTGTCTAGCGGTGTCTACCTGCCTAGGTGTCTACCTGCCCAGGTGTATTGGTCAGTATGCCTGCAGCGATGAGTTAAATCAGGGCTTATATATATATATATATATATATATATATATATATATATATATATATATATATATATACACTCACCGGCCACTTTATTAGGTACACCTTGCTAGTACCGGGTTGGACCCCCTTTTGCCTTCAGAACTGCCTTAATCCTTCGTGGCACAGATTCAACAAGGTACTGGAAACATTCCTCAGAGAGTTTGGTCCATATTGACATGATAGCATCACGCAGTTGCTGCAGATTTGTCGGCTGCACATCCATGATGCGAATCTCCCGTTCCACCACATCCGAAAGGTGCTCTATTGGATTGAGATCTGGTGACTGTGGAGGCCATTTGAGTACAGTGAACTCATTGTCATGTTCAAGAAACCAGTCTGAGATGATTCGCGCTTTATGACATGGCGCGTTATCCTGCTGGAAGTAGCCATCAGAAGATGGGTACACTGTGGTCATAAAGGGATGGACATGGTCAGCAACAATACTCAGGTAGTCTGTGGCTTTGACACGATGCTCAATTGGTACTAATAAGCCCAAAGTGTGCCAGGAAAATATCCCCCACACCATTACACCACCACCACCAGCCTGAACCGTTGATACAAGGCAGGATGGATCCGTGCTTTCATGTTGTTGACGCCAAATTCTGACCCTACCATCCGAATGTCGCAGCAGAAATCGAGACTCATCAGACCAGGCAACGTTTTTCCAATCTTCGATTGTCCAATTTTGGTGAGCCTGTGCGAATTGTAGCCTCAGTTTCCTGTTCTTAGCTGACAGGAGTGGCACCCGGTGTGGTCTTCTGCTGCTGTAGCCCATCCGCCTCAAGGTTCGACGTGTTGTGCGTTCAGAGATGCTCTTCTGCATACCTCTGTTGTAACGAGTGGTTATTTGAGTTACAGTTGCCTTTCTATCAGCTCGAACCAGTCTGGCCATTCTCCTCTGACCTCTAGCATCAACAAGGCATTTGCGCCCACAGAACTGCCGCTCACAGGATATTTTCTCTTTTTCGGACCATTCCCTGTAAACCCTAGAGATGGTTGTGCGTGAAAATCCCAGTAGATCAGCAGTCTCTGAAATACTCAGACCAGCCCGTCTGGCACCAACAACCATGCCACGTTCAAAGTCACTTAAATCACCTTTCTTCCCCATTCTGATGCTCGGTTTGAACTGCAGCAGATCGTCCTGACCATGTCTACATGCCTAAATGCATTGAGTTGCTGCCATGTGATTGGCTGATTAGAAATTTGCGTTAACGAGCAGTTGGACAGGTGTACCTAATAAAGTGGCCGGTGAGTGTATATATTGGTGCTGTATAGTACTGTAGGCTTTTGCTGCTGTACACAGCTGAAGTTGCTGTGTTTTGTTTGATTCTTGTTGGGATGTAATAGGTTTTGATGCCCCTGCGTGCTTTCGGCGATGTGAGCTTCAAGTGGAGTCGAGAGTTGCAGAGCAGTGTTCTACAGAGTCTGGAGTCGGGTGTGGACCTGGACTCTCTTAACATGTACCAGTACACACCGCCCAACTATTTGACTCCACCCTACCTGGATGCTGCTCCTGAAGTTTTGTACCACAAGCTCAGACCCCAGGACCGCTTCCTCATCCTAGGCTCTGATGGCCTGTGGGATGAAATGGGAAGCGAGCAGGCTGTACACCTGGTTGGAGAACATCTCAGTGGGATCCACCTGCAGGTATTTGGCCGTTGTAAGGCCCTTGCTTGGTTTATCACTATTTAGTCTTTTTTTTCACCCCCCCTCACTATCAGTGTTCTCGCCAACGCATTTTTCCATTTAGAGGCGGGCGATATTGCTGTTGAGGCTTTCACTGTCTGCACTCGCTCCAATCAGATTTGGGGGGGTGTAGTCAGAACATTTGGTTGACGTTACCTGGTAACCCAAAACGGCCAATAACGGGTAACTCATGCATCAGTAATCTATAGAGGGCAATTTGAGTCCATATTTACATGTTATCCTACGTTTTAAAAACTATGCATTTAAGTCAGGATGTGGACCAGTATCAATCCCATAGCACTACTATGTAACCCACTACATCACTTGTCATCTAAGTTGTTTCAGGGTTTGATTTTCTGTCAAATATTTTTCTTCCATTTTGATACTTTCAACTACTTTTTGCCCTCTATTATCCCCGCAGGCACCAGTGTCTGACAAACATCTCAACTTGGGTCAGATGCAGGAGCTCTTGCAGAAGCGTCGTGCTCGTGCCACCCGTCCGTTGGACCTCAATGCCACCACACACCTGATAAGGCATGCTCTAGGCACCAGCGACAGCGGAGAGCTGTGCCACGAGAGACTGGCGGCCATGCTGGCCCTGCCGGAGGAGCTAGCCAGAATGTACAGAGACGACATCACCGCCACCGTGGTGTATCTCAACTCAGGTCTGGCCAAACCCCAGCACAGCTAGCAGAGACCTGGTACATAAACCTGGCCAAGGACCTCTTCCTCTGGAGAAGGTGTGTGTGTGTGTGTGTGTGTGTGTGTGTGTGTGTGTGTGTGTGTGTGTGTGTGTGTGTGTGTGTGTGTGTGTGTGTGTGTGTGTGTGTGTGTGTGTGTGTGTGTGTGTGTGTGTGTGTGTGTGTGTGTGTGTGTGTACACACATCTCACATAGCTCTAATGGTTACCATTGTAACAGATTTTACATGTAATATGCATGTCATCCAAACTAAATTAATTTAACGTGTTATGCCAACATTTGTGAGGCACCACACGCCACTGGCTTTTAATTGGAAGTGACCAATCTGTGGCACAAAGGACCATGGGACGGCTTGCGGCAAAAGGGGCAGCAACAAAAGTTCGGTTCACTTTATGCAAATACATGCGGCAACTCGTGCCCACCATGTGATTGGACAATCTGTTTTGTTTTTATTTAACTTTCATGCAAGGTCAAATTTGATCTCTTACTTTTGTTGATATGAGAGAGATGTTTGAATCAAATAAAGCATTATAAATCATAGTGTCGAAGATTTAATGTATCCCAGAAATTGAGCATACCGTTAGTTCAGGCAGGCCACGAAATCAGGCTCAGCTCAGTACAGATATCACAGTAGTCATAATCATAGTCATAGTTGCCGCTTTAGGTTTACGTTGCGTATGCAGAAGCGCTTCAAATATGTAGTATTATCATAGACATACATCAGCTGATTCCCCTAGCTTCCTATTGGATACCATACACAGTCAGCTGACAGCTCAGCTGACTCCCCCTCAAACACCCATTGGCAACATCATTTTTGGCGCCTTATTTAAGCTGCTTCAGTCACCGCAGCACGTTTCGACGGCATCACATTCCCGCGGAGAACGCTGGGAAGTGCAGTTCCAATCTCCACAGGGGTTCCATTCTTTCCTCCGGCCGCTGCAGTTTCCCCACATCTCAGAAGCCAAATCCTTGCAGGTAACGACGTCAACTTAATAAAAATCCTGCTCTGCTCTGAGATTAGCGATAGACGTATTGTGGACTGCGGAGATGTCAGTGATACTGAAAGAGTGTGACCCCAGACTGTCTAAAACATTAACTCTGGCTGAATTTAATGTGGCTTTTGGAGTATATAGAGACATTATATGCGAAGTGTATCCTTCCTGGAGAGCCGAACTGGATACATACCTAGCCATCATTTCGGATCTGGCTTTGTCTTATGGAGGAACACTTTTTTTCGAATACCACAAATCATTTTCTGCTAAAGCTTCCATGTTCATACAAAGATTCAACCAAAGACTAGACTGGTCAGTAGTCGACCTGGCTCTTATTAGCAAGCATTTCACAGGCCACCAAGCTCTGTCCTGCTCAATTTGCGGCTCCTTCTCTCACTCGCACAAACTGTGCCCTAGATCTGTGGCTGTAGGCCAACCACCCAAGCCCTTTCCAAACGAAGAAACCAAGTTATTGCGGAGACGGGCATCCCAAGTCAGTGTGCCTGAGACGAGGCCGCCCCCCAAAAAGGGGCTTGAGAAAATAAAGCCTTCGACACCAATCGACGTCCCTGAATTGGGGAAGGCGCTGTTTTGTGAATTCTTTGATCACCGGACTGGTTCAAGGGTTCTTAGCTCGGCTGACTTGGTTGCCAAAAATGTCATTTCTTTGTCATTTTATACCTACAATCTGCTTTAAAAGAACCTGAGGTAGTCAATACGCTGGAGGAAGAGATTACACAAGGGTTCATGATTGGTCCATTTGATAAATCACCTTTTTCAACAACCCGCATTAACCCTATAGGTATAGCTACCAGGAAATATTCAGGAAAAAAGCGCTTAATCATTGATCTATCTGCTCCTCACAACGACGAAACGAAAAGCATTAATAGTTTAATTCCTCTGGCACCCTTCTCCTTATTCTACGCTACCACAGATGATGCCATCAAGTTAATTCAAAAAGCAGGTAGAGGCGCATGGCTAGCCAAGGCAGATATCACAGACGCATTTAAAGTCATGCCATTACACCCTTCACAGTGGCATCTGTTCGGGGTCAAATGGAGAGAGAAAATATACTTCTCAGTCAGGCTCACCTTTGGTTGTCGCAGCAGCCCTAAAATATTCGACACCTTGTCAAAGGCTCTTTGCTGGATCCTTTTAAACAACTGCAAACTGCCTTTCGTGCTTCATCTCTTAGATGACTTTCTGTTAGTCGACTATCCAAATTCAAAACCAGACCAATGCATTTCTGCTCTAAAACATACCTTTAAAACATTAGGGGTTCCACTATCTGAGGAGAAAACATCTGGCCCATGTAAAGCCATAGAGTTTCTAGGCATCACTCTAGATAGCGTCCTGATGCAAGCCTCCCTGCCTCTCAAAAAATTAAATCGCATCAGAGAGGTAATGAAAAAAGCACAGGAAGCAGTAGCATTTTCCAAAAGAGAACTGCTCTCCTTGCTCGGACATCTTAATTTTGCCATGCGCGTTATTCCCCAGGGACGTTCCTTTATATCTAGGCTTCTGGACCTCTCTAAATCCGTAGAGAAACTCCACGACATAGTATCCTTAGATGAGGCCTGCAGATCCAAGCTCCAGTTCTGGTCTCTTCTGTGCGATAAATGGAATGGCATCTCCTTCTTTTATAATGAGCAGCTAGAACCATCAAATGCCATGAAATTATATACAGACGCTGCCCCTTCCGTTGGTTTTGGTGGGTATTTTAACAATCAGTGGTTCGCAGACACATGGCCAAAACAATTGTTGTCCTTGCCAGCTAATGCCTCTTCTACTGCTTTAATGGAAATGTACCCAATTGTTGTTTCATGTCTTCTGTGGGGAAAAAACTGGTCAAGGAAACTAATCTTTTTTTTTTGTGACAATGAGGCAACAGTTAACATAATTAACAAAGGGCGTTCTTCTGTTCCTTTTATTAATAGATTTGTAAGGCGCCTCACTTGGTTATCCGTGTTGGGTAATTTCATTATTAGAGCAGCTCACATTCCAGGATTGGATAACAAAATTGCTGATTCCTTGTCCCGGTTTGAATTACAGAAATTTCGCCAGCTGTGCCCGGAGGCAGTGTCATCCAGCCTGCCTTGCCCCCCCCTTCTCCCAAACAGCGTTAGATTAAACACAACCATGCAATCATACATGCTGTCTGCTGCTCACTATATGCGATCAGGCTTAGCTAAATCTACTTTAAAGATGTACGACTCATGGTCTTATTTCACCTCCTTTTGTGCCACCTTCTCTGCCGAAGTTCTGCCCGTCAATATTTCCATCGTATGTGCCTTTTTAGTTCATTGTTTTGAATCCCGGAAAATGCAGCCATCTTCCATTAAAGGCCTAGTCGCAGGTATTCAGTTCCATCTGCGCTGCCTGGATCCATCCACCATCAGCCTGCTCGGGAACCCATCTGTCCATCTTCTGCTTAATGGCCTTAAGAAAGAGAAACCTCAAGGCAATGATATTTGTCTTCCCTTCACTCTTACACTCCTGAAAAAACTAATCACATACTTAAGGGGCGGGTGCTTTGGTCAATATACAGATTTATTATTGGAAACTGTCTTTCTCACCGCTTTCTATGGATTTCTCAGAGGTGGCGAATTTACTACACGCACAGGATCTTTTGATCCTTCGCATGACCTCACTATTGCTGACGTATCAATTAATCCTCACCACTTATTACTCAAGCATTCAAAGACTGATAGGGATAGGAAAGGATCCTCAGTCATCATTTCCGAATCTAATTCTGCTTTTTGTCCCGTCTTCCATGACTCGATACATGAAAAGTCGTCCCCGAGCCAGCAACCAGGAGCCTCTCTTTGCCTCGGAGGAAGGACATTCCATGTCCCGAGCTTGGTTTGCCTCACGTCTTCGCATACTCTGCCAAACCTGCGGGCTTCCTCCAGAGCGCTACACTCCTCATTCATTCCGGATAGGAGCGGCAACAACTGCAGCATCAGTAGCTCCCGTCTCAACTCTTAAGGCTATGGGCAGATGGTCATCATCGGCTTACGAACGATACCTCCGGCCTGAGGCGCAAGCAATTCTCGATGCTCAAAAAGCAATGAGTGCCCTGTAACTGCTGGCTAAATTCAATAAATGTACACAAAATTCCGGGGGCCTTTCTAGTTATACTAGCATGTACTTCAACTAGTGTCTGCTTAGAGGTATCAGTTATTATGCTGCTGGCTCCTCTTTCCGGCACTTCCATGTAGCTCATGGAAGGGAGGTTGCCTGGTGTGGTTCTTTGGGGGTGTGCTGCCGCTCTCCTTGTCTTAAACCTTTCCATGTAGGCACATGGAAGGGCAGGGAGGAGTGCTCTCCCTGCCTTAAGGCTTTCCACGTAGGCACGTGGAAGGGCAAGGAGGTCCCAGAACAGAGCCACACCGCCAAATGTAAGAACAAAATAATTTAAATATACTTCTAGCATAACTCCTCAGGGTTCTTTAATTAATCTCAGCCAAGTTACTTAAACTAGAGTCTGCATAAATGATCGGCTATGTCCGTTATTTATTCTTAATAAATACATAATAATAATACTAATACTAATACTAATAATAATAATAATAATTAATAATAATATGTCTGCGCTGCTGGCTCCTCTTAACGGCACTTCCATGTAGCACATGGAAGGGAGGTTGCCTGGTATGGTTCTTGGGGGTCTCTGCTGCCGCTCTCCTTGTCTTAAACCTTTCCATGTAGGCACATGGAAGGGCAGGGAGGAGTGCCTTAAGGCTTTCCACGTAGGCATGTGGAAGGAGGTCCCAGAACAGAGCCATACCGCCAAATGTAATATTCTGCAAATGTAATATGCTGCAAATGTAATATTCTGCTTTAGAATAAAAGATTATTTTGACAAAAGTGGTCCTGACTGAACTAATGTAGGTATTGTGTGAAAATACATAAATAAACATGTATTAAAAGTGAGCAAATGTTTACATTTAATTAATTGGTTAGCAGAACAAAACAAAAGGTTTTGTTCTGCGACAACAAAAGGTAGTTAGGTTTTGTTGTTGTGATGTTTAGAAGTGTATTATTGTTATATTATATTAGGCTTGTCGCAGTGGGCTTGCGTGCGTGTGTTTTTGAATATAATATAGGCCTAATACTGTGGTTTAGTTTCCTCTGTGTGATGCTCAAAAACATGTTACTAAAATCAAGCTGTAGTTCAGTAGTTGCACCGTGTCTTATTTATTAAATATATGCAGTGTAACAAAATAATACCGAACATGAAAACAGAAGGTAATTCAGGGGTTCATGTATCAAGCATGTCAGGGTAGGACTGCTGATCTACAATCTGATCATTACTTATAATGAAAGGTAAATGATTGACTTGTATTTCTACATCAAATCTGTGGTTTCTTCATGGATTAATGTGTTTCAGTAGAATTTAAACAGGTCCCATGTTATGAACATAGTGTGTGATTATGGGTGGGAATAGTGCGTGTTGGTGGGGTGAGGGCCCTGTTTCTTCTGCTTGAGCCCCTGCCCCTCAAAATGTCTGTGCACAGCCCTGGTTATTACCTACAGCTTGAGAGCAGACACTGAGTAAGCTCTAAAGGCATCTCAATGCTAGCAGATAAGAGTTGGGTCAAAACCATGCTGTTTGGTAATAACCTTCATGTACACAGTAGAGTGGCGTTCACATAGGAATACATGACACAACTCCCAGCAATTGCCCCCTTTTATTCTAAAAGAATCACTAAGAGGACAGAGTTGGTGCCATATTATGACCCACCATAATTCTGGGTGAGTCGAAAATAACAACAAATCATAGCCTAAATAAATGGTAATAGTTTGGCCTGTGCCTCAAGCAATATACCTACAGCGACCTCTTTGTAAACAACAAAATCACAATAGCAGTGGACTAGCAGTGGAATCTTAGGCCATGAGCGGTTATTATCATATTAAATATAGTCTATGCAGCATAATCTATTAAAGCACCAAAAGATAAACATCTCACACAAACACAAACACACAATTCTTGGTCTAAGTACTAAGTACCATGTTGGGCCTCCTTGCCGGTGGGACCAAGTGGTGCAATTGGCAGGATCCTGTTGAGATAATTTTGAGTCCATGACAAAGGCCCCATCATTAGCAAAGAGAACTGCCATTGTTTTGGCAACTAGTGTTTTTAGGAGCAGGACAATGCAACATGATAGAAGCATAAGCGACATAGAATCATAGAATCTGCCCCCTTTTCAGGCCCCTCGGCTGCTGGTATTCAATGGTAGGGGCACATATTATCTTTGTCTGTTGAGCACCTCAGGTTAGGGGCATGCAGTTGAGGCAATGTTCTCATTTGCCAGGTTGTCTTCTTCTCTCCTGGGTCACTTCCTGGATAATTTCCACAATGAGGGAGCATCTGATCTGGGGTTGGGGCCCTCAGTTTCCTTCGGTTAGAGCCTCTGGTCAGCCCATGGTTGGCTGTCTGTGGGGGGCCTTTATGCCGGCTGGCATGTACCCATTGTAGTTGGTCTGTTGTGAGGACCACAATCCTGGTTACTGTGATGACCTCAGCAGGCTTTCCGTATCGGGTGTCCCCGACCTTCCCTGGGTTGAGTGATTTGATTAGGACTTGGTCTCCGGGTAGGAATGGGTGTGTGGGTTGATTTGAGGGCATAGGAAGGGAGAGAGATACATCACCATAGATGCCATTCAATATCCTTATACGTGCATCGGAGTAATCACACAAAACAGTGTCCATATCTCAGAGAAGACATGAACACCCACACCCCACAACCAAGGTTTTGGAAATGGTCATAATCATTTAGTTGTAGCATTTGGAGTCATTCTGATTTCTGCAACATGTCTGTCTATGAGTCTAAACTTGCTTTAGTTACCTTATCTTTGATTGTTCTATTCATATTCCACTATGCCTGATGATTGTGGATAAGGTATGTGAGATTTCCAATCTATGCTTGTGTGTCTGTGTGATTTTAGAGGTACGTCTTTGTCACTCTTATACTAGTAGGAATACCATATCTCTGTTATTATTTCTTTACCTAGTATTTTTACCACTGTTTGTGCATTTTCCTTTGCACGTGAAAAACGCAACCCACTTAGGGAATTGATCCACAATGACAAGCATGTACATTTTAGGGCCTCTATGAGGCATGTGCGTAAAATCTATTGTAATGATTGAAATGGTGCTGATGGTATCATGGACTTGGCCAAGGCTCCAGGTTTTTCCCCTTTTCCTTGAGTTTCTCCTGTTTTCCCTTTCCCTGTGTCTCTAGTGTCTGTGGGCGTGGCAATCCACTCTACTCCTCCTGATTGTTTCAGCCAGCTCACCTGCTCCTCATCATCTCATCAGCCTGCAGTATTTAAAGCCCGGCTCCCCAGTTACTCGTCGCCAGATCGTCTACTTGTGTGGTACAGATGTTAAGGCCGCCTTGTGTTTTTGCGCTAGCTCTTAGCGCCCTTGTGTTTTTTACCTTTGCTAACTGGAATCTCCTGAGCTCCAGGTCCAGACTTTACCCTGCCTACCTGCCTGCTGCTAAAACATCTCACGGCCTTGCTTCACCTGCCATCGGCTCAGACCCTCATCACCTGCCTGCCTCTCACTCATCCCTCAGTCCTCACCTCTGCCCCCACAGAACCATTACCTTCACAATAAATCCTGTTCAACTTCATCACTGAGTCTGTGTTCTGCTTCTGGGTCCAAAACAGTTACTGGTCACAAAAGATGGAGCTTACATTTATTCTCGCATACGTCAGACAAGATCTATGAATCAATTTCAGTGTTTGTTGTACTCCAAGAATACAAAATCTCGCCATATTGTCTCTTACGACCCCCTTTTTGGATGACATGAGACATACCATGAAAATGTGCCAAAATGTCCTCTGTGTATTTTGGACCAATGTACTGTCAGGAACAAAGATAATAAACAGTCTTTGACACTTTCCAAGTCAACGACACTTGATGCTTGATGTGATGCAGTGGACTGGTTCGCTCTGGGCATGGTGTCACTGGTTGCTTGGTGTAATGCAGTGGACTGGTTTGCTGTGTCACTGGTTGCTTGGTGTGATGCAGTGGACTGGTTCACTCTGTTCATTGTGTCACTGGACGCTTGGTGTGATGCAGTAGACTGGTTCGCTGTGTCACTGGTCGCTTGGTGTAATGCAGTGGACTGGTTCGCTCTGTTCCTTGTGTCACTGGACGCTTGGTGTGATGCAGTGGACTGGTTCGCTCTGGTCCTCCTTGTGAAAGGATAACTAGAAACCTGCTGTGTTGATGCAGTTTGGTTTCCCCTAGCCCTTGTAGTCCTACAGTCACTGGTCTGATTGGCATTGTGTTAATTCTGTGGTCAATGGATGTTGATGTAGTGTTAACCTTCACACAACTGTCCTCTGAATCTGAGCTAAAACAACACAAACAAACAAAAAAGAGTATAATTAAATTGAAAAAAACAACAAAAAACCCATGCAATTTCAAAAAATGAAGGGGTTAACTGAGCTCATTACCAAACTATTAAAACTTTATGCTCCAAACCAAGTTTAAAGTACAGCTTCAAATCTTTAAATAGCTTACCAGAACTGGAAGAATGTTTGATGGCCTTATGTACACCGCCAATCATAAAGCCATTCGGTTCCTGGCACCACACAACTTTGGCCAACTTGTTTCCTCAAAAGTTCAACACTGAAAATAAAATAAAAACAAGGAAAAATAAAATGTATTTTCCAAAACAACTCTGTAGCAATCAACCCATGAACTATACAGTTACATGCATAGCCAGAATATTCAAAAAATGAGAGAGACAGAGTCAGGGCCAAGACATAAAAAAAATAATCCACAAAGAATCCACTTCGAGACCACTTACCATTTTTGTGTGATACTAGATACACAGTATAACTTGAATTTTAAGACTTCATTTTGCACTATTATTCATAATGATCAAGTGTAGTGTAACAACACTGTAGGATCAAATTAGGCAATAATATATTCATACCAAAAAACAAATTGTTATGCGGTTATGCGGTCACAGGTGTGGCGGCTTCAAGCCAATCAGAATCAAGGACTGGATCTATCCGTCATGAATTATCTATATGCTGCTGGATGTGAATGACAACCCTCCTGTGATCAAACAGAGAGAAGCCAGTCTCTGCAACATGGACCCCTATCCGGCCATGTTGGATATTGTGGACCTGGCCACACTGGGCCGCTCCATGTTGAGCTTCAAGGAGATCACAGAATCAACTGGACCATCTGCATCAACTCCACAGGTTACCCCATAGCAGCACATACCTCACTTCCTGCCAACAGATATTAGAAAGCCCTATATGACATAAGAATAATATAACAGCTTACTTACTATTGATATAGGACCACTCTCAGGACAAGGATTTAGATCAAAACAGAAAAATAATGACTTATACAGTGAAGAGAAAAACATAGATTTAATAAATACCCCAAAACAATGTACATATTAATTCAAGCCACCCACCAGAGAATGAATGTTTTTATTTAGCATTCAAAAACAGAATCGACCCAAATCTCTCTCTCTCTCTCTCTCTCTCTCTCTTGCAGGTGGCGTACAGTGTACGTGGGTCAGGGTGTTTGACTCCCACCTGGAAGTTTCTGGGTTCAAACCCCAATGTCCACAGCTGAGCAAGACGCCTAATCCCTACCTGTTCCTTAATGCCATGTCTGAATTCGCTGTAAGGCGCTTTGGATAAAAGCATCTGCTAAATGAATTAGTAATAGTAGATAGTTTTAGGGCTTGCTTGCTTAGGGCTTGCTTTGGCCTTATTGATCTCTGTTTGAAGATAAATCAAATGTTTGTGTGTATTACTGCTGCTGTTGGTGCTCCTGTTTTGAGGAAGTGCAGTACTAACAAAGAGGTCCTTCTCCTTGGTCTATGGCTATCTACTTTATTGTATGCGTCTTAAAGCGCTTCAAGAGTCCCACATTACCCAACACCCAAAAACAAAACATCAACCCAGTGGGAATATGAAAAAGATCCCTCCACCCAGCAATGAGTGCAAGTTAGAATTGGTCAAATTTGGACTTTGTACTGGATGTTGGACTTTGTACTGCAATGTTATTGTATTGTTTTATTACTTCAGAGCCATTGATATGCTATAATAATGTTTCCTCCATCCAGAACCTGCAGTCTACAGACAACGACCGCATGGCCCCTCCCTACGACTACCTGCTAGTATTCGACTACCCTCGACTACCCTCTACCCAAGCTCCCTCTGCTCTCTCAGTTCCTCCAGCTCAGAGGAAGAGCAGGAGGACCAGAAGCTGCACCAATCGGGGCCCCCCCCCTCTACGGGGCCGGAGGTGGACGACACAGACACAGTGCCGGTGGAAAATGAATGTGTGTAAGTGTTGTTCACACACTTAGGACTGGCCCAACAGAGGCTAACGTGTTTAAAGTCAGGATACAAGTTTGGTCACATCACAATTGATAATCAACAGATAAATTCAGGTCAGCACCGTAAAGCTACCCCAGTCACGTTGGCATAAAGCACAGTATTGTCTGCATACCGGTATACAGATACTGATTTTCTTTCTCTAGCCATACTAGGGGCCTGTCTCAAAGTGTGATCTGCCTGTTTTATTATCTAAGGGCTATGGCTAGTCAGATGTTCATTTTCATGCATTTATGTAAAATGATTTCATGTTGATTTGATGATATAATCGTGTATTACTTATCAATACAATTTATCTTATTAAAATACTTTAAATTATGTTATATTGTGTCTTTTTTTTTTTTCCGGACCACTTTGTTTGTTTTGTTTGAATGTTCTCAATATCTAACCTCTCATTTATTACTGTATTATTGTCTGAACCTTTTACCTTTCTAACTCTTTGTTATTCTAATGAAGGCGGTTTCAGCCTGGGCCGAGCATGAGATAATGAACATAGTCATGATGAATAACCATTAACTAGCAACCTTTGGTTTGAAAGTGAGGGAGTGATTGAGTTATGCAGAGAGAGAAAGAGTAGGGTAAAGGTTGACATTTTCTTCTGTGATGGGCGGAAGTGAAATAAAGTGAAACTAGCTGTATAATGTCATGACAAGCATAGCTGAGCAGCTTACAAGGTCTTTGTCAAATACAAACAAAGCAGCATGGATTGAATAGTCTCTGAAGTGGACATGTGTACAATATGGATCATGTGAACTTTCAGCGCTCTCTTTATCTCAAGGTTTTGTGGCTGTGAGGAATACGCGGAGGGAACTGAAGAAGTGAGTAAACTGCAGGATCAAACCATTCTATCCTATGAACTACAGCACCATAAAAACGCCATTATATTGGTTTAAAATATGAAAGCCTCTGGATAAAAGTGATCCAGCGCAACGAGGAAGGTAAGATCCAACATTGTACTACAGTGTAAATTAATGTTAATGTGTGGGCATGCAGACAAATATTTGTCTTTTTTAATTACATTTTTTAAATGATCCTTATTATAAAGGATGACTCAGAACATGTTCCAGGAAGGCTTGTACCAGGTGTACCGCAGAGAGACGCAGAATGACCTGCCACCTCCCGTAACAACCAATCAGGGAGATCTCAGAGATGCCAGAATGCAGCGCTGGTTCGGGACGGTGGTTGGCAGCAGGGTGTTAGTCACCGGGGTACAGTCCTACTTTTCATGAATCTAAAAAACAGAAAATGGACGCTAGTCTTGGCCTATTTGAAAACATTGTGTCCCACTCTTTCTCCCATCTAGGCGACGCAGGTTCTTGCTGCCCTCGCCTGCATATTGTCCACAGTTACCTATTCCTGTGTGAGCTTTAAGTGTTCCATGGCTATGACGATGCCTGTCTGGTCTAGCCAATTTGTAAGTTCATTTATAACACACCCCCCCGGGTGTGTTTTTGTTGAAAGGGGATTTGAGCAGAGAGACCCTACCTACTGCCTACTGCTTACTTACTGTTGCGCTGATTTTGAAAGTATGCAATCACAAAAAATTAGAAACAGATCATGCTTTGTTGGATCCATGCAAAATATATAGGTAAAAGGTCAATTCCAGTTGTCATGAACAAAACGTTTCTTGTGTTCTTGTGAATAGATTTAAAAATATAGATTATTATATAATAATATAATATATATTATATAATATTGTTACATACCATGTTTGTCTGTTTCAGTATGTGGCCACAGGGATTTTGGCCCTGTTTACCACCAAGAAACCAACAAAAATGCGGGTAAAGCATTTAAATCTGTGCTCTCTGCTCTATTATTAAATTATATTGTGTATATATATATATATATGTATTATATATAATCTATCTGTCTGTCTGCCTGTCTGCCTGTCTGTCTGTCTATCTATCTATGATTATTGTGGGCAGGTTGCCACACTGATGGTCCTCAACCTCTTCAGTTTTTTGCTGGGATTCAGTGCTCTGCTGTCCTTCACTGTGAATTCTGTACATGAACAAGCTCTCAGTACAACCCAGCAGGTAACGCACATGCTGCCATGCCTTGCTCATTATCTACAGTGCCAACGTCTCAAAGGGCTGGAAGAAAATTCATCACATCTCCTTAACATCTACTAACTACATTGGTATTCTGCAGAGTCATTACATTGCATGATTTAAGGTGGCATTTTGATTTTCAGAGATAATTAGTTAAAATATATTTGATGATCTAAGCATAACGCTCGACTCTGTTGCTCTGCCTCCTGCCAGCGTATTGGATCACATGTGGCCAAAGGCAGCTCTATAACCTTTACTGTGCTGTGTTTGCTGGCATCCCTCTACACCCTGTTCCTGTCCTGGAGGGGCATACGTCGCTACAGCACCCCCAACTCTCAGACCTACAGCCCAGTAGCACAGGTCAGTACACCCCTAAACAACAACTCTTGATCTACAGCCCAGTATCACAGGTCGGTACACCCCCTAATCACAAGTCAGACATGGTGATTTATAAGATGTATTTATCCCCCTGCTTTTTCCAGTGGGCGCTGCTCGTGTGGCGACCGGCTGGTTTTTGGAATTGTCAAAGTTGAACTTACACTCTCAAATGTGTTGACAACAGAAATGTGTGTGATGTAAATGTTGCGTGTTGAATATTGATTGTGTCTTGTTTTCCACAGCATCTTGAAAACGGCACATCTCCGCTTTTGGAGCAAGAGGAACTCAACCTTTAAATCCAGCCCTTGAAGAGGATTCGGCGACCTCTTACTGCATGTGGTGGTGCAGACAGGGGCTTGCTTGTGCTACTGGCCAGGGCTTGGTGGTGAGATGAAGATGCATTTGGTTTAGGGAAACAAGCTGAATAAAACAAGTTAGATACATGTGTACATATCAGAGAAAAGTGGGCAAACAATAAACTGTGTGTAATATTTGGTGACAAACTATAATAAATGTAAAAATATGATTTTGAATGAATGATTTACTAATTTGAACACACTTTGTAAAGAGTAACACTAGAGGGCAGTCATCATCTGCTTAGTGACTCCTATTACATGGCACACATTTAGGTCAAATACTTGCAATCTAAAAGGTCCTCCAGAGTCATAAATAGTCAAGTCCAGATTATTTGTGTAGCCCCTCAGAGTTTGAGTCTCAAAGGGTTTCACAGGCCCAGATTTGAAGATAACCTCTATCCATTAACCCACAAAAGTCCCCTCAACTTAGCTAATAGGATTTCGAAGATTATTTACTGAATAACCCAGAAACAACAACATTTTTAATCAACAACTTTAAAAAATAATCTTTAAATCAAAATCTTTGAAAATAGTTTAATAATTAACTTGAAAAGTGATGCAAAACCATAGAAACCAGCGGACTTTGGTGGTTGAACTCTCTACCTTTAACCTAAATCTGCTTTAGTATTTACATCGTGGCCAGGTAGTTGAAATGAGACCAGAGTTGTATCCCTGGCTAATCACACATACACACACAGTGTATGTGTGTGTGTGTGTGTGTGTGTGTGTGTGTGTGAGAGAGACGAGAGAGAGAGAGAGAGATGTGTATGAGTGTACGAATTGCCAGGGAACCAGTTTCTCACGGCATACGGGGTTAACAGCTTCCAGCTGTCCTCTGCTTGGCAGCCGAGCTACAGGAACACAGAAGGGGAGAGAAAGAGAGGGGGGGGATCCACTGGCAAAATGTACGGCGCAGAGGAACTAAAGGAGGGGCCAGGGGAAGAGTCGGGCCGGTCTCAAAGCTGATCTCTTACTCATTGCAACCGAGCAACACAACTTGCTGTGCATGCTGTGTTCTTTATACTTCTGGACTTCACATCACATGACACACATCACTTCACATCATGTGTATCACATACACATGATGTGATACGCTGTTCAGAGTTCTCTTCTGTGTTGTAACCCACTACACACACACACACAACACATACAAATACATCCACACACAACACACACACACACACACACACACAAACACACACAGCCCATGGCTAAAACATCATGCATAAATATGACCTGTTTTTGCTCATGTTATTTTGACACCTGATTAATGGTATAAAATTAAATAATTGTTTATTTAAGAAGCCTGTGTGTGTGTGTGTGTGTGTGTGTGTGTTAGAGAGGATTTAAGGATACTGTCTTTAGATGTTTTTCTTGACTTGAGAGGAAATCCTCTTATGTTTTTTGTTTCTCTGAGGACGTGTTGTAAAGCGGAGGTGGGCCTCTGTGTGATGACATGTGGGTGAATGTGTCGACAGAAAGAGGAAGTGCTGTGAGAACGTCCTCTGACACGGCCTGCTGGGTGAGATAGCATCGCTGACTCAGAGCCCGGATAAAGCTAGTGGCACAATGCTAACGAGATAAAAGTTATCACAAAAGAATGAGCAATGAATGAATAACTAGATGAGTAGATGAGTGTCCAAGGGACTAGGCAAATAAAGTGAGATCATCTTGAGAGCAGTATTCATCAAAAAGTGACAAATCGTGTTCACCTGCGCACACTCTCACATACGCACACACACGCACACACAGAAAAAATAACATTTTGTCATATTGAGAACATTCAGCAATAATTTATTTTCATAATCTCAAGAACCACCAAGTCTTCTCATCTGGAAAATTCATTATCAGTTGCCAACAACACAGTTTTGAAAAATGTAAAGTTACTATACAAATTCTTAATAGAAAAAATGAATAAATTAACTGTGGAATTTAGTTATTTTTTTGTCAATTCCACATTTTTTTTAAACCTACAACACCTTTGATGTCTGGTTACGGATCAACAGAAGTGATAAAACCCATGCTCTATTGTTTGGTAGAGGAAGTATTCTACTATTAAACTGTAAGTCAAAATAAGCTTGATTCTGCACATCTGGTTTGGAATCTATAGTTTACATTGAAGGGTAGTCTAGCTCCTACGTGACATAGCAGTAACTGGTCATTTTGTAGCACCTGAAAGGGTTGTTACGATGTCAGAAATCAAACAAACAATACTGGTTTCGTATAAAATGGGGTATTGTTAAAACAGTGGTGAATGTTAAAAACCCCCACAAAACCTTACAGCATCCCTCCATACATACGGAAAAAGACTGATAAAAGTTAGTTTTATCCTTTTCTCAGAATATATATATATATATATATATATATATATATGTATATATATATATAAAAAAACACCCTCATATGTCGCTATAAAGTACAGAAAGTATGGCATGTTTAGACCTATAGGGGGACAGTACATCACACTTCATCACGTCGAGCTCAAAGGTCAGAGTTCACCACAAGGACAAAGGTTAAGGTTCAAATAGTGTATAAAGACGCTCATTGTGGAGCAGAGAAGGCCGATGCTGGATAACTTTTAGAGGGGAGGGCGGGGGGGGTGCTTATCTCTCTAGCTTGCTTGGCAGGACATGCATGTTCATGGTTTCATGGCTGACGGTGGTTTCTACAGGGGGATTTGATGCATGGGTGCTGCGGCTTTGATGCGCGGGTGCTGCGACAGGTGGGATCGAGCTGGGCTGTGGAGATCACAGCAACCCATTGGGGCGTCATTCTTTTTTTTTTCAAACTAACTACTTAGTCCTCTCACAAAGTACTTGCGGGACAAGTCAAACAGAACCAGCCATGCAGGGCCTGGGTCACACCATCTCACACTGGTGGTACACGAGGAACAAGGACATGATGGCATACGTTTTACACAATGACTGGTCGAAAACAAAAGAGCTGGTGGCTTTCCTGTGTCAGTGCTGTGAAATTGAGTGAAAGCAGACCTCAATATATATTTTAGGATTTGGTGCAAAGGCTTTTCCATAAAGCATGATTAACTATCTTTCGTGGTGAAACCATGCAAAATAAAGTACAGTCATTTGAGGAGAGGAAAGCTGATTTCATGCTCCGTATTTTCGAACTAGGTGTGCTCTTGTAAAACCAAACCTCTCGATTCCCTTTGCAGTCAGAATTTGCATTAATTCTAAATGAAAAGTCATATGTCTAAGCTGGAGTTCACAGAAATGCATTCAACCCCGTTAAGAGATGCTTCCCTGACCACTAAAACAGGTTGTCTTGTGCTTTGAAACCAAAGAGGGAACAAATGTTTCCCATACGCAAATAGACTTGGGTTTAATACCAGGTAATGATAAGACCTGTTTGTTCTAGTTACACAACGGTGACATTTCTATCTTTAATGACAGTACAAGCTTGAAGCACCAAACTTTTTTGGCACCGATAAGCCAACATTAGTATGTGCTCAAACTATAATCATGTGTCCTGTTAGTCAGACCGTGTGTGTGTGTGTGTGTCTGGGCCAGAGGACTGTGATTATACAGTTGACTAGGCCTGGACTGCCAGGGTCTGGGTTGGGCATCAAACGACTGTTCTGCTGCACTGACCTGCAGATGATGTGGACAGACGACTTGAATGGAAAGACAGACCAACAGAGTGACCAACAGACAGAGGGGCAGAGTCATATTTTCCAGACCTAATGCTCTTTGCACCGCACGACCCATCTAATCCACTGACTTACGTGACTGGTAACACTCTAAAAATTCTGTAAGGGGCCATCAATTGCTCTTTTTTTTGTTTTAAGGATAATGAAACATATGTTTTCATGTTAACTGGCGTCTCCTCACCATGGAGTCAGAAATGCTCGAACAGATTAAGAAACACAAAAACATAGACAATATAGACAAAACCACTGAAATACACACGTGGCCATACACACACGGACACACACGCACACACACACACGCACGCACGCGCACACACACACACACACACACACACACACACAAACCTGCGTATACTGCCAGCCCAATTCCTCTGATGCAGTAACAGGCTTTTGTTTCTGAGCCACACAGGGTGTTTCATCGTGTACAAAAGCCTATTTCTCACCCATGCACCAGTAGAACTGCATGCACTGTCTGCTACTATGTGTTATTGCTACAGCCCTCCTCCCCACAAACCCATACAGCCGCCCACAAACAGAACATATCTGTGTTGTTGTTAGCATGTTAGCGTTCGGTTGGCTCATAGTCCAATAGTAGGTCTATGGCCCAGAACATAGCTGTGTTGTTAGCATGTTAGCGTTTGGTTGGCTCATAGTCCAATAGTAGGTCTATGGCCCAGAGCTGCTGTGTGTTCTGTTAGTCTGCTGGATCTTTGGTTGGCAGGGGGACGATTATGATACAAAGCAACTAAACACTTGTTTTGTATCATAATGTTGTATACAGATCTTTAAGAAACATACGGGGGGGAACAAAAAAGAAAAAAAAAGGAGAAATAAGACTAATCAGGGAACACAAACCCAGCTATTGGGGCAGGAAATGTGTAGAAAGACTGTGGCTCAAATCCAGCAGGTGTCCTCCCATTCGTCGGCAGTACTGGTCCAGGTTCAAAGGTCAAAGGTCTGTTATGAAACAGGGTCTGGGCTGAGTAGGGTTTTGTTTTAAGATTGTGAATAGGTATGTTGTGTCTCGTTTGGCGTTTTCTCTCTCGCTTCTCTCTCTTTATATTCAGCACACTTGAATTGCGTTGCACTTTCTGAACACCAAGTACAAGGATGGCAGGGATTGGGGTTAAAGTTCAAGAGTGGAGTGTCTCTGGTTGTCTATCTGCCCCCCCGCCCCCCATGAAGTAGTCCCTGAAGCCCATGAGCCTGCTCATTGTCGCTGTCTTACGAGCGAGCAGAGAGATGCGCGGTGGAAAACTAAATGGCGGTGAAGAGAGAGGGGTGTTAAAGACGTGGTCATCGAGCGCTGTTGCTGATGGGTAGCAGTGATGGACAGTGTGTGTGTGGGAGGGGGGGGCAGTAGCCAAGGGCAACAACAACAACAGAGGACCTCAGACCAAGGTCCCGGGTTTGGCCTGGTCCTGTCCGTACCACTGCTGCATGTCAGCCAGCTCAGAGCATAGCGGGCTGCTGGGGAAACAGCTGTCACCGAAGGACCTGCGGGGGTGGAAACGAAGAGGGTGCTTTAGACACATCAAACAACCTTGAGGTCTGCAGGTCAAACACACCTATCTGATCCCATCTACATATTGCGTGTCATTCCAGGAATGTGATCTGAAGAAATGCTGGTTAAGTGTGTTTTCATTAATGTGAAATCTGCTGCAGAGAGCTGAAGATGTGCGACATAGAGAAACCTGCGCAGACAGAACACAGAACAGAGCGCATGCAGAGTAAAGAGCACCACAGGCCCACCCCCACTCCAACCCCCTTTTACAGAGAGAGCCAAAGAGTGAGCCCTCCGATTTCCAGCCCTGTGTTCGGCAGTACAACGGCACGCAACCGATGAAACAAGGCAATCTAAGGTTGCCTTGTTCTGTCATGTCTCCATGAGGCTTACTGGAGTACTATGGGAACAGCAAGTTCCATTGGTGTGGATCTGGTGATCGGACGCTGCCAAGTCACACCTATAGCGTCGCCAGGGTTTTGTTATCTGTCTTGAACTAAGTGTCAGTTTTTTTATCCGACCATAGACTCTAGGTTTATGGGGACGCCCTAGACAGTACCTCTATGCATCAGAGCTGGGTTGAGTGTGAGATTGACTGGCGTCCTCAGTAGGAGAGCTGTCAGCTGTACCTCTAAACCAGGAGAGAGGACACACGCACACACATACGCACACACACACACAACGGAAGAAAGGTTAGTACAGGAATAAAGGGTGAGAGAGAACAAGGTGTTAGGAATATTAGAGAGAAAGAAATATTTGTGGGACAGCGGAGTTGACAAATGAAAAGAGAGAAGCGATGGAGAGAGAGAGAGACAGAGAGACAGAGAGACAGTGGCGTGTAGTCAAACAAGCAAGACATTAAAGAGGAACAAGAAAGAAAGAAAGAATAAAACAATTATAAATATGAGAAAAAGATTGAGAGAAAATGTTAGACCAGATTAAAACCATTCCTTGGGGTTAGTTGGTAAAGTTAATTAAAAGTCCTTGAAACCAGAAGGATAAAGACAGATGAAACAGATGCTGAGGTGGACTGTTTCTACATCTAGACAGGCTATGAACGAGACGCAGACAGACAGACAAGCTGTTCACTTTTTATTTACATCTATAGGCAGGATCAGTTGTTTTTTTTGTGTATGTATGTGTGTGTGTACATGTGTGGTGTGGATGTTTTCAATTAGTTTTTGTGTGTGTGTGTCTGTGTGTGTGTGTCTTACCCGCTCTGCCAGTTGAGAATATGTTGTGGGCTACAAGGGGGAGTGGGCGTGGCAGCCAGTTCACTAGAGGGAGTCATACTCCTCTGGCTGTGTGGGGATGCAGCTACGGAGAGGAAAACAGACCAAACTTTGTGAAACACGGAAAACAAACAATATGAGAAGAGTCATGCGTCCCGATAATAACACATACAACAGATACACGGATGGCCTGGACACTTTTCTGAACCCTAAACCTAAACTCCAACTATAGCTACCACTGTCTAACCTAACACCTCAACTTAACAATTTCTATATGCAACCATAATTTCAAACAGCATGTGTGAAGTATGCAAGGGATAAAACCACAACGACGGGGATGGTCATCGTCGCGTTTTTTCCAATACCGGGGCACTCCGGAGGGGTTTATTGCACTTATACCACAGTTACCAACAATGATGATATATTAGTTATGTTCATCTATAATATTATTCGTTTTTTATCGAGGTAATCAGCTGAAATTAAAATATTATTCTGTGGTATATTGTTTTTGCGTTGTCAAGGAAACATCTGGTCGTAGTTCTATTTGACCATTGTTTTTAACAGCTGTTGCTGTGAAAGGCTGGTGTTGCCTCATTGAAAAATAATTCATACCCTTGAAACGTTATTGACCAATCAGGATCAAGTATTTAACAATGCTGTAGTGTGAGTAACAGGAAAGTCCATCTTTTTCCACCCCAGATACCAGTCCACTGGAATTCCAACTATGGCTCACACTGAGGATTAGGGAGGGGGGGGGGGGGGGGCATTGTGACAGAGTCCCAACTCAGAGATCAGGTTACACACACACACACACACACACATGTGACCCTTTTACAGTCGCCAAGGCGTGCACACAGGCCTCGTTGGCGCAGTAGGCAGCGCGTCAGTCTCATAATCTGAAGGTCGTGAGTTCGAGCCTCACACGGGGCACTGCTTTTCGTTGTTTGCGGACGTGCCTCGCTGGACTTCCAGGTGATGAAATTTCTGCATTAATAAGCCGGCCGACTTCATTTGGCAACTGCATTTGCACTAGTCTTTATAACTTAATAACTTTAAGTTATAAATAACTTAATATTATAACTTAACTTAACAGTTTAACAAGTTCAGGTGATTTAATGAATTACTAAGTGACAAATAAAAGGGTCAAGTAATGCTAGATTAAAGACTTTATAATAATTCAGCTTCACCTCGGCTGCATCACCACCCCCGTTGTACATTATTTTCCAATAACTGGACACTCATGCTTTATTCTGCTTATACCACAGTTACCAACAATGATTAGATATTAGTTACTCAGCTGAAATTAAAATATTCTTCCACGGTGCTTTGAGCATATTGTTTTTGCATACATCTTGTCGCTAGTTCTATTTGATCTAGTTCTAGTTGTTGTTAATGGTGGATCTGTACCGTATTGATGTGCAGCTGTTAACAGGCAGAGGTGTCCCATTATTTAAAAATAATGCACACCCTTGTATCGCTGTTGACCAATCAGAATCAAGTATTCAACAATGCTCAAACAAATTAAGTATTCATAAAAACAACCAGTATGTGCACAACAACATTTTTAAGGTAGTAGGCAATATTTATTTACCCATACCCATGGTACAGTAGAAGTAAAACTTCTAAATAACTTGAGTAGCTTTTAGTTTGATTATGGACTGTTCTCCACATATTCCATACTTTTACCTATTCTTGTGAAGGTTTCCCCTGATAGCCCTTTACTTTTCAAGCCCCTGATGCTGGTGTTCAGGGTAGTGTGGATGCACCGACCCACATCTTTCATACTCCTTTATGTTCTGCACAATCCCTCCCCATCTTAAAAAACATCTGAAGAACTTCCAAGAACATCTCACAAGCTGTGCTTATCTAGCTCTAGTAGTCTATTACCCACTGGTATTGTGGAATTTATAAATATGATATATCTTCTGTATATCTAACTGTTTGCACTACCTCACTAATTAAATGGAAAATATTCATGAAGCTACTCTCCACTCTGTACAGTTGTTATTTTAAATTAGGTTGCACAGCACTCCAATAGACTTTTCATAGGTGTCATAACTATATAACTACAGGTCTGCTCCTTTTATGTACCAGGGCACAGGTAGTAGACTAAACTAGTGAAGATAAGTCTACTACCGTGTCCTGGTACATAAAAGTAGCAGACTCATAATTAGGGTTCTGAGCAACACCCGTGTTTGTCCTACGATCACCCCTCTGTGAAAAGGGTCTATTGTGATTGGATGCTTTGATTGTTCTCAGCCTAACTTGTAAGTAGTTGGATACAAGCTAAATGACTAAATGTACAAATGTAAATGTGATGTCCTTGTGTATGACTGATCGCCCATCAGGGCCGGTCTCTAAACATGCACAGGTGGCGAAGGCATTGCTGCTCACCTGGTGAGCACTTGGACAGCGTTCCCACCCGGCTCCCGCGACCGTGTCCCAGGGTGCCTTGCTGCGAGCCCGTCTCGGACGAGTTGGATCCCGAGTGCGAATGGCCCTTCTCCTTCAGGCTCCCCGACGACCTCTGGTACCAGCAGCGCAACTCGTCAGACACGGCCACCCGCCCCCCTGCTCCTCCTCCTCCTCCCCCGCCCCCGTCCCGCCCGAGCGAGGGAGTCCGTACGATCTGCGAGCGGGACGGCGTGAGTCGCCCGCTGCCCTCCGCCCCATCCTCGCCCGCCCCCCAGGTCTCCTTGTAGAGTCCCCCCGCCGTGTAGGAGCTGGAGGTCTTAAACTGGGCCTTGACGCTGTAGTGGCCCTCCTGGTCGCTCTCCAGGCTGCGCACCACCACCGGGTTGGGGCTGCCCTCCACGTACAGGGGGTACTCCTTGATGCGGTACTGGGAGGAGGGCTGGCTCTGGCTGTGCAGGTAGACGCCGTGGTGGCCCCCGGCCAGCCCGCCTCCGCCGGCACCCACACCGCCGCAGCCGTTCTTGGCGGCCAGGTTAGGCATGGAGCCGGAGTTGGAGGAGCCCAGGTGACCTGCGGACCTGTGGGGAGGGCAGAGGGACAGCGTCAGCCCTCATCCGCAGGATGATAGTCAATAGACCCTTTTTACAGAGGCGTCATCGTAGGACAAATGCTGGTGTCACTCATAACACTTAATAGGGCCATAAAAGGAGCAGACCCATAATTAGTGTTACGAGAGACACCTGTATTGTACAGTTTCAGTAATGAACATAAACTGTCAATAATGTCTACCCTTAACTGTAAACTGTAATGTTTACATATATTTTATGAATTTACATTAAAGCTAGGGTAGGCAACTTTGGGGAAACCAGCCAGAGTTAGCTAGATTTTGAAAGTATCCAACCGAAAATATCCCACCCTCCCTTCAGGCCTCCCTTCAGGCCTCCCTTCAGGCCTCCCTTCAGGCCTCCCTTCAGGCCTCCCTTCAGGCCTCCCTTCAAAGCCACTCCCCCAAACACACGACTAGCTTGCTAGCTTTAGCTCATTGGCTAAGCTCGGTCTGCTTAGCCTTGTGGAGGACTCCCGTCATGTGCGATGAGTGTGTGCAGGTAGGCGCGGTAGGTAGGGAGACAGGAAGGTATCCAATCATTGCATTCGGGTCGAATAAAAAGATTGGATTTTTAATTTTTTTTAGACCATTTCATCTTTTGATTGCTGTCGAGATGTAAAGAGAATTTCAACAAATATGCCAAAAAGTGCTCCTAAAATAAATTGCCTACCCTAGCTTTAACATAGCAACAACTCATATTATGTACATAGATATATGTTATGTATTTATTGTTTGTAGTTTTTAGTAGTTTAGTAGTTTAGTAGTAGTTTTTTCTCTTATTTAAAAAAACAATTTGATGCATGGATGGATGGGAGCAGCCTACCTGTGTCTCTGCCTCTGCCGGGCCTTCGAGGGGGAGTCCTCTCCCAGGGTGGAGTAGTTGGGGTGGCTCCCGGGGGCCAGAGCCCCCCCACCCCCGGGGTAGTAGTGTTCGGAGCTGCTGTGGCTGGTGCAGGACGAGCAGTCGTCCAGCGGGTCCGAGCCGTTGGAGCGGCCGGGGCCCAAGAAGAAGTCGGGACTTCCCACCAGGGCGCCCGCCAGGGCGTGCGGGTGCGTGGCGTCGGGGTCGGACGCCAGCAGCTTGCCCTGGGACTCCAGGCTGGAGCTGCGGTTCCTAAAGTGCTGAGCCAGACTGTGCAGACGGGTGGGGCTGATGTCCACAGACCTGGAAGGGAGGAGTGGGACAGGTTGGGAACATGTAGCTTTACATTACATCACTTAGGTATAATAATAATAATAATAATAATAATAATAATAATAATAATAATAATAATAATAATAACAACAACAACAATAATAATAATAATAATAATAATAATAATAAAATTATTAATAATAATAATACACTTAATTTGTATAGCACCTTTCATACATATATGAAGCATTAAAAACAAGAACAAATAAATAAGGCAAGAAAAAAATAAAATGTACATACAATATTATATTATATTATACAATAGCATAGCTGAAAATACATTAAAACAAATTAGTAGAACTAACTTCATTAAAATAAATACATTAAATAAATATTGTTTAGGGGATAAAGCACAAGATAGAAATGGGTTAGCTTCCACAGCCTTCCACGAAAGCTGTGTTATATATATAGTTTCACTACAAGTGAGAATTCATGGTATGTTAAAATGTTGATATGTGAATGATAGCCTACATATGTACAATATGTCTATTTTAGACAGTTCTCTGTGTGAGTCCATGAATTCAGGTCCATTCAACTCCTTTGAATTCTTCATTCCTTGAATTCTTTGTTTGTTAACCTAGCTGTTAGCCCATTGGGATTACTACGCTAGTGCTTTCATGTAAAACCACACACACACACACACACACACACACACACACACACACACACACACACACACACACACACACACATAGACAATCTAAAGCTGACATCACCTAAGTGATTGAGCTTTGTATAGAGCATGCCTTTGTTGCCTGTAACTTTATTTTCAGTTGCACTTTAATATACTTCTGAACCAGACAGACTTCTGGTCAGATCAGTCTTTTACTCATCGCTCATGTAGGGTATATAAACAATGTCAATCAAATCAAATCAAATTAAATGTATTTGTACTGGTTGATATTTCTTAACTTAATGTGCTCTCTGTCTGTACTTCCCCCGCTGGATCAGTAATACAGACTTTTACCCAAATGAACTTACAATAAGGACATGTGTCTTTCATTGTCTCCGTAATATAATCTTTAATATAATATAGGATTATCAAACCTTTGATGTAATACACAGTATCAACATGGAGGTTTGAGATCCGAGCTCAAAGTGATTTTATCTGCAGACACAAATGCTTCATAACGCTCATGCCATGATGCATCACAGCTATGAAGTGACACGCATGCCCTAGAATGCAAGACAGCGTCACATACTAGGGCTGCAATGACTAGTCGATTAATCGATTAGTCTATCGATAGAAAAATGATCGAATCAAATTTTTATAATAGATTAATTGTTTAGGTCATTTATCAAGTACAAATACCAAACATTTTCCTGCTTGATGCTTCAGAAATTCAAATGTTTGCTTCATGGAGCATTATAAAATGAATACTGCTTGTCAGATAAAGCAAGCAAATGTAAGACACCACTTGTAATCTGGTAACCTTTGACGGCATTTGCTATTATTTATGACATTTTCTAGACTAAATGACTAATCAATCAAATTGGAAATGTATCGTTGGATTAATCGACTATGACAATAATAATGACTTGCAGCCCTAATACGTGCATGTTTCGAGTAGGGCAGGTAGTGGGGGGGTCTGACCTGGTGGAGTGTACGTAGTGGGGGACTCTGGTCCTCAGGTCTGGGGTGGAGGGCATGCTGGACTGGGAGTTCCAGTGGGGGAGGCTTCGGATGGGGCTACTCTGCAGAGAGTTACTGCCTCCGGGCTCCGTGCTGCCTGAGCTGGGGAAACGCCTGTGGCTAGAGACCAGGGTGGGACCCGGGACCACGAGAGAGGAGGAGAGAATAGGCTTCATGAATAATGCATCATGGACAAAATTACAAAAGCTGCCTCATCAACAAATAAACAAAACAATGTTATCGCTGAGGCAGTGAGCACAACTGCTAAGTAACCTTTTTATTTATTGTATTTTTTATTCGTTTATTAACTGTCTGTAACAATATACCAATAATTACTCTTTATAATATATAATTATGTAATAATTATAAAAGATGAACTGAACAAAACTCATATTGTCTGTGGCTGCCATGTTATTGACACTACAAAATGGCAAAACGGTATAAAACAATGTGTGCAGTCATATTAACCATGCTCGCCATAGAAAACGGGAAAGGATAGAAGCCAGATTAACTGGGAGATACAAAATCCACAGCGTACAGATAAAAATTGTCTCCCAAACTCCATCTCGGCCTTACCTGCCGTGGGACGAGCGCTTTTTGACCTTCTCGTAGGGCTCGTCCAGCGACGACTCGCTCCACATCTTGGGTTTGATGGGGGACTTGTCGTAGTCCATGCGCGTGTAGTGCAGGTGACGCAGGCCGTCCAGGGACTGCGGCGGTGGGGGGCGGTTGTGAGATGGCGGCCGGGGAGGGAGGCCCTTGTGTGGGGACGCCACCGGGGAGAAGGTGGGGGTACCCGTGACCTGGGAGTCATCTAAAAAAAAGAAAAAGAAGACAGAAAGATAAACAGACTTGTGGGTTAAGCTTGATTGGATGTTAATTGTAGTACAAAAATACATTGTTGTAAGCTGCAAAGGCAAAGAGAGCAAAGGCAACATTAATCTCTCCTGAGAGATGTGGTAACTGTCTCTCACAGGAGGTGAGATATAGACACATACCATCATCTAAGACCAGCGCGTCAGACAGGGAGCTATCTTCAGAACCGATATTGGCCTCTGTGGGTCAGAGAATGAAATACAACGATTAGAAATGAAGAAAGTGAGTGAAATGAAATGAAAGCAGTCTGTCCAACGTAGAAGACACAGACATAAAACATAACCCCTCGGCTCCACCGGAGCCATCAGCGTTTAATGTCGGCTTTAATTTGGCTGGGAAACGCTGCCATGATAATGAGTGGAAGGCGATCCACAGACACCGGACACGGTGCGTCGAACGCTAGTGTCAACTGTCTGTGTCTGTAAAGGTTTCAAATCAACACTGTGTCGACTGGCCACTTTAGAAATACACTTATTGCCATAATTTACACTCGGGGATTAATGAAGTACCTATCTATCTATCTTAAAATCCCCTTCTGAAAGCTTGAGCTCTCTTTGATAGAATATCTCCATAACGAAACAGGAAACAAGGCGTAACTCCGCCCCTTCAGTTTCTGGTTTCTGGTCTAGGCTCTGAGCCGTCTCCCCCCAGAAGTTCTGCTATAAAACAGTAGGACTGCTGGATCCCAGTATTTTTTAATGGGCCACATAACAACCACAACCATAGAACACACACACACACACACACACACACAGACTATCTATCTTTGTTTGGCTGGTTCAGCAGGATTTCACCCACCCTCGATGATGAGCGAGGCCCTCTGCGTGGGCTTCTTTCCGGAGCGGACGCGGTGCTCGTTAATAGAGTTCTCGATCTCCTGGAGCTTCTTCAGGGCGTTCAGGTACGATGTCTTCCTCTGCTTTTTCAGCTTCTTGCTGCTCACGTGCGGGTCGCTGGCCAGCCGCCGTGCCGCCTCCGTGATCTGGGACTGGATGGCAAACTCCCGCTCCAGGCGTTCGAGCTCCTCCTCCTGCATGCATGCACACACACACACACACAGGCACAAATATCACACAATTAGCAGGATAAAAAAAGCACTTGACTTGCTCACATGTTTCGTGACTAAACGGCCAACAGAAACAAGCTCCAGTCACGCCACGACCTTCTCAAGCGGCGAGGACGTGGAGGACAAGACCTCGCCAGCATAAACACATTGAGGAAATGACCTATCTGCTGCAGCCCCCACATTCTCCACCAATAGATAGTCTCCATACATACCCCACATCCAATAATAACACAGCACCAGACCTCCTGTCCAATAAAAGCACAGCTCCAGCAATATCTCAGTCGTCTGGAGCGTGTGAAGTAAACAGACTGCAGTATATCATAGCTTCCTACAACATGCTTAGTCTTTATGTGCATGTTTAAAAACACAGCTATTTTCTTTACATATGATTTGTGTCTGAGCCTATACACTGTAGTGTGTGTGTGTGTGTGTGTGTGTGTGTGTGTGTGTGTGTGTGTGTGTGTGTGTGTGCGTGTGTGTGTGTGTGTGTGTGTGTGTGTGCGTGTGTGTGTGTGTGTGTGTGTGTGTGTGTGCGTGTGTATGCGTGTGTGCGTATAGCATTGCATTAACATTTAAAAGTCTTGTAAATTAGGAAGAATCACCATGGAAGGTCTCTGTATACAAGCACATAAACACACACACACACACACACCTGGTTTAGCTTGCCTGGGGGAGTGAGAGCAATGCTGTATTCACTTGCATTGACGTCCAAGTGAACTACCTCAGTTCTGAGGAATCCCCCCCCCACCCCCAACAACCCAGTCACTACAGTCTGGTGGCTTCTGTAGGCTGCTCTCCTCCTATTTTTGAGTGTGCGTATGTGTGTGTGTCATGGTCTGTGCATGTGAATGTATGTTAGTAAGAGTGTGTGTGTTCAGAAGGAGCACACAGCTTACAGCGGATTAAAGAAAACATCTTTACGCTTACAGGGCTTTTATTGCGATACTGTTACCCTAAGAAAATATATATATGAAACACACACACACACACACACACACACAGTCCTACTATCACCACTTCCTGTGGCGAGAACTATTTTTAGAAGTTCTGCTGTTCTGGAAAATCTAGCCGTGGTAGAAATACAGTGAGCGAGACAGAGAAGAGAGAGAGAGAGAGGGGGGGAGAGAGAGAGAGAGAGAGAGAGAGAGAGAGAGAGAGAGAGAGAACAGACTAAGCACAACTGTCGGCACAGGATCCAAGGCTTGTGTCAGGCTGTGGCTTTTCACTGTGCTCCACCCACTGCTGTACCACCACCACCTCCATATATTTACCTCTCACTATCTAGCCAGCCAGACTTTAAGCTGCTCTTTCAGGGGGCTGTTCCATGGTTTAATGTCAAAATCTACCCTCTAGTGACATCACAAGTCGAAGTGTTCACCAGATGTATAATGGATAGATCAGCCTACCAACTGGTCGGCTGATTACACCTGGTGGTAAAATAGGGGCCCTTTAAAGTATGCCCCTTAAAGTGTGTTGAATGCCATGAGGGGTTTATGTTGAACTCATGATCGATTTTGAGTGCATTTGTTGTTTTTCATTCATCTCATCTCTCATTTAAAACTGTGTTTGGCTTAAAGGAGTGAAGCCCATACTGCCTCAAATGGCAACATGACAAGTGGAGGCCAATCTAATTACTTACTCTTATTCCATTAGGGTGTTGGTCAGGTTGTGTGCCAAGCCAGTAAGTCATGCTGGTTTATTGTAGCGTTCAACTATTTGTTTTTATTCCCACCGCTAATAAATCTAGTGCTGAATTCCAATTGAAGAGTCACCAAATGACTACAATCAAACCCTAGCAACAGAATCCCCTCTGATGAAACATGGATACTGCAATTACACACAATAGATGCCAACAACATAAAATCCCACAGAAAGTCTGGTCGAGCAGTGCCAAGGGAGGTTTGGTTTTTACCAAGTAGCCCCTGCACTCGCTTCTCCTGGCTACAGCAAACATTTCCTAGTGGCCAACTCTGGTATCAACGCCCGGTCACCATCTTTGAGCAAGCAAACTAGCTTCACCACCATCTAGTAATACACATGACCAGAACATCTTATAATACATCCATGAGTAATGAGCATGCTCCCGTTCGGTGACCTACTAATACCAACTATGACTATCTTGCTTCCAGTGCAGGGGAAGGAGGGACAGGTCTGACTCACCTCTCCCTTGGGAAGAATCTTCTGCTCGTCCAGTTTGAAGGCGGTGCCGATCTTCCTCCTCACAGTGGGGGGTTCCTCGCCAGGGTCCAGGGGGTACTCCTTGGGGAGCTTCCCCGTCAACTCCTGGAGGAGAGCCCAGAGAGGAGGACACAGAAAAGGGAGTAGGGAGGTGAGGAACGGTCCAAATGGTTTTCCAAAAGTAAACTCTTTGTGTGGCTGTGTGTGCATGATGGTGCATGTTGTATTACCCCGGAGTGGAACCTGTACGTACTTCACATACTAGTAGTATAGTCTATCCATTGTGCGAATAGACTGCATTTATATGGCACTTTTCTGACCTGACCTCACTTAAAGCACTTTACAATTAGTGCCTCACGTTCACCCATTCTTACACATTCATACACTGACAGCAGTGTCAACCATGCAAGGGAGCAGTTAGGGTTAGGGGTCTTGCTCAGGAACACCTCGACACTTAGCTAGGAGGCGTCGGGGATCGAACCAGCAACCTTCCGGTTGCCAGAAGACCTGCTCTACCTCTCGAGCCACTGCCACCCCTAACATGTAGAATGTGTAATTGGAGGACTTTTTCTGTGGACTTGACTTTGTAAGCGTGTACTTTTGCAGCCGTGGTCGGTCTTACCGCCTCTCTGATGCAGATGTTCTTCAGTTCCTCTAGCCGCAGTTTGAGGGTTTCTTCCAGTGCGTCCTGCCGGGCCCTCAGCGCTGCTAGCATGTCCTTCTTAGCCGTCTGGGAGCTGTCTGACTCCTGGGAGCCTGGAGGGCACCGACACAACAACAACAACAACAATGTTAATGTTTCCTAACATAATGTACTATTTTACTGTTTGCTTTATTGCAATTGTTATGTTGTTGACATGCCCGGGGACTACAGATATAAATTAGCCTCTTGGCTAACTCTGACACATTAACATTGAAGTGTGAACTAAAAGGTTGATTGATGTGTATTGTCCCTGCCAAATAAGTCTTAAATAAAAATAAATAAATACATAAAAATAATACACTTGATTTGTCTTGCTCCTTTTGCAAAACATTGTACACACAAAGTCCTTTGACAGTCAAAGGAAAGGAAAAAGGAAAAAATATGTAGGAATTGAATAATAAATGCTATAGATGGAAAAAGAACAAAACATTAAAAATAAGACAAAATATAAATTAACTAATATGAATTACCTTAAAACAAATGGGAGGAGGGGTCACATTTCACGTTAAAATATGATTTGATCACAACTGAGACACGCAATTATACACACACAAAAGGTTTTCAAGAGACAGTCAGGATGCAGTGAGATTTAATCAGTAAAACAACATTGACTGTAATCAGAAAGCATTGTTGTGTGTGTCATGATTGCAGTCAACAGATATATCTGTATTGTATGTATGTGACCATACCGGTATATAAATACAGAGCACAATATAACTGCCTTGTTTATTTGTACTTGCAGAATGTGTGTGATGTGTGTAAATGGCAAGCACCTGCTACCCATAAGGAGAATTAACTCTGGGAGGGTGTGTGTTTGTGTGTGTGAGAGCTGTTGAGGACACGGGACACTGGTCATGTATGGACCATTCACGGCAACCCATGCATCCCACACACACACACACACACACACACACACACTGCTTCCACAGTGGGTAAACACAGCTACAGTTCAACGCTGAGCAGGAATGACATGGACTCAACTGAAAACAATCCCATTAGTAACAGTGAAAGGCCAACGACAGCTAACATGGTTATGTTATGTTATGTTATGTTATGTGATGGTTATTTCCTTTCTAACAAAACTTGACCTAGTTTCCATCCAAGAAATTCCGATTTACAAGGATCTAGCAATACCAGGAAGAGCAGGTGTATAAATATGACATCACAGTAGTGCTAAGAGACACCACACAGTCATATGCTATTTCCTCCAACTACTGTTCTGGTTTTGGTCATTCTTCGCCTCAAGGCCCTGACACGCCAAACCGATGTGAAAGAACTAGCGGCGACGAAGGACGACTGTTGCATTGCCTCGCGTCGCCTGTGTCTTGGCCAAAAAGTTGCACTTGAACACACCGCAAAGACTACAGCCAACAGCCAACTAGCATGTAGGTTCTGCTAAACAACAAAGTTGTTTGCTGCTTTGCTCACCTCCGTTTCTCTTCTCGTGCACTGATTCGCTTAAGCTGAACAGCCAATCAGGGTGATTTCTCTCACCGACGGCCTCTGTCCCCGATAGGGTGACCAGATGAGATTGGCTGAAATTCGGGACTTTTTTTTTTTTGGGGGGGGGGGGGGGGGGGGGGGGGGGGGGGGTGTAGGCAGTGACGGACTGGTAACAAAGTTCGGCCCTGTCAATTTTCTCCTGGACTGGCCCACCACAGAAACGACGGCCATCGGAGGGGGGGGGGGGGGGTTGCGCGATTGTCGACGGGGGGCTGCCGTCGGGGACTGCAGTCGACTCAACCTCTCTACGGACGGAGTATGGATGGACAGTTTTTAATGTTTATCAGAAAATAACTACTCAGTATTCCGCTTGAGTATCATTTTCGGGACAATTAGGGCTGGATTCGGGATTCGGGACAAACGCTTAGATTTCGGGACTGTCCCGAATTTCTCAGGACGTCTGGTCACCCTAGTCCCCGATTCAACATGCTGAATCGGCCGAAAAAACGCAGACAAGGGCCGACTAGTGGACACATTGCAAAAACCAGGGCCACAGAAGCTCACCTACGGCCCGACTTTCGCCAACGGCCGACCATCAGCCGGTGTGTCAGGGTCACAGTGTTACACTTCACAGTGTTAATACGATTTCAACACAGAAAACATCTGTCACATGAGAATCCATGCATTCAAGTCACACGGACGGCATCTAGGTTCAAACAGGCTAAGTTTCCTCCAGTGGAGTCCATCTAACATGGAACCTGCAGTACTCTATTAGGCATTGCTCAATGGTCAAGCATGAGGAACACGCCAAACATTCATTTACAGTAACATGGCTGTCAGGGGAAGGGAAGCCTTTGTTTGTTCCTCTCTTCTCTACTTGCTGCTCTGTCCACAAATACATCTGTCTCTCCCCTTCTCCCTCCCCTCCTCTCTCTCCAACTTTTCTCTCACACACACACACACAAACACACACACATTCTAACCTCACTACTTTATTCTGTACACTTGTGCATTGTACTAAAGATCATGGCAGAGAGATATATGGGATCCACTTCTATCTCACATGAGTCTGGTACAAACACACACACTAAATTTAGATGCTTAGGGGGCCTCTCTGGCCAGGCTGGGAGTTGTGTTTCTATACATTCTCACAAACACACACACACACACACACACTCACACACACACACACACACACACACACACACACACACACACACACACACACACACACACACACACACACACACACACACACACACACACACACTGGGTGGGGCTTATATATGTGTCCAAAAACATTCCACTGAAAATCAAAGTCCATCCGATCCAAAAGCAGCTGCTGCTATCTGTCCAGCATTCAGCACCAGTCTTCCCTTCCCTCCTGTCTCCTCTCTCTTTTTCCACACATACACACACACACACACTGCTGCAGATATGACTGTATTCAGTGTACTTGTTACCTGTGCATGTGTGTGCGTGTGTGGAGGAGATCTTTGGTTTGTATACATGGTGATTATATGTGTATGAGTGAATACACACACACACCTGAGGAGAGCAGACTGCCACTGCTGCCACAGATGATCTTGCCCTTGCTGCCCATGTTGGCCAGCTTGGAGGTCTTCAGAGTTCCTGTTTCTGTCAGGTCGATGGCGATCTCGCTTAGGCTGCGGGCCGCGTGGATCTTAGACTGCACACACATACACACACGCACACACACACATACACACACGCACACACACACATACACACACACACACAGGGAGGAGAGGAGTTAACATGCTTGTGTGCACCACATACACAAACAATAACATGTTCAACCATTGTCAAAATGCTCTTCCACAGATTGTTAATGCTCTTCCACAGATTGTTAACACAGGGGCAATGAAGAATAAATGAATTCATATATGACTAACCATTATATTATCTGTTTTATGTTATCAATGACAACTTAAACAACTTGTATCTGCACTTCATTGTAATGTCTTTTGATTGATTGATTCTTTCTATTGATCTTTTATTTTGATATATTAAACTGTATATATATATATATATATATATATATATATATATATATATATATATATATATATATATATATTATGTTAGGATCATGGGTAGTAAAACCCATCTGGGGACTGGTATTAGCAAATCAGCGTAAGCTACAAGCAATGTGTCTGTATTTGTCCCTACACAAATAAACCAAACTCGCCAACTGCTTTCTGTTCTCCCTAGCTCTATGTGTCTTACCCCCGTCTCTTCGTAGCTCTGTATGTACTTTATTACATGGCTTTGTTAAATACTCGATTCTGATTGGTCAATTACAGCATCCTAGGGTCTGTTATTTCTGAATAGCAGGCCGCTGCTATGAATAACAGACCGTTGCTATGGACACTATTTCCAACCGTAGATTCAAACCGACAAATTGTTTCTGCAGAAGCAATAAAATCATTTTTAAATCAATAAAATACATTTTAGTTGTTTATTTTGTGTCAAATGATTTCTTAAGTAACTAGCCCTACATTATCCATTACTTATGAATGTGATCCACAGTGGGTGTGTGTCTGACCTTGCTCTGCTTGCGGTCCAGGTAGAACTGGTGCTGGCTGATGGCCATCGCCCAGATGGACTTGATGAGGGCCGGACAGGCGTACCAGGTGTGGACCGCGATGCCACTGTGTCCGAAAGTCCTCCTCGTCACCGACGCCCTGCTGTTGCAGTGGACACAAGGCCTCATTACACACTGAGCAAAACACACTGGCAATTCCTGCCTTAACACACTGAATACACCACACGGAAGACACACTTTACCCTCCTACCAGCAGAATAACAGGGAATAATAACATTAATACAGTAATACTACTGCAGTACTAAAAGAGAATAATGACTACTACAGTAGTACTATAGTAGCAGTGCTAATAAAAGATAATGAGTAGCAATAGAGGACACTGAGTAGTACTACAGTAGTACTACAGTAGTACTACTGCAGTACTACTACAGGATAATGAGTACTACAGTAGTTCTACTGCAGCAGTACTAACAGAGAATAATGAGTACTACAGTAGTACTACTGCCGTACTAATAGAGGATAATGAGTACAACAGTAGTACTACTGCAGTGTTGCTATCAGTACCACAGTTTCTCCTTAACACCACTACTAATATAATACCACACAACGAATATTTTAAACTGTTACTGACACCTAACACCACTACTAATACCACCATTTCTACGGAGGAGAGCATGGAAAAGTAAGACAGGGTAAGCGAGCCAAAGAAAGAGAATGAGAGAAAGAGACACTGAGTGCAAAAGAGAGAGAGAGAGAGAGAGAGAGAGAGAGAGAGAGAGAGAGAGAGAGAGAGAGAGAGATACTTTGCAGAGCCACACACGATGTCTCTCGCATGTTTTACTTTTATTTAAACACACAACTGTCAGCCCGGCAACAGACCAACTCACACTAATGACAGCCTCCTTAAAGGAAAACACAGCTCTCTCTCTCTCTCTCTCTCTCTCTCTCGACCCTTTCTGTCTCTCCCTCCCTCGACCTCTCCACTCTGTATATGTAGGCATGTTAAATAAACACGAGAGAGGTCACTTCCTCCACAAGCAGCAACGCACAGCCATCCATCCTTATGCGGTGAACTACCAGGGGCTCACCCTGAGTGCATGTGTGTGTTGTGTGTGTGTGTGTGTTCTGAGTATCAATCTGTGTCGAGTCTCACTGTGATTTCTCTCATATTACGCTGTGTTGCCAAGAATAACTTTTCTGTTGTTCTTTGGTATCTTTTTTTGCTATTTCCCATGCAGCTTAAAGCATGATTCTGTCTGATTTCGGTCTCCCACTCTCACAATCTCAATTATGCCACCAGTGTACTGCTTAAAATCCAAGAGCAACTATGAACCATATCATTTGATGGTGTGTTCACTGCTAATGCTAAGTGAGTTGCTTGCAGCCCCCCCACAAATGCAAAAACAATGTTGCTCCATACATTCACATTATAACACACACACAATCTGCTCATTTGTTTCTTCGCATTTGGTAATAAAACCCGACAGCTGTGGGCCTCGACATTACAATGGTTTCCATAACAAAAGCGAACAAGCAGTGTTGACACATCAACACTGAAGTTTGTGATAGAAATTTACCTTCTGGGGTCATGAACTTCCACCGAGAACTTCTTCTCTCTGAAGTAGAGGTTTTCGAGTTGGCGCCATTGAAACACCTGGTGTTCAGGAGAAACACAGCGTTAGGCGGGATCTCCGGTGCGGACGCCGCTCTTCGTTATTGAAAAGAAAAAGGAAACATTGTGGATGGAAGAGAAGCATGGGGGGAAAATGGAAGGCAGAGGAGGAGGAGGAGGAGGAGGAGGAGGAGGAGGAGGAGGAGGAGGAAGAGGACCTATTCTGTGGACCTCTGATTAAGTCCAGACCGGGCGCTCTCATCGGCAAAGGATCCCCGCAACTGGATGACTTCACAGGGAAAGAGAGTAGAGAGTAGAGAGTAGAGAGTAGAGAGAGAGAGAGGGGGAGAGAGAGAGCGGTCCTCTATTCTTGGCTCAAATTCTCTTTTCTTTTCTTCTCTTTTCCCTTTCTTTTCCTTTATGTTTTGTCAGCTCCTCTTTTAACGCAGCCAATCCCAGCTGGGCGAGAACCTTTTCCCCGCGATGTAGTCAGTGTGTGTGTGAGTGTGTGGCTGTGTAAGTGTGTGTGTGTGTGTTTCTCAAATCCTTCCAGACGCAAGGGAACAGAGAGGTCTGAGTTTGGCCGGTGTTCACCAGCTGTAGGCGAGTATTTTGTGGAGGGAGGGGGGTGGGGTTGGGGGGACAGGGGGGGGGGGCATTTGTCCCCTCCCCTCCCACTGACCCCTCCTCTCTCCCCCAGAGACCACACTTCCTGCTCTGGGTGGTGCTAGGCGTGCGTGTGTAGGAGACTGGGGAGTGGAGGGGTGATTGTGGAGATTTCTCAAATTGTAAAAAGTACTGTTTGTTTCGTCAGATCCGACTCTATCTCTCACACACACACACACACACACACACACACACACACACACACACACACACACACACACACATACAGGCATATGTGGTTTAAGAGACCAATCTTGCAGATTCGTGCATGGCAGTGGTTTATGAGACCACACCTAACGCAACATCTGGTGAACTTAAAAGACATATCAAATTTTTTTATTTTATCTGCAGAACACAAATCTGACTTCAAAATCATCATTTCTCTTTTAGAAAAATATGTGACATATCACAGGCTTACGGGGTCAGACCAAATGGTGGTTTGTGAAACCAACAGTGTTTATGAGGCCTGTTTACATATAACACACAAACACAAACCAGGTAATGGTATAAGAGGACTGATAAACATTACAAGGCCTGTTTACATATAACACACAAACACAAACCAGGTAATGGTATAAGAGGACTGATAAACATTACAAGGTCTGTTTGCATGTAACACACAAACACAAACCAGGTAATGGTATAAGAGGACTGATAAACATTACAAGGTCTGTTTGCATGTAACACACAAACACAAACCAGGTAATGGTATAAGAGGACTGATAAACATTACAAGGTCTGTTTGCATGTAACACACAAACACAAACCAGGTAATGGTATAAGAGGACTGATAAACATTACAAGGTCTGTTTGCATGTAACACAAACACAAACCAGGTAATGGTATAAGAGGACTGATAAACATTACATGGTCTGTTTGCATGTAACACAAACACAAACCAGGTAATGGTATAAGAGGACTGATAAACATTACAAGGTCTGTTTGCATGTAACACAAACACAAACCAGGTAATGGTATAAGAGGACTGATAAACATTACAAGGTCTGTTTGCATGTAACACAAACACAAACCAGGTAATGGTATAAGAGGACTGATAAACATTACAAGGTCTACAATACAATACGATATTTAATCTCTTAAAACCCCTTTTAAAGACCCACTCCAATCCTCCTTTTTAGCTATTTTCATTCTCAGTGGTCTTTAAATTGTTATGAGAGAGAATAGCGGCGTTAGACGCCGATATAATGTTTGATCTTTTGTTTACTCTAAGCAGCACGTGTTAGGGAATTTTCCATCATTAATATGCACTGGGTCAAACTAGGCTTTGGAGTCATGGCAAGGCCACACCAAACCTTGGGTTTAGACACTGTCCCCCCTTGAGATAGTGGTAAGCAGTGAGTCTGCTCCTTTGGGGGAAAACAGGAGGCATTCTGATAGCATTGCTATAGCAGCCAAGGTCAGATATGTGTTTGACTGTTTTCCCTGAAAGGAGTAAAGGTAACTGGAGTCAGAAGTTTGATATTATGTTGGATGGAGGACAAAGGTCCTGAGTGGCATCTAAGCAACGTTTTGTCTATAGACCAGGGGCCGTATTCACAAAGCATTTTATCTTACTGCTAGGAGTGCTCCTACGCTAAAACATTTTACGTAGTTGTTTTTTCTTAAAAGTTATTCACAAAGCCGCTGAGACCTAGGCCTACTCATACTAGGGATAAATCACTAAGAGTGATGCGCCGTTGCTATGGATTACGTCGATTCTCGTGCACGAGTTTAGAAGCGGTCAGTACGGTGATTGGTTGTTCAGAGCAGGCGGTCTCTGTGAAACTCATCTGCAACATCCCACAAACGAGCCCACTTAATCAAGGAAGTAGCCTCGGCTAGAAATTCATTACTATCAAATAGTTATGGACAGTGCAGTTAGCAGAATAAACGCATGATGACAAGTTTGTGCAGACCACGATAATGACGTTGTAGCCTATATGCACGTTAAAGAGAGAGAGATAAAGGAAACAATAAAAATACTTAAATTGCATTAAATCAAGGAGGCAATTAAAAGCAGCAAACTATTATCCAATGAGCATATCTCCACTATTCAACACTTTAAATAACAGCCCATACCGGTTGTGGAGAGTGGCGCATACAGTGATCACTGTACTTGCCCTCTCTGGGCTCAGGCGTATTTCGCTGTGCAGGACATGAAATCGACATTTCATCTGCCCAATTCCTCTCTCCACAACATTTTGTGTATTTTTGTGTGCTCTAACATATATGGAGGAAAACAGTATGGTAAACAATAATAAATATGGATTCAACAAATAAAAGGCAACAAAGAGCTAATACGATGTTTTTTACGCATAGGACTAAGTGTAATCTGCGTAATCACTTACATGTTAGCCTACTTTAACTGTGCTCCCGGTTGTGGACTGAGATAGGGTGTCAAGATGTCTTGCAGGGATAGCCACTGTCACCCAGCAATTGACACCCAACGGTACATGGTGCCTCTCAAAAAGCTGCCTCAGACCGTTCTCCATTAAAATACACGAATCATGGGTAGACCCTGCAGGCCACTTTGCAACAACATCAAGAATGTTAAAAGTTGCATCAACAACAATCTGCGTGTTGATGGAATGTACTTTTGTTTCTATTGACGAACACGTCATCATCTTTTGATGGTGCAATTATTTTTATGTGCGTCCCGTCAACAGCACCGACCACAGCATACCTGCATGCCATGAAGTTGGCTTTGATCCTGTGTAGTTGTTGATTTCCAAAGGAAACCGGATAAACTGTTGGATGATATTAATGGTATTATTTCAGCCTTAACCAACTTTGAACTGAGCTCTTGTCCAGAATGTGGAACCACTGGCGTTCTAGCCTGTATGTAAATATAGGATCATTGTGGAATCGTGTGTGTGTTTGTGTGTGTGTGTGTGTGTGTATATGTGTATTTACATATATGTATGTAGATGTATATATATATGTGTATGTATTTTTTATTCTATTTTTATTATTATTGTATTGTGTTGTGTTGGTGTTATGGACCTTTCACGAGATGTGTCCTTAATAAAGTTTGAATTGAATTGAAATGTGGTCTACAGAGCGTGTTGATGGTTTGGTTTATGGCTGACTGATGGTTGCAAAATTTCTAAATCGTCGGCATTGCAAAATTGCATTTTCCCTGTTGCTAAATATGTTGCCAAACATTTTATTTCCGGACTAATTGGGTTATTCCTGTAAGTCGGGGATGTTATTGCATCCCGCACTAATTCCACAACAAGTTTCATGCCCTCACGATTTAGCCGATATCTCTTGATCAATTCACAGTCTTCCATTGTCTCCAAAACATTTCGTCTCGCAGCCATTTTCCGATTCTTTGTGAATAGGTCTTACTGAGTTAGGAGTCCTCCCGAGGACTTTTAGGCTCCTAGACTTAGGTGCTACTTTTAGGCCTAAAATACTTTGTGAATTGCTCTTAGTGAAAAAAAATAGGAGTCCTAAAGTTAAGACTGACACGGCCATTATTTTTAGGGGTTTTCTCCTAAATTCGCCAGTTAGGAGCTACTTTTAGCCCTAAGATCCTTCATGAATACGGCCCCAGTAGACTAAATTCTGTATATTGTAGATGTGTTGGATCTGCCCATATTTGGGCATGGCTCAAACCTATGGCATTATCTGTGTGGTTTCCCCAGAGGATAGACACTTCAGAATTGAAAGGAGCATCAGAACATAACGTGTACTGATAATTCATTCACTTCTCAAGTAAATAAGTAAATAAACGTTTTCAACGCAAGACATCCTGGACTCCTGTCTACTCTCTCCACTGACGTATGGGGCTGCATGATTAAAATCTCTAACAGCACATAAAGTAATGTTAATCGTGCTTCTTGAATGGATTGTTTATTATTGTTTCTTACTGTTTATGGAAGCTGATAATGCAGTAATTGTATTTTTCCTTTATGATTTGTTAAGGTTATCAACCTGAAACTGAACCTCCTTCTGAATTAACAAAATACATTCAGAAAAGAAAAGGAACTGAGTTGTCTGCGCATCATCTGTTGTTTTCTAGGCCTTTCAAGTTTGGCATGTTGAGGAAGAGTAAGAAACTTGACAAACACGTAAGGGATAATGCCCGACAAGACGCCTCCGCGTCGTCCATTCATTTCTATTAATGGACACCTCGAAGGGCATTATCCCGCTTATATCATGGCATGGTCACTTACAAAAGAAATAAATATTTAATCAATTAATAATACTTGTGTGTTTTAGAGTTAGAAGCTTTTTTTTATTTTTACAAGTCAAGCGGACTATTTAATATCTCCCATATGCAGGCGTTGCCAAGCAACGTGGCCATAGCGTCTTCATAGCGTCAACGTCTTTCCTAGGTGTAAATTAACACTTTTTAACCTACACCCTCCAGCCAATCAGAATCAAGTATTCACCCAGACCATGGTATAAAAGCTGTTGTATGACACCATAGATATATTCTAAAAAGACAACAGAAAAAATGGAGTGCAAATGCAGCAGTTGTTGGTGTTGGAGCCTTACTCACCCATAAAAATGTGGTAGACGTTAGAGGTACTCCTATCAGGATTTTTTGGGCCGATACCGATTACGGGGTCTATTTGAAGCCTACAGTTTTTTGTGTAGCATTACATATTGATGTAACAATTCTTAAGAACATTAACTATCACAATGAAGAGATTTCAAGTTCAATTCATTTATTTCAACAGGACAATGTGCAACATTGAACATATTAAAAATAACAAACATTGTTACAAACCGGCAACTTTCTAAAAAAAACATTAAAAACATTACACTTACACATATTTTGGTAACACTTTATAATAAGGTGCCATGATAAATAGCAAACTAGTCATTACCTAGCCCTTTGTTAATATTTGTTAATTGTTACTAAAATGTCTATTTGGCACAAGTTAATAGTTTTTTCATCATTAAATAAATATTAGTTTAGTTTAGTTTCATTTTGGATCCCCATTAGCGGACACAAAACGCCAGCTAATCTTCCTGGGGTCCATGAAGATTGAAAGCACATTCACATAAAAGTACATTTACATAAATACATCATATAATACTTTACACTTTACATATATGAATACATAAATAAATACAATTACATCACTCCATTAACCCCCCCCCCCCACACTAACCCCACCCACCTCATTACATTAGCAACATTACTACAGTGACAATTATCACAATTTCTAACCACATTGAGCTGTATATTCCATACAATATACAGTACATCACAAAATGTATATTAGGTATTAAACATTGTGTATTTCTGTACCCAAAAGGAACCTTTTTAGTTGCTTTTTAAAACCTTCTTTGCTTGTTGCTTTAGTAATGGCATATGGCAACTTGTTCCACTGTGAGATGGCCCTGTACATTAGAGCAGTTCTTTTCATTGCATTTGATCTTGGTAAAGGAATAGAAACCTGACCCCTGCTAACTTGTCTTGTCCTATGCTCATGTCTGTCTTGGGAAAAGGTTATTTTTGAGTACAGGCAGTTTGGTTGTTTAGACAGTTATATTCCTGAATAATGTTAGTAGGCTGCGTGTTAATCTGTCTTCTACTTTCATCCAGGCAAGATCACAATGCATTTGGTCAACACCCTTTCTCATCGAACACCCGAGTGCAAGGCGAGCTGCTCTATTCTGCACTATCTGAAGTTTGTTTAGGTCTTTTTCCGCTTGCACTTGACCAGATAGCTGGGCAGTAGTCAAGGTGTGATAATACCAAGGTTTGAAGATGTCGGAGTGTAAGTGGTGTTAATAAAGAGGAGTATCTTCTAATCATAGATATTCCTTTCCCCATTTTACCCGTTATCTTGTCTATGTGATTCTGCCACGATAGATGTTCATCGAGAAGTACTCCTAGAAGTTTAGCTTCAGTGACCTGTTCTATACAGCTGCCCTTCATGGATATTTTTAATTGGTTCTGACTTTTTAAAGCATGGTTTGAGCCAAAAACAATGCATTTAGTCTTTACTACATTTAGAATCAATTTGTTTTAAGTTACCCATTCCATAATTGAGTTCAGGTTATTTTCCAACAACATATTTAACTTATCCATATTGTTTGATGACGACATATACACTGTAGAATCATCGGCAAACATGGCTACACTAGCTTTACTCAGGACAAGTGGCATATCATTTGTAAAAATAGAGTAGAGCAACGGACCCAAACAACTTCCCTGTGGGACCCCACATTGTACTGCCTTTACTGCAGAACAACTACCATTAAAGTAGACAGTTTGCGTTCTATTTTATTAAGTAGCTTTGCATCCAATTAAGAGTCCAATTATTAAAACCATAAGCAGCCATTTTCATTAAGAGCATATTGTGATCGATCAAGTCAAATGCAGCACTCAAATCAAGTAGAACAGCACCCACAATCCTTTTCCTGTCTATATCACTCATCTACTGATCGGTCATCTGCATTAAAGCAGTACTTGTGGAGTGATCTTTTTTGTAAGCATGTTGAAATTCAGAGTTAAGTTTGTTAATAGAAAAATAAGATGAAACCTGGTCGAACACAACTCTCTCCATGAGCTTGCTTAGCACTGGAAGAATGCTGATAGGACGGCTATTAGCACCGGAAAACATGTCCTTCTTGTTTTTGGGTAGTGGAATAACTTTTGCAGCTTTCCATGCCAGTGGACAAACACCTTTCAGTAAACTTAGATTGAATATGTGGCATATAGGTAGTGCAATAGAGCCAGAAACCATACCTAAGAGTTTCCCATCTAGGTTATCTAATCCTGATGGTTTTTTGCCATTTATACTACTGAGAAGTGTTTTTACTTTATCCACCTGTATAGTTTGAAAGACAAACTCAGAGTCCTTATCTCTCATGATTTTGTTGTTAATCAATTGAATTGAAAAATTGTTATGCAATGATGTCATCTCATTTTATAGATTCTCTATATTTCTAACAAAAAAGTCATTAAAGTAGTTAGCAATATGGAGAGGCTTAGTTATGAAGGAACCGTCTGCTTCTATAAAGGAGGGAGTGTTGTCCCCTGATCTTCCCATTAGTACATTTAATGTTTTCCACAGTTTCTTTCCATCATTTTTACTCTCATTTATCCTATTTTGTTACTTTATTTTTGTTACTTGGTTTCTTAGTGAACAATATGACTTCCAAACATCTACATTACCTGATTTAATTGACACAGATTTCATTTCATCCCTCTGGGCCATCAATGTTTTCAGTTCATCATCAATCCAAGCTGCTTTTCTTTTCCTTACAGTGAATTTCCTAATGGGAGCATGCTTATCAGCTACTTCTAAAAAGATATTTGTAAAAAGTTCAAGTGCTTCATCAACATCATCAATTGTACATACATTCTTCCATTGCAACTTATTCATGTCCCTAATGAAGTCATTCTCACAAAAAGATTTATAAGACCTTTGAACAAGAACTTTAGGTCCAGCTTTTGGCACTTTAGCTTTCCTGACAACAACCACCAAATTGTGGTCACTGAAACCAACTGGAACTGATACAGCTTTAGAGCACTTTTCTTTTGCATTAGTGAAAATGTGGTCAATACAAGTTGCTGATTTCTGTCCTGCACAATTAATAAACACCCGAGTAGGTACTGTCATCATCTGAGATAAATGACACACCTTTGCAATATCACTGAGTTTCCTCTTCAATGAACATTTTGCCAAGAGCCAGTCTATATTCAAATCCCCTAGTAAATACATCTCTCTATCACAGTCTGTGACTTTCTGCAACATGTAAAGTATATCCTCCAAGTACTGAACATTTGCACTAGGTGGTCTATAGCAACACCCTAAAAGAAATGGTTTGGTGTGAGGTAAGTGTATTTGAATCCAAAGAGCCTCAATAGCTGAATTTAAAAGATCTTCTCTTATCTTAACAGGTATATGGTTTTGGATGTATAAAATATGTATGTTAATGTTTTAACAAATAGAAAACAATCTATTAAATAATATTGTATTAATATTTGTTAATAGTTAACTCTTTTTAACATCATTTAAATGTTAAATATTTATTTACAAACTATATGTTAATATAAAAGTTACTGACATATTATTATTTAACTAATTGTTATTAAACTGTGCTTCTGTCTATCGCAATATGAACCACTACGGGGCCATCCGGGCCAAAATACGGGGCCGGGGCAGCGGGTCTGTGTCTCCATTATAGAGCCTTCCCCCTCAGGGCCATCTCCGGGAACCTTTACGGGGCCGAAATAAGACCCTAACTCGGCGTAGGTACTCAGATCGGCCCCCGAAAAGATCCCACGTGGGGCTTAAGGTTTACTCACTGATTGGGTGAAAACATAGCGGGATGTGACGTTATCAGAAAACATCAAATCAAGCAGCATTTATAAAACCTAGCAGAAGAGGAGCATTAGCCTGGTAGCAACCATCTACACAGTTAAAAACAACATAAGAAGATGTTCAACAAGTGGGCCAATGATAAAGTCGCACTACAAAAAACTGTGGCATTATGATTACGCAGACATCGAAACTTTCGCCCCCTCCCGTTACCGCGTCGTAAGGGGAGGGGGACAGGAACTCGACAAGAACTTCCCCTCACTCTGCCCTCTTGACTGGCGTGTATGGCAAGCCGTTTTAACATTTATTAGCTAAGCTATTACATTGTGACTAGTCAGAATTTGTATTCAAGATATCTATAACATCATTCTGACTAGTCAAAACTGAATTACAGATATCAGCAGTGATGTCACTGAAAATTACACCCGACTCGTCACACATCCTAAATGACAATTACAGATATCTGCAATTCAGTTTTGACTACTCCAAATAATAGTTGCAGATATCTCAAACGTCATTATGACTAGTCCAAATTGTTGTGCATGACGTTGCTCATGCCAGGCTTCCCATTGGATATTGGCCCAGCAAAGCATTTGAACAGTGTTAACAGAAGCAATGGCGGTTGCTGTTGTAGATAAGATAGTTAGAAAATACCATGAAATAGAAAGAGCTTATCATCAAGGAGTTTGTGGTGAACGAGAGCTTTGTTCACTAGAGAGTTGTGATATAAATTTACAGCGTATTGTATTGTACTGTAAATTGTAAATCCTCTGTATTTCTCGACGACAGCTCCTGTCGTGCACGGGCTGCAGCATTAAAAACCCGGTCAAAAATGTGAACTTCGGCCTCAGGCTGCTCTGACATGGCGGTAAAACGGCTTGCCATGCGGTTGCAGTGCCACAGTATGTTTGAATAGCAAGCCTAGCCGCTCCTCCCCTCGCCGTAGATTCTGACATAACTACAGATATCTGCAATGACATTTCGCCTAGTCGCCTAGTATCTCTAATCAAAATTCATTTCAAGATATCTATAACTTGATAATAGATATCTACAATTAAATTATGACTATTCCTAATTCCAGTTTGAGATATCTACAACATTATTTTGACTAGTCATAATTCCAGTTCAAGATATCTACAATGTCATTCTGACTAGTTAAAACTTAATTTAAGATATCTCAAAGGGACAATGTAGATATCTTGAATTGAGGGTAATTAGAGATGAACTGGAACTGGAATTATGAATAGTCAGACTTAAATTGTAGATATCTGAAACTGTAATTACAACTAGTCATAATTCAGTTGCAGATATCCGCAATTCACATTGCAGATATCTGCAACTGAATTGTAGATATCTGTAATGAGAAACCCCATACACATGAATAGCAAAAGTGACATAATTTGTCCTAGGAAGAATAACGTTGTGGATATGACAAAAATGACAATGTGGATAGGAAGAATGTCATTGTGGATATCTGAAATGTTCTTTTTGACTAGGAAGGACTGAATTACAGATATCTGCAACAAATATCCAGTCTAGCTATTAAATGTTAAAACGGCTTGTCATAGGCGTGTCTCCACTGCAGAGTGGGGTCGAGAGCGGCCCATCCATGACGTCACAAGTTTCGATGTCCCCGTCATCGTAGTGCCACGTAGTGGAAACACAGGTCATGTGTGGTTTGGCTTTTGATCAAGAATAACATTCTGCAATTCAGCTTACTCACCAATAATCCGTTCCTTTATGTTGAAAGTATGTATATTCATTCCATGCTACAGTCTTCTCCAAAACTCCTATGTACTCCAAAATGAATGAACCTTTACGAATTGGCTCCAATGCAAACATACCTCTTCCTATCAATAGATAAATACATAACAGTTCATGAAAATGAGCGTGATAAAAAAAAGTGAAATTATTAGATGACAAATTGAAATTGTGAAGTATTGGTTCACACTGTTGTCCTCATATGCCAAACACTGGCCTCAAACACCATGATCATGCAAACACAAAAACACACAAGCCATACTGAATCTTAGTCATATACAGAAGCAGTAAGTTAGCATTGTTTCAGGTCATTTTAAAGCACTTCCTGTGTTTGAATCTACACTGACACAGTGTACTGACAAACCTCTTTGAGGAAGACTGTGGGAGACACGGCTGCTGTGTGCAAAACCTGACCACAATTGACCAAAAACTACCAAAACTGACCTAAAAATGACCTAAAACTGACCAAAAACTACTAAAGCTGACCAGAACTGACATGAAAAGTGACCAAAAACCAATCTACAGATTAGACACTGACCAAAACAGACCTGGAAATTGACCAAAAACCAACCAACAGACTAAAAAACTGACCAAAATGTATACAAAAAGAAAGTTGAATTATCTTTTAAAATATGTAAAATGCTCACAGTCCAGAATTTATGTTATACAAAGTGAAATTATTCGATGAAAATGTGAAATTATGATAAAAAATGACAATCATGAGAAAGAAAGATGAAATTCATAAGATCTTCTAACTCATTCATCAAATATCATCTCAACATTACTGGACAGATTCACAATATTTACTGTTTTTCCTCGATGAGAAAGGCATAACTTGATGAAAACATTGTGAAATTTGATCCTAAAACTGCTTTTGTCATAAGCCAATATTTACAATCATGCAAAACTGTGATGCGATACTGTATTTTACTGTATGACCTTGTATGCTTCACTCTGTCCTTATAAACCATTACTGGGCCACACACAAACACACACAAGTCTTTGTACTGAAGTAGTGGTTCACACTGTCTCACTGTTGTCCTCATATGCCAAACACTGGCCTCAAACACCATGATCATGCAAACACAAAAACACACAAGCCATATTGAATGTTAGTCGTACACAGAAGCAGTAAGTTAGCATTGTTTCAGGTCATTTTAAAGCACTTCCTGTGTTTGAATCTACACTGACACAGTGTACTGACAAACCTCTTTGAGCAAGACTGTGGGAGACACGGCTGCTGTGTGCAAAACCTGAACACAATTGACCAAAAACTACTAAAACTGACCTAAAAATGACCTACAACTGACCAAAAACTATTAAAGCTAACCAAAACTGACATGAAAAGTGACCAAAAACCAATCTACAGATTAGACACTGACCAAAACTGACCTGGAAATTGACCAAAAACCAACCAACAGACTAAAAAACTGACCAAACTTGATTTAAAAAAAATAAAGTTGAATTATCTTTTAAAATATGTTAAATGCTCACAGTCCAGAATTTACGTTATAAAAAGTGAAATTATTAGATGAAAATTTGAAATTATGATACAAAATGACAATCATGAGAAAGAAAGATGAAATTCATAAGATCTGCTAACTCATTCATCAAATATCATCTCAACATTACTGGACAGATTCACAATATTTACTGTTTTTCCTCGATGAGAAAAGGCATAACTTGATGAAAACATTGTGAAATTTGATCCTAAAACTGCTTTTGCCATAAGCCAATATTTACAATCATGCAAAACTGTGGTGTGATACTGTATTTTACTGTATGACCTTGTATGCTTCACTCTGTCCTTATAAACCATTACTGGGCCACACACAAACACACACAAGTCTTTGTACTGAAGTAGTGGTTCACACTGTCTCACTGTTGTCCTCATATGCCAAACACTGGCCTCAAACACCATGATCATGCAAACACAAAAACACACAAGCCATACTGAATCTTAGTCGTATACAGAAGCGGTAAGTTAGCATTGTTTCAGGTCATTTTAAAGCATTTCCTGTGTTTGAATCTACACTGACACAGTGTACTGACAAACCTCTTTGAGCAAGACTGTGGGAGACACGGCTGCTGTGTGCAAAACCTGAATACAATTGGCCAAAAACTACTAAAACTGACCTAAAAATGACCTAAAACTGACCAAAAACTACTAAAGCTGACCAAAACTGACATGAAAAGTGACCAAAAACCAATCTACAGATTAGACACTGACCAAAACTGACCTGGAAATTGACCAAAAACCAACCAACAGACTAAAAAACTGACCAAAATTGATAAAAAAGAAAGTTGAATTATCTTTTAAAATATGTTAAATGCTCACAGTCCAGAATTTATGTTATAAAAAGTGAAATTATTAGATGAAAATTTGAAATTATGATAAAAAATGACAATCATGTGAAAGAAAGATGAAATTCATAAGATCTGCTAACTCATTCATCAAATATCATCTCAACATTACTGGACAGATTCACAATATTTACTGTTTTTCCTCGATGAGAAAAGGCATAACTTGATGAAAACATTGTGAAATTTGATCCTAAAACTGCTTTTGCCATAAGCCAATATTTACAATCATGCAAAACTGTGGTGTGATACTGTATTTTACTGTATGACCTTGTATGCTTCACTCTGTCCTTATAAACCATTACTGGGCCACACACAAACACACACAAGTCTTTGTACTGAAGTAGTGGTTCACACTGTCTCACTGTTGTCCTCATATGCCAAACACTGGCCTCAAACACCATGATCATGCAAACACAAAAACACACAAGCCATACTGAATCTTAGTCGTATACAGAAGCAGTAAGTTAGCATTGTTTCAGGTCATTTTAAAGCACTTCCTGTGTTTGAATCTACACTGACACAGTGTACTGACAAACCTCTTTGAGCAAGACTGTGGGAGACACGGCTGCTGTGTGCAAAACCTGAATACAATTGGCCAAAAACTACTAAAACTGACCTAAAAATGACCTAAAACTGACCAAAAACTACTGAAGCTGACCAAAACTGACATGAAAAGTGACCAAAAACCAATCTACAGATTAGACAGACCAAAACTGACCTGGAAATTGACCAAAAACCAACCAACAGACTAAAAAACTGACCAAAATTGATTTAAAAAAAATAAAGTTGAATTATCTTTTAAAATATGTTAAATGCTCACAGTCCAGAATTTATGTTATAAAAAGTGAAATTATTAGATGAAAATTTGAAATTATGATACAAAATGACAATCATGAGAAAGAAAGATGAAATTCATAAGATCTGCTAACTCATTCATCAAATATCATCTCAACATTACTGGACAGATTCACAATATTTACTGTTTTTCCTCGATGAGAAAAGGCATAACTTGATGAAAACATTGTGAAATTTGATCTTAAAACTGCTTTTGCCATAAGCCAATATTTACAATCATGCAAAACTGTGGTGTGATACTGTATTTTACTGTATGACCTTGTATGCTTCACTCTGTCCTTATAAACCATTACTGGGCCACACACAAACACACACAAGTCTTTGTACTGAAGTAGTGGTTCACACTGTCTCACTGTTGTCCTCATATGCCAAACACTGGCCTCAAACACCATGATCATGCAAACACAAAAACACACAAGCCATACTGAATCTTAGTCGTATACAGAAGCGGTAAGTTAGCATTGTTTCAGGTCATTTTAAAGCATTTCCTGTGTTTGAATCTACACTGACACAGTGTACTGACAAACCTCTTTGAGCAAGACTGTGGGAGACACGGCTGCTGTGTGCAAAACCTGAATACAATTGGCCAAAAACTACTAAAACTGACCTAAAAATGACCTAAAACTGACCAAAAACTACTAAAGCTGACCAAAACTGACATGAAAAGTGACCAAAAACCAATCTACAGATTAGACACTGACCAAAACTGACCTGGAAATTGACCAAAAACCAACCAACAGACTAAAAAACTGACCAAAATTGATAAAAAAGAAAGTTGAATTATCTTTTAAAATATGTTAAATGCTCACAGTCCAGAATTTATGTTATAAAAAGTGAAATTATTAGATGAAAATTTGAAATTATGATAAAAAATGACAATCATGTGAAAGAAAGATGAAATTCATAAGATCTTCTAACTCATTCATCAAATATCATCTCAACATTACTGGACAGATTCACAATATTTACTGTTTTTCCTCGATGAGAAAGGCATAACTTGATGAAAACATTGTGAAATTTGATCCTAAAACTGCTTTTGCCATAAGCCAATATTTACAATCATGCAAAACTGTGGTGTGATACTGTATTTTACTGTATGACCTTGTATGCTTCACTCTGTCCTTATAAACCATTACTGGGCCACACACAAACACACACAAGTCTTTGTACTGAAGTAGTGGTTCACACTGTCTCACTGTTGTCCTCATATGCCAAACACTGGCCTCAAACACCATGATCATGCAAACACAAAAACACACAAGCCATACTGAATCTTAGTCGTATACAGAAGCAGTAAGTTAGCATTGTTTCAGGTCATTTTAAAGCACTTCCTGTGTTTGAATCTACACTGACACAGTGTACTGACAAACCTCTTTGAGCAAGACTGTGGGAGACACGGTTGTTGTGTGCAAAACCTGAATACAATTGGCCAAAAACTACTAAAACTGACCTAAAAATGACCTAAAACTGACCAAAAACTACTAAAGCTGACCAAAACTGACATGAAAAGTGACCAAAAACCAATCTACAGATTAGACACTGACCAAAACTGACCTGGAAATTGACCAAAAACCAACCAACAGACTAAAAAACTGACCAAAATTGATAAAAAAGAAAGTTGAATTATCTTTTAAAATATGTTAAATGCTCACAGTCCAGAATTTATGTTATAAAAAGTGAAATTATTAGATGAAAATTTGAAATTATGATAAAAAATGACAATCATGTGAAAGAAAGATGAAATTCATAAGATCTTCTAACTCATTCATCAAATATCATCTCAACATTACTGGACAGATTCACAATATTTACTGTTTTTCCTCGATGAGAAAGGCATAACTTGATGAAAACATTGTGAAATTTGATCCTAAAACTGCTTTTGTCATAAGCCAATATTTACAATTATGCAAAACTGTGATGCGATACTGTATTTTACTGTATGACCTTGTATGCTTCACTCTGTCCTTATAAACCATTACTGGGCCACACACAAACACACACAAGTCTTTGTACTGAAGTATTGGTTCACACTGTCTCACTGTTGTCCTCATATGCCAAACACTGGCCTCAAACACCATGATCATGCAAACACAAAAACACACAAGCCATACTGAATGTTAGTCGTATACAGAAGCAGTAAGTTAGCATTGTTTCAGGTCATTTTAAAGCACTTCCTGTGTTTGAATCTACACTGACACAGTGTACTGACAAACCTCTTTGAGCAAGACTGTGGGAGACACGGCTGCTGTGTGCAAAACCTGAACACAATTGACCAAAAACTACTAAAACTGACCTAAAACTGACCAAAAACTACTAAAGCTAACCAAAACTGACATGAAAAGTGACCAAAAACCAATCTACAGATTAGACACTGACCAAAACTGACCTGGAAATTGACCAAAAACCAACCAACAGACTAAAAAACTGACCAGAATTGATAAAAAAGAAAGTTGAATTATCTTTTAAAATATGTTAAATGCTCACAGTCCAGAATTTATGTTATAAAAAGTGAAATTATTAGATGAAAATTTGAAATTATGATAAAAAATGACAATCATGAGAAAGAAAGATGAAATTCATAAGATCTGCTAACTCATTCATCAAATATCATCTCAACATTACTGGACAGATTCACAATATTTACTGTTTTTCCTCGATGAGAAAAGGCGTAACTTGATGAAAACAATGTGAAATTTGATCCTAAAACTGCTTTTGCCATAAGCCAATATTTACAATCATGCAAAACTGTGATGTGATACTGTATTTTACTGTATGACCTTGTATGCTTCACTCTGTCCTTATAAACCATTACTGGGCCACACACAAACACACACAAGTCTTTGTACTGAAGTAGTGGTTCACACTGTCTCACTGTTGTCCTCATATGCCAAACACTGGCCTCAAACACCATGATCATGCAAACACAAAAACACACAAGCCATACTGAATCTTAGTCGTATACAGAAGCAGTAAGTTAGCATTGTTTCAGGTCATTTTAAAGCACTTCATGTGTTTGAATCTACACTGACACAGTGTACTGACAAACCTCTTTGAGCAAGACTGTGGGAGACACGGCTGCTGTGTGCAAAACCTGAACACAATTGGCCAAAAACTACTAAAACTGACCTACAAATGACCAAAAACTATTAAAGCTGACCAAAACTGACATTAAAAGTGACCAAAAACCAATCTACAGATTAGACACTGACCAAAACTGACCTGGAAATTGACCAAAAACCAACCAACAGACTAAAAAACTGACCAAAATTGATAAAAAAAAAAGAAAGTTGAATTATCTTTTAAAATATGTTAAATGCTCACAGTCCAGAATTGATGTTATAAAAAGTGAAATTATTAGATGAAAATTTGAAATTATGATAAAAAATGACAATCATGAGAAAGAAAGATGAAATTCATAAGATCTGCTAACTCATTCATCAAATATCATCTCAACATTACTGGACAGATTCACAATATTTACTGTTTTTCCTCGATGAGAAAAGGCATAACTTGATGAAAACATTGTGAAATTTGATCCTAAAACTGCTTTTGTCATAAGCCAATATTTACAATCATGCAAAACTGTGATGTGATACTGTATTTTATTGTATGACCTTGTATGCTTCACTCTGTCCTTATAAACCATTACTGGGCCACACACAAACACACACACAAACACACACAAGTCTTTGTACTGAAGTATTGGTTCACACTGTCTCACTGTTGTCCTCATATGCCAAACACTGGCCTCAAACACCATGATCATGCAAACACAAAAACACACAAGCCATACTGAATGTTAGTCGTATACAGAAGCAGTAAGTTAGCATTGTTTCAGGTCATTTTATTATTATTGTTTTAACTTCTTTTTATTGAGTTTTTACATTATAAAACCAATTACAAAATCAACCTTGAAATATATCAATATCTCCCCACCCCACCCCCCCTCTTGATGTACAATTAAATGCATATAAATAACTTTTTTTTTTTTTTAAGTACAATAGTAATAATTGTAATAGCACAGGAATATATAAGTATAACAAAAGTAATAATACAATAAGTAAATACTAAAATACCGTAAAATAAATAAATATATATATAATAATAAAATAAAACAATAATAAAAAAAATAAAAAATAAATAAAATAAAATAAATCAAATCAAATTGAAACCACTCGTTCTGACAAGGGATACACTGTTTCAGGTAATTTTAAAGCACTTCCTGTGTTTGAATCTACACTGACACAGTGTACTGACAAACCTCTTTGAGCAAGACTAGGAGACACGGCTGCTGTGTGCAAAACCTGACCAAAAACTACTAAAACTGACCTAAAACTGACCTAAAACTGACCTAAAACTGACCAAAAACTGAAAAAAAGCAAATTAATAATAAAAGCTTATTGTGATTTGGGGCTTTGAGACACAAGACATCAGACATCATCGAATCTCAAATCAAGCACTCACAGTACGCAAGTACACACAGGGTTTAAAGCAAAAACGTACCTTTGATGGGGCCGATGTATCTCCAGACACTCAACGCTTTGTCCTTCATCAGTCTTATGTGATGTTGGGCATCACAAATGGGGTCTGGTCTGCACCGCCTCACTGCAAAATATCATGTCAGGTCAGTCCTTACAAATATACAGCATTATCAGAACTCATTTTAGCTGTGGCCTAAAAAGGTATTATGTTAGGCACCGACACAGCTTAAGTTAGACGATGCTGAAGATGCTTCCAGCTTCCATCAGGCAGTTAAGGGAAAAGCAATGTTGACATTTGCTTTGGTTTTCCAGAGGGCTATTCCAGACAGGAGGTTCAACAAACTCTGAGTCTAACCCTGAACTCTGAGTATGGGTTCCAGAGCAGCTTATCTGAATTAGTTCAATCAACTCTGAGTATGTTAAGCACCCACAAAAAAGCCATCTATGGAGCTCAGATACAGTGATTCACCATGGCAATTGGTAAATTAAAAAAAAGGACCCTCCGTTTTAATTCAGTAGACATATATTAATGCATGTTTATGCTGACTGTGCATTTAATTATTGGTGGAATGTGACTATTTGGGGCCACAGATACATTACATTTAAATCAATCTGTTCATCTGTAATGTAACAAACACAGGAGCAACTGTAGGTGAAGATATTAAAAATCAGACATGTATTGTAATATAACAATCTGATCCAGTGAGGGGATTTACACTTGAAAAGAGGTTAAAATACAGTAGATTTTAAATGTTAGAAATGCATTTGTGTATTTCAGATACATCAACAAATGTAGTTAGTTTAAACAGTGAAATGCTGTTAAAACACATTCAGACTGTGTAGTTTGAAAGAGATTTTTAAATAAACTATATAGCCTACAATCTGACGGTGTTTAAATTGACTATATTGTAGCTGAAATAAAGTCACTGAATGCTGTTGAGCCAATATCCAAATAATTATGTATTTTTTTGTATTTTACTGTATTTTAACCTCAACCCTTTCCAAGTGCTAATCGCCAAACACATTACTGGATAAGATTGTGAGATTACAAACATGTCTCATGTCTTTGATCTATATATTTTTTAAATCTTCATCTATATGTTTCATCTTCAGTTGCTCCTGTGTTTCAGATTAAAGCTGAACAAATATATTTAAAATGTAATGTAGCTATGACATCAACTGAACAGTAATAGAATATAAGAGCAGCAATAAGAAAAAGAGTAGAGAACAATAAATAATAAGTACAAAAAACAATAATAGTAAGAAATATGTAGTGACATAATTGTGACATTATTTACAAGATTTACACAAGTAAATTATTATTAATTTCGTCAAGGCTGTCAGTCATATGTATAAAATATAAAATATAAAAGTCTTACTTTTCAAAACTCATCCCACTCGCTGGTCCCGCTGAAGTTCCCGCCTTGCGTGCAGAAGCGGTCCTTACGAACGCGTGCGCACCGCCCCCCCCCCCCCACCCCGTCAACAATCGCGCAGCACCCCCCACCCCCCAGTTTCCAGGGGTCCCGGGGGTTAATGATCTATGCTATGTTCGCCTTAGGCCCCCAAATTGCTAGGTCCGCCACTGCTTGTGTGTAAAATTGGCGGGTAATTGTGTATATTTTCGCGGGATTGTGTGTAATTTGCAATGTCTCTTGCAGCCTCTGGGGGCGCTGTTGGACACACAAATATTACACACGTTTTGGTCTCACAAACCCATCCTGGCATGTGAGACCAATACGTATGAACGTCAGAAAGGCCGGGGGTGGGCCATAAAAGTAGAACAACTATATTAACTGATAACACTAGAAACTATGTAGTCACACATATATTCATAATGACTTATACAATTAATATTCAATAATTATTACATTATAAAGTTTTAGGTTTACGAGACCATCAAAATTGGTTCCTTAAACCGATTGGTCTTGTAATGCTGGTGAGTAAACCTGAAAATTGGTTCTGTAAACCATGTATGCCTACACACACACACACACACACACACACACACACACACACACACACACACAGATATACAGACATGCACTCCTGACCACAAACTACAAAAAGTGCACAGGGGGTCTCGGGTCAACCCAGTAAGGGAAGAGCTGAGAGCTGGGGCGCGTTGTAAGGACAAAGCAACGAGCGGCAGAATAAGAACAGACCAGCACATCTTATGGCTGCTCAGAGGGACTTTGGGCTGAACGACTGGAGGGAGAGGGAAGGATGTGGAATGGAAAGGAAGGGAAGAGATGAGGGGAGAGAGTATGTGGAGGGAGGAAGGGGGCATGGGCCAGGAATGTTAACAGCCTGGGAAAAACAATGGAGCATGGGATGAGAAAGAGAGAGGGAGAGGAGGGGGTTACTGTATGTAAACACATTAGTGTGTGTGTGTGTGCATGTGTGTGTGTGTGTGTGTGTGTGCATGTGTGTGTGTGTGTGTGTGCGAGAGAGTGAGAAAGTGTGAGTGAGAGAGAAAGAGAGAGAGAGAGAGAGAGAGAGAGAGAGAGAGAGAGAGAGAGAGAGAGAGAGAGAGAGCGAGAACGTCTAATGTAGAAAGGGTGAAAATCGGCGCCCTTATCAAAATGCATGATACTCTCTCAGTGGAGTATGAAATGCTAATGGTGCGTGGTGCTAAAAATATTGCGCTGGGCGAGATAAGGCACGCGTGTGCATTAAGTGTGTGTGTGTGGTTCCATATGGACTGTAGTGTTAGTGTGTAGTGTGTGAGTGGTTTTTACAGCCAGAGTGTGTGCAGCCCCCTGAAGACATTTTGTAAGGTGGTCCAAGAAGACCTTTAAACCATGAGGTTTGCGGGGGCAACCGTGGTACTGACTGGGCGGTGGTGATATCTTCAAAGGTTGCCAGGTTAAAAAAAACAGCACAATGATAAGTCACTGGAAATGTTCAAATGAAACTTTGAAGTTCAAAATGTGCTGACCAGCTTCCAACAATACTTGGGTTTACTATGCCTATTGTATCAGACTGACCTCTGTAGACTCAGTTTTGGCATGGCGGTTAATCCTGAGGCGTGTCTGTTATTATGCTAAAGTTGCTGTGCCCTTCCCTGCGTGTGGTTGAACATCTAATCAACACGCTTTCCTCGAACAACAATTCCAAAACATAAATAAAATACAATGGGCAAAACAATGCACAGAGGTCAAGGATATGACCAGGAATCGTTCATGCACCAAATGTAAGCTATAGCGTGCGCAGACATGCGTATGACTCATTCATGGAGAATATGTAGAGAAATCAGGGTACTGATCAAGTTAGAAAGCCAAGTTGTGTGTATTTTATTAGTATCCCAGAACTGGACCTGACCTGGTCGACCGAAAACTATTGTTCAGTCCAGACCGGGGGCTGATAATGTGTGTTTATTGTTGTTATGGAGACGCCAGCCAAGCCTGTATGTACTTCCTGTTGTCTGTGTTTTGGTGTTGCTATTTTGTAGGGTCAGTGTTCATATTACATCATCTATGTTAACCTGCTGGAGAGGGACATTTATAACACTGAGGGAAGTGGACTAAAGAAAACAAACATGTTATTAACTTAAGATATGAATCTGATATGCGAGGAAGTGTCTTTATTT